>VXAD01006082.1:0-349739 GCA_013399195.1 Dicrurus megarhynchus
CCTGGCCGGTAGAGATATTAACACATGAATACTGGGCTTGCTAAACCATGTGCACTTTCACACCAACATGGTGTGAAACACAGAAGCCCATTCCATTTTAATTCACATGAATGCCACTTAAATGACATGCCAGCATATGCAACGTAGTTGATGCTGCTCAAATTCAACCAACTGCTGCCCCAGGAAACACAAAAGTTATTATAAAAGAACAATTGTCATACCTTATACTGAAATTATTCTTTGTACAGCTCATCCCAGATCCAGCTGCTTGTACTCCAGATCTACCAAGTCATGGCACAAATTCCTAACACAGTTCCATGCTGGGTCGCCCTCTGGCTGTGGTTTTGAAGGAGCTGACTCTTTCTGGAGGGTGGGAAACTTCTACTTGTGGTACAACTGTTCCTACTCAAACTCTACCAGAAGCAGAATTAATATTACTTTCCAATTTCTTTTTTCATTATACTGGATAGAATTATCTTAAGAATGTTAATGTTTTATCAACATTCAATTAGACTTTTTGTAGTCCTATAAAAGCTAATCAGAATGAATATAAGGCAATTCTAGGACAATTAAAAATTCAGAAGCTGCTTCTCTAAAAACAGATCAAAAGTGCAAAGCTTTGGTGGCTAATGAATTTTCAGTTAAAGAAAAACAAATTTAAACTTATTTGAATGGAACAAAAAGTCTTCGAACCTAAAAACAAAATTCCTCTTCAGAATCAAGATGTTCAGCTTCATGTGTGAATGAGATTTACATTTAAGGCCATTTAGAATTTTGCAGTATGGTTTGGATATATGTACTAAAACATTTTCATTTTGATGCAGTAATTTGGCAATATACTAATATTAACATTATGTTTCCCCCAATGCAGTTTTAGCTTGTTATCTACTTTCTAAGACACTGACATTTTCAGATACTGACTGTGATGTACTATATTTGATGCTAAAGACAGTATTCCAGAAATATCCAGCTGACACACAGAAGAAAATAAAATTGGGGTCATTTGAAAAAGGACCACTTCCCAGTAGGAGTTCTTATAAATCCCTTGAGAAATGAGATTTATATTGTCTTGCCTGATACTAATAAGACATAATGAGTGGAATTTCTGAAAGACCTATTGTAGTCTATCTGCCAAGTGGAAAACTGTATGTCCAAACCACTAATTAGACTGTTATCATAACTTACACAAATTGTGTATCTAAACTGAAGGAATCCACTGGGGCTAGTAGAATGCTCTTGGTCTCCTGTTCACATAAATTTAAACCTAATGACTGTGCTAACAGAACTCATTTGCTGAAATACAGGTCTACTCCACACGTAGTAGCAATTTAACTTCAGAAAGTACTTCCAAAAGTAAAAGTGAAATGGTGGGAGAGAAATTCTATTCATAGCAAACGGGATCAATTAACTGGCTTTATTCTTGCCAAATCAGTATGATATACTTTTAGCAGTGAAATGTATTTTTCAATAATGTTTTGCAAATAAAAATTAATTAAAATGAGAATTCCTTAAGGACATTTGTTTATTGAGTTAATAGATGTACTTAAGAATATATATCTCTCCCTTCATGTGTATTTACATATATGAGTGTATATATGCATGCATACAAATATATAATTGCACTTCTTGAATATGTATATATATGCACAGACACATAAATACAGAGAGAAAGACATAGAAAGAGAAAAGTCAAAGTGCACAGACTTCAGGTGACTTTTCTTGGAAAAGGAATGATGGGAAACCAACTTAACTCTCACTAGAAACAGCGTTATCTAGACCTTTCCTTTATAATTCGCTCCCTGAAGAAGACCACATGGTTTTAAAATCAAGAAAAATTACATTTTCATAAGAAAGAAAACTAGTATTTATGAATTCTTTTTATCCATAGGAATACTTGAGAACCCTCTTTATCCAAAGAATACAGGAAAAATAAGTACTTTTGCACCAGCTTCCTCTTTACCCATGCGCCCTTGCAAGTAGAACTTTGCTTTCATAAGATGTTGCAATTAACTCAGTGATCTTTGAAATGCAGTAAACTTTTCATGCCATCTAATCCCTCAGGAGTTTCTAATTTGTTTCATGTAAACCTTGGCTGCTCAGTTCTTGTTTTTCACAGCACTTTCATCATCTCTGAGCTGCATTCCTCCAGTCCCACATTTAAAAGATTTTGCCTGTCACCCCCTGAAGTCTCCAATACTTTCTGTCTTTTTCCCCAGGTGATTCCATCTCACCTAATCTTGAAAGAGAAAAATATATGACCAAGTAAAAATATGACACACATCTCACTCATCATAAAGACTAAAATGCATGAAAGACAGAGGTTTGGAGGATAGAGTTTGGGAAAGAGAGGAAAGGGCCTTAAGTAAGTTTAGAGTATTCAGAAGCACAACCAATGAAGTTCTGAAATAAATCATTGTATCCACCCAACAGAAGATATTCTCTCTTGCACATTAACAAATGCAAATCTCCTTCCAGACAGTTTGATTTTTTTTCAAAGACAGTTACATGGAGTTATTTCCAGGCACTGAGTTTAGCTTAAATTAGATAATGTGGTGAATAGACTTCACAATAAATCTTCTGTAGTCAGTGGTCTTGTCTGTGTGACTATTTATTCCTCATGAGAAACTGTTACTGCCGTTACACATAATTCCAGAGCTTACTTCACTGGAATATGGACCACAGATTGGTCCAGGAGTCACGGACCTGATGGATTTTACCAGTCCTGTATTTTTAAGCAATCAGAAGAACCATACTGCAATATTTTCACTTGTGAGTGAAACTGGGACATTTGTAATGAAATGGTAATTATAAGCTTTATTATAATACACTTACTTTCATCAAAGTCAGCTTTTTATTTTTTTAAAGTTCACCTTTTTTTCTGAAATACAAAAGCTATGTATATACTTCACAGAGAAGTTGTGGATGCCCCTTACATGGAAGTGTTAAAGGCCAGGTTGGGTGAGGCTTTGAACAACCAGGTCTAGCAGAAGGTGTCCCTGCCAGTGGCAGGGGTGCTGGAACTAGATGATCTTTAAGGTCCCTTCCAACCCAACCCGTTCAATGTTTCTATGATACTACTGTCAAAATGTTACAGAATTTAACAGCTGATGACCTCTTTCTCCTGAGCCCGAACTATTGTCAATCTGTTGGAAGAAGAAAAACTGTAATTGATTGTGTTGGTGTTCTGAATGAGCACTAATATTCCCAGTTTCTCTTTCCAATGTCAAACTCTATTCTGAAATTTTATGATAGAAAAAATCAAACCTCAAAAACAATCACAATTCAAAACCTTTTATTCCCCACAAATCAAAAAAGAAACAAAAGGCATGTGGGAGTATTGATTTAAAAATCACAGTGACAGTATTAAAACTCAGCAGCTGCTGCAGATGCATTGCTAGAATTTTTCTTTTGTCTCAAGATTCATTATTAGATACAAGCATAACCTCATCAAATAACAGGTTGCTGTTTGGAATAACACCATGTTAATAAAGAATAAGGATGGAGAACTGGGTAAACTCCAAAAGTTTCAACTTCATTTTCACTGAACAAACATTCCAAATGTTACTTGCTTATCAGAATATGCAAGATTTTGAATCTGTGAGATGACTGGAAACCTAGTTCTTTCAATACATTTGACTTCTCTTTTACTTTGCTAGGCCACCTATACCTTTGGGCTAGGCTTTCCTGAGTTACTCTTGTCCTCATGACTTGCAGTGACAAACCAGAAAAGCAGTCTTCATTTTGTCTTTAGCTTAGACATGGGAGTAAGGCTCAAAAAGTGTAGGTTCAGTGTTTGACACAGAAAGTCAATCTAGGTCTTGAGTCACAGACACGTGGAAAGTCACAGTGCCATGATGAGTTACCCAATATAGCTGAACTGCAGCAACATTTATCTTCAATCTCTTAGCCTGTGACAAGTGCGAAGTGATTTACATTTCTCTGGTCCTCAACGAAATATGTGATGAAAGAGGATGAGGATTATTTGAATTACTTCACATTTGCCACAGACCAAGGGAGCACAAAGGGACAGTTAAAACAAGTTGGTTGCTCTTCAGTAGCTTGTTATCTCTGTGGGAACTTGTCTGTGTGCCTATGCCTGTAACTCTGCTTCTTGAAAAGAGATAACACTTCTTCATTGCTTTCTCTTCCCTTTTTATCTCAGATGTTTGCAAATTCATCAGGCCTAAGGGGTCTCATAATAAGTCACTTTTTTGTTGAAGCTTCTTCTCCTATATTAGTAAAGGAAGTTCACTAAATAATACCACTTTTCTTGGCTCATTCACACAGATAAAAACATGGCACTGTTGCCAGCTAAAGATGTTTCCATTTGAAAATATTACCATGTGATATATTACACACTAAACATATCATCTACAGCACTTGAATCTTACAGCTTGACCATTCAATATTATCAACTTTTTTTAAATGTCTAACTTCTTAAGCATTAGAAATTAAAAGACAGAATTGGAAAATTTCTGTCCTAAAATTATCTAGCAACCCAAATGTAGAATAGGAACTATGTAAAATTTTCAGCCCATTTCTCTGCATAGCAGATAATGCTGCCCTGTTGTACATTAGGTGTGTGGAAACAAAGAGCTATAGCAATTTTTGTGACAGGAACCTATTTGTTCTCTGAACACTTCTAAAAACACAACAATTTTTCATTTTATAATAACAAATTAAAGTTTCACAACTTGCTTATTCATTTCTGAAGTGTATCAAGAGCACATTGGAAACATAAGTGTATTTTCCTTACAGTGTGGTAATAAAGCATTCAGAATAGAACAAATTTTTCAGATTGAAGTGTGTCAAAAGAAAATGCCATCATGAAAAATGACAACTCAAGAACAGAACCTTTCTGCAGTGGCCTCTTATGCCAGTCTAAAATGGCAAAAGCAGTAACATCATACAGGAATTTTGCCCCATACCATGTGTTATTCTTGGTGGAAAAACAGCTTCCTGGCCTTGGCATCAAAATCCTACAGCAATAAATCTCAACTCATGTGTGGCCAGAGAGTCCTGGCTGCAAGATTAGCATGTTTTGGGAAGTGAGGTGAAAGGAAACATGGATATTGGAAAGCTGTCAGAGCAATTTCAGAACCAAAGAAAGCAGAAAAGGGCTGGATGACCTGAGAACAAATTTGTTTCACAGCTACTTCAGGAAGGGTAGTTGCAAAACACGAGTGCGGTTCACCTACTTTTGTTTTCACATCTTGTTAACAGGAACACCCAGTAATTTCCATCATGAAACTTTGAATTTAGTTATTTTCAGTTCTGACAAAGCTAGTATTTTAGAGTAAACTTCCACAAGTCTGCCATGGGTTGCATCTTTTCTCTGAAGGTTTCAGTCACATGAAAATGTTCAAATTATTGAAATCAAAAGAAAACCTGGAATGAGCAAGAATAAGTCTGAAAAGAACACTATGTGACTATATTTAAATTCTTATCTTCCCTATCTTTGAGAAAGTCTTGCCTTCATCATTCAAAATGGTATGAAATAGATTGAAATGTGACCTTTGTGTTTGATGCAGAAACAGCTGAGGCAACAAAGCCACCAAACCTGCATACAGGAGAAATCTGACTGAAACAGAAAGACATAAGGGGCTCTACTGTCAGAATTAAAACTGGGAGAAGATAAAGTGGAATTAGCAAGGTGTGAAAGGTGCCACTTGAATCTTGAAAGAGATAAGAAAGTTGGAGAGGAAACGAGGAGAATGACTTGAGCTCTGTATTTGGCTTCACAATTTTTTGCAGTGAAACCCAGTGGCAAAATATGTGAATATTCATTTATCCCACCCACATAAAGGATAACAGCCTGTGCTAACAGATAGTTAATAAGTGGTTACCTGTGCTGGTCAACATGTCTGAACAATGAATCTACAGTTCACACTTGTTAGGGGTTGAGAGTGGTAATGTAACAGAGTTGTTATTTTAATCAGTCTCATTTTCAAAATGCTCATATTAGGCACCCAAAACTCTATTTAAATTGTGTACTCTCAAAATTAGGAAATAGGAGACATTCTTTTTCATTCGAAATATCGTGTAGTCTTTAAATATATGGCTAATTTTGCTTCAGCCAGAGCTTATATCACCACAAGATGGTTATTTATCTTTATGCAAGTAAACTTAACCTTCATAATTCCTTAATTGTCAGAGGTTTTTTAATAATCTTGTTTTAATATTGGCATACATTCAGTAAACATACAATGCCAAAACAACCATCATCTTAGTCTCTTATGAACTTGTTTCCATTTGCTGCTTCTCCTTGGTTGACACTGCTTGGTGGAAGGTCTGGAAAGCCACAGTTAGGAAGGAGTGATTATGTGATCTTCCCACAAGTGCAAAGCAGTGTCATGTTTTTTCAGACAGGGCTTCAAGAGCAAACTGTCCTGTCTGCTGCCTCTAGTTCTGGTGGTGAACTATCCTGTCCTTACACTCAGCAGAGCACAGAAACCACAAGTTATCTTTTTAGTTTTCCCAGAACTCCATGTTAAACATGATATAAAAAATGCAATAAACTTGTGAGGGTGAGAAAATTCTTGTTGAACTACCGCCATCATTGACCAGGGTTCCTCAGTACTGAGAGGTGAGGGAAAGGTATTATCAGACTAAAATGGGTTGTTGTTTCACTCATCTTAGTCTTCTGTTTCAGAAATGGATGAACCAGCCTTGGGATGGCTCAATGATAGATGTCAATAAATGGCGCACCTTAGAGGAGATGAGTCCCACGTCACAATTTTACAGATACAGGGCTTGAACATAGTGCTGATGAAAAACAACCCAAATCCTTTCATAAATATGAGGTGAGGCACTTTAATTTAAATGTTTTTAACACACTTAGGCCCAGGTTCATCATGAGTATACAGTATGTGAAGAGTCAGTAGTTCTATTTTCTGATAGACATTGATCCAGTAAACATTTAACATTTGCCTGAGTTTAGATCTCATTCATAGTCTGCCACACAGACACAAAATATCTAAGCTTATAAATCTAAAACCAGAAAGTACTTTTGAAAATTTGTTCTTGAGTTATATTTCTCATTCAACCAAAATTCTTCTCTGTCTCATATCTGTGCTTTCCCAAGTGTTCTTTACTGTCTACTTTTCATGAGGAAATGTTGGCTACAAAATATCACCACAGGCAATGTTAATACTTTAATTTAAATGTGTATTTTTTATGCATAATATCCCAGATATTCATCACTGAGAAAGTTAGAAAACACACAGACATATTAAAAACCTATCCTCTCCAAAAATCTGTTTTTTCCACAGAGAAAACATTCTAACTATTCTCAATATTGGGTGGGTCCAGTCATTTCTTCTTTTAAACCCTGTGTAATCTTGGCTCTTCATTAAATTTTCACAACTTTTCCTGGAACTATTCAACTAACAGTATTTTTAATTTATTCTGTATTTCTACACACCTCTCTGCAGCTCTCTAATGAAGTCTGGGCAAGCCTGTCTCTTTCAAGATCTTGGCCAACAAAGGTAATTAGGAATGCTGTCCTTGCCAGCTCTCCAGGGGGAATATTAAAGAAAATAAGCAAGACTGGAAATCTAAATATTTTTTCTAGCTGAAAAAACTCCACTAAAGGCACCTGCACAATGTTTCATCTTTTTCCAAATTTCAGATCACTGGATTCAAGATTTTGACAATGTTCAGTGTCAGTTGGAGACAAGGGCATTTCTGCATCACTCAGATATAAAATAATCTCATTCTTCTCAGAAGCAATAAGAATATTAAGCTCAGAAGCTTCATCCTGGTTCATTTCAAATCTGTCCATCTACTGCAGTATATTGACAAATCCTGTAGACTCAGATTTTATTTGCTTAATCAGTCTTCTCTCCAAGGTTATTTCTTGCTTAGATATTAGCTTATTCTTTGATACTTTGTATAGGTATAGTTTAATTTAAACATTTAATTAATTTTCTTTTTTACATTTACCTGCTCTTCTAACTTTTGTGTAGACTCCCAAGCCTTTTCCATTGACAGTCGTTTGCTATCTTTCTTTTGGTTTATACATTTATTTGCTTTAGATATTCCTTCACTTCTCATAACATCACAAAAAAGTTGTTGTTTCCTCTTTTGCTCTGAGGACATTCCTGTTCTCCTTATATTCTTAATCTATTGTTTTACTCAGAAATTATTACTGATATTCTTTAACTCATATTTTAGACCAATACTTTATAGTTGGTATTATTTTTTTAGCTTCTCCTCTGCCTCTGTGGCTGGTCTTTTTTAGGCCACACTACATTGCATCAATATAGAATCCCCCTGAGTAGGGAAATTCTCATTTAAGAAGGCCTTACCAGATTTTGTCACTTTGGCCTCTTTACTGGAAGGAAAAAGGAAAACAATTGCAAATGAGAACGACTGTGTCTTCTTCTTATTTGTTTTAAGAACAAAAGGAATTTGTGTAATGAAGTTCCTACATACTCCCTGGATAGCATCTGGCTTCTACAATGTTTTCTGTTTCTCATGCTTATGAGGTGATACTTGGTATATAATTCATGTTCTGGCACTAAGTACACTGAAACCATACACATTTTAAATGAAACATGTATGATATACAGCAATACATAGACTGAATGCTACACAATAAAAAATAATATTTATTTAAAATAACATATAATTATCCATTATTTCTGTATATAAAAAATACATTATATTCTTCATTCCTACACAAAGTGAAATAAAGCCCTCTACCATGTACTTTAGTCATACTGACCTCATAGCATTTTACAAAGATTTATTGTAGGGGTGAAAGAGAGATATTTCTCTGTGAGAAGTTAACTCATTTCTTCAGGCAGTATGGTTTGTTATTTCAAGATTTGGTTGCACTTCAAAAGGAGGCTCTAGGGTCAGTAAGCCCCCACTTACCTTGCTACCAAATTCTATCTTCTCTTGGACCAGAAGGAAAATTCTTCAAAACCAAATTCAGATAATTATTCTGCAGTATTCAAATGGGACCAAAACTTATCTTTTTTTTTCCTAAAAATCAAGATTCAAAATTAGTATAATCCTCAAAAAAAAAGCCTGTATGCAGCATGAACTGATATAAAAACTTAACTCTGTGTTCAAATTCTGACACTAAAATTCTGAGCTATGGTCAATATAAAATAAATCTCTCTCCCTGCCTCTCCCAATGGATGTGAGTCTCCTAACCAAGGTAGACGGGAGTCCCAACATTATATAATTCATCATTCCAAATTCAGAAACAGATGCTATCATGTAACAGTGGCAGAAAATTAGCAGGACATGAAACCTTCAGCTTGTAAGAATAGTCAGAATAGTTTTAAAAGTTGAAACATATTTCCTGATTAACAGACTATCAGGAGCATATTAAGCTTGCACTTTTTAATCTGTCTTCCTAACAGACTATCAAATAATATTGTTGGGCCTGGGTATTATTTTATGTCATTCAACAGTGTCAGTCAAATTAGTCTAAAATATCTTGTTGTGGCAGATGATTAATCCGTTGGCAAAACTTCCATTACCCAAGCAAAAAAGTAAGGATTTTCTCCTTAGAACATTAGGGTTGATCAAAGGATAAATCAGAAGTTATGGAGTAAACCATACATTCTCGTAATTTCTCACTTATGACAAATCTAAGGAAAAGAAAATCTCTATCATAAATGTATTGCAACATGACTATGTGTAAATAGGATTGAACAAACCCTACTATTCATAAGTGAAACATAGAAATAAAAATATTATAACAGACAAGAGCAATGTATTTTTGATTATAAAGGATATGCTCACACATGATTGGAGCAGCTCATACAACCCTACAAAGCAAGCCCTCAAAACGTCTGTGAAGAAATCTGCATTTATATTCTGCTGCTGACCATGAAGGGTAATTACTACATTGTAAGTTCAATTTCCTATGATATGAGTAGAAAAATGGTTGCAAAATGCATGTTAGATAATGCAATTAAAAACTAATGGCTATAAGCACAGAAGCCCAGCAGCATTGAGAGGAACATTGCCAGGCTGAGAATGCCCAGCAAATCAGTGTGAAGGGAGCACCAAGAACCACTTCCTTGACGCTTTTCAAGGAGAATGGTGGGACGTTTGTTCCTGGTGAGAAGCCCACCAGGACACTCATTCATGCTCAGTCTCTGCAGACCTTGGAACATGGAGTCACAACAACCTCACCTTCATTGAACTAATGGATTCAGCAGCCTCTAACATTTTAAAATAAAGTGTTTCTAAACTGTTAGCGCTTAAAATGTGATCCATTAGCACACCCGCAGTCTGAACTGTGTGTCCCATTTTATTTTAACAAGCCCCACTTTCCCTCTCCACCCGCAAAATATAATTAGAGGAATTTCATGGAAATCCTCTCAGCAATGATATCACACATCTTCTACCAGAACAAGATGATTTGTCTTGCACAATTTTCCTAAAAAGGATGTACTTTTAATATTAAATAGAAATTTTGGAGTGGGATCAGGAGTTAGTTTTTCTACCATGAGAAAATTGCATTGTGTTGCCAGTGATCCAAAGAGATGTCTGGAAGTAGAAAGGGTGCCTGAAAATACAAATACAATACTTTTGGCCATTCCTACCAACATGATGCAAATGATCTGATGTGTTACTTTGCACATGTCCTACGTTATGCTCCTTGGCTTCCTCAGAAACTGCTCCTACGTACACACTGAATAACTCTGATTTCTCATTTTTATCAGATTCCCGAGGCTTAAATCCGAGTTGCAAAGTTTCACCTGAAGATGATAACACATTTACTGTCTTATGACACTTTCAGCAGAGAAGTGGGAAAATCCCTAATCATAGACATTAGACAGCTCCACAATTTTTTACCAAATTAGGATTGATACAGTGCTGGATGGATGCAAGCTGTGGTCTCACTTCCTATGTTGAATGGTGTTCAGCCTCAGATCCAGTCAAAACAAATGTCCAGTTAACCAAAAGGAACTTCCAGAAGGTTGTAACCCATACCTCATCACAGAGCCTGGAGAGGGATGAGTCCACAGCTTCTTCTGGCAATGTATTTTCCAAGACAGAGCATTCTTCAGCTCCTTAGATGATGTAAAAGGTGTGAATTTGTTTCCAGAGTTTCACTGATACAGGAGTGACCCCCTAATCAAAGACTCTGGAAAGATAAATTCTGGCATGAATTTAGAATATCTTCTTGAACATTTTCAGATTCAATATCTTGAAAGTTACTGGGAAATAAATTGCAAAAAATCTAACAACCCAACCTTAAGATTGAAAATATTGAGCTGAAATTACAAGAAATTCTCTTTGATTTGCAGCTTTTACTTTGTATGAGCATAGAAATTTAAGAAGATATCCAATAAAGTATGAAATATATATTTGAGGCCAAACTACAGTTGTGTGTTGTGTTGGGAACCATCACTGTGAATTTCCTGATTTTGGTGAAAGAAAAACCTACATGGGAATATAATGCCTGCATTTTTAAAATTTCAACTCAAAAAAAATTGAAAGGCAAAAAACACAACTAATGATTAATTTCTTAATTGTAGCCACACAAAAGAGGTCTCCAAAATGTCTTTGAACATAACTTTTCAAAATAATGAATTTTCCTTGATCAACAAGAAAAAAAAATGCATCACATTTAATGAACAATATTTGAGTTTATGTAATTTAAAAATATTTATTAACTTCAAGAAGGGAATCTTGAAAATAGGAAAAAGATAATTTTTAATTCAGGCCAACAGCAAAGGCCTGAACCCAAGCATATTTACCCACCTACCATGGAACAAGTTAATGAATTAAAACAAAATCCAGGTGCTCTTATCTCTTCTAAGCCTCAGAGCTTGAGCATCTTCTCACTTTGGACCTAAGCTGGGATAGTTGTCAAAAAGAAGATACATTCAAGAAGCAGTGGAAAATTGTCAGAAAGGGAAAAACTGCCACAGCAAGCAATAACCTACAGGAAAACACCCGACAGTAATTCTACTTTGGCAAAGAATTATGTATAGTCTGTGTGTAAAGGAAATTTTTTATTCTTATAGTAACAGTTCAAGACTGACTTAAAGCAGAAACTAATTGAGGAACAGATTCACAATCAAATGCATAAGGAAAATTCCATTCTTAGGTACTCAACCAATAGCAAAGCTTTATTTTCCTTCATATTCTGTTTTACTTTATGCAGTTCTCTTTACATTAACCTCTCTGTTCTCACTATGTTCTATAATAGCACTAAAAACTGTTATTATTTTAAGTCCACTACTATATCAAAACATTTATTGCATTAAATATAGCAAGCCAAATTCTTTTTAAAAACTTCTCAGAAAATAACCACATAATCTGTAAATCTGGAAAATAGCATAAATGAAAGCATAAGAGTGATGACAGCCACACTCACTGGCTCCTCTGAAAATAAAAAACTTAGAGCAAAGTAGTTTAGTAACTGTGTGAGCTAAACAAAATATTACTGGAGTAAAATTGAATCCTGAGGTCTTTCATGGCCTTAAATTGTTTGCTCCTGACAACAAAAGAAGGAAACAGAGAATACTGATTTCACGTGACACTCACTGTTCTAGGTCACAAATAAATTCCTTTGGCTCAGATCCTCAGGATCAAGAAAAATCCAGAAGACACCTGGGGCAAATCTCACTGATTTCAAAAATAAACTATTGTCAGCTTCCAAAGGAAAAAACAAAAGGGTCCCACAGTTTTTGATTATAAATATTTTCTGCTTCTTTAAAGGTCTCTTATTGAAATGATCTTCCAAATGTATAATGCTCAGGTTAAAAAAATTCATTTTATCACCAAAAGTATGCACCAATTTTTCAGAATATCTCAACTTTTTTTAAAATAGTGTCTTCCATGAAAGAATTATCAATTATAAAAATAGGCTGAAGCCCCAGTGTAAAAGCACTTGTAAATTTTGGCAATGACTTGAAACAGTACAGGATTTAGACCTAACTATTTTATGGACAGGAATGTGAAAGAGCTGGAAAGTTAAATAAAATTACTCTTTTAGGAAACCTTCAGAGATCTGAAGTACTCTGTAGATTTGGGGTATATACTAACAAAAGAAAACTGAGTCCATTTAATGAGCATGAGGGAGCATTCTTCTTTTAAGGGTGGAAAATGAGAGCATTCTTCCTTAAAGGGTGGAAAATAAGGGGGAGATCCAAGGCCTGGAGAAATGGGATTACCTTATGTGTTATGCTTCCACCTTCATCTGTGACAATCTGGTCAGGACCTGTACCCTGACACGCTGGCAGACACATACATGGATCTGCCTTGCTGTCTCTTGAACTAACACAAAGCTGTTGTGCCTGGATTCACAGTGCTGGAAGAACATGTGAAAGAATGTGGTGGGGCTTTTATAAAAAAGGACCTGTAGATTTTCAGGTTAGAAACAAGAATTAAAGAAAGCAAATATCAAAGTTTACTGAGTGATTTAATTGTTTAATAAAGTGAAAAAAAGTGATGAATTTTATTATTTGAGGAAATAGAGAGCATTCCGATTTCCTACACTGGGGGTAAAAGTAACACTAGCTTTCAAACACTGTTTGCTTTTTTATTACTCCTTACATATTTTTAAAGACTAATGACTATTATTGGAAGGAATTGACATGATCTTTCCATATTTGTAAAGGCAAGCTCCCTACTGACTTTGGCATAGGCCATTTGTAGAGAAAGGATGCTGTGTTGTGTCTACAACAGCTTGGGTTTATTTAAGCTATGATTTTCATTAGTGCAGCTCATGTTTGTCATCTTCCAGGGAGTAGCTTGTTCTCTAATCCTTTTCTATAGGATATACTCAGGCTAAGTCTGTTCTGTAGCTTGGATGTGTACTGATATGTATGGATACGTAAAATTACCTCTGATTGATTTTATCATACACGTAGGATGTGAAATACTGTGCCCTTAGACCTGCAGTATTTTTTCAACCATTAAATTATTTTGACATTTGGTGCTGCTTACAAGGTCATGGTTATTGCTACATGGGGCAGCTGGTCTATACCAGTCCAATATTTCTTTATGTCTTACAATTATATATATGACTGCAAGGTAGACAGGCCAAGAGGAAAATGCTGAGTTGGCTCAGCCTGTTGGTTATATAGGTAGAGGTCACTTAGATGAATAGGAGGGTGAAGATGTAAGGAAGACCTTGACTGAAGCAGAAAGTGTTGGTTATCTCTGCATCTGTAGAAGCCTAGAAAAGGAGGCGGATCATGTGTACATCTCAAAAATGGCTGTGGAGCCAACCAAGGATTGCTGGTAATAACAGCTAAGGTTTTTTGGTAATAAAACATTGTGAGGAAGAACAGGGTGCGATTTGAGCAGGGGACCATACAGAGCTAGGGCAGCATTTTCCTGGGACAAATGTTCTTGTCCTGGCTCCTGGAAATAAGCACAACACAGTCCAGCACAAGGGCACAACTGAGATCGAGAAACGGATATGGAATGTAGGGGGAGAACAAGACCACCCAAGGACCCCCAACCCTCCAACCCATCTCCAGAAAGGCTTAAAAATGGCCTGTGCATGATAATTAATTGGCATAGAGAGCAAGAAGCTTATCTCCAGGGCAGGAAAAACTTATCTATAAAAAGGTACACCCACAAAGCCCAGGACCCTAGACACCCCATCAGATGAATTGACCCTGGAGCCAGGACTGGTAATCTTCCTTCCTTTCTTCCTTTCTTTCTCTCTCTGCCTCTTTAATACAGCTCTGTCTCTTCCCTTTATTCAAAACCTGCTGCTGTGTGCTTATGCTAGGAGATCAGGGACAGACTTATACCAATTTTCGTGCCAAGTGTGTGATTTACTAATAAAACTTTGTAAGGTTTTGTGGAACCTCTGACTGTCATCTTTCCTTTTGATCACAAACATTTTGAATCTTGAGTGCTCCCTTCTCCTTTTGAGTGGGACACCACACCATCTATGGGCACTTTTGGTGGTGCAGAGACTGTGTTGCACAGCTGTTTACCACCACTGCAGCAAAGGCACAGGTGTCTCATACTGTGTGCCTTGACTGCAGGATGATGATGTATCACTTCGTGCTACCTGATAATCCATTTCCAATTTGACAAAGCACAATGGCAAGCTGGTTTACTTTGAAACATCTGCTTAACACTGTTATGCTTATAGTTAGGGCTTTGATTAAGTGCTTTGATGACTTAAAGCCTAGCTAGAGATTAAAGAGAAATTACAAAGTGTTAAAATCAAAACCACCTCATTAATCCTTTTTTTTTTTCTAATTTATTGACAGATAAGAATTTCTAAAGACTTCATGATACAAAGTTATACAGTAGAGAGTCAAAGGTGTATTTTCCAGATCATGCATCATCCTTACATTGATTTTCATTAGCTTCTTAATGTTGAATCAGCCATTACCTACAATGTCAACATGCATTAAGAGCTACCATTAAATAGCTTTTCATTTATTTAACTTCAGCTTGAGAGGTAGAGAGGCCTGCTTTATTGAAGGCTTTCTTACCAAGAATGTTAAAGAAAAATTTAAGATGTTACACCTGCTGCAGACAAGAATCTCTGGTCAGGGCTTATACAGAGCTTAAACTTTTTTTCTTTTTAATTGCTTTGGTTTGTTTGTACAAGGAAGCAGTGGTTTTTGTCGGTGTTGATTTGCACACTGAAACTCTGTTTTTCTCTTTGTTCCAAAATCCTGGCTATAATACCTGAGATTTCTTCTTTTTTCTTTTTAGGATGACATTAAATGCGGTCAAAAAATGTAAAAAAACTCAAGACAATAGGCCAGGTGGAGAGTAAGTGAAAGCAGATTAGAATAGGTGGAATCTTACAGAGCAGAAGCACCATCACTATGTCCTATTTATATCATCCTTTCATCCACAGTTAGCTGTGAATGATTTTGCTTAGAATATCTTCCTGAGAACACTTATGACAAGATAGGAAGATAAGCATTGTAGCTCTGCTTCCTTTTAGTCAAGTAAATAGCTGTAGGCTTAACTGACAAAAGATATACTAAACACAGACAGCTTCCATTTGGGATTCTTTTTTTCAACCTTCCACCTTCATAGTTTCTCTTTATTGTTTGAAGTTTCTTTTCATTGTTTGAAAGATTTGGACAGGAGTTTTGGATTTTTTCAGAGAGTAGAGAAGAAGAATCTTGTGGGTGGGTGGATTAATTTATTGTTTACTTGTTTTCTCTGCTGTTTTCAAGGTATTCAGGAGTATTTCCACATTTTAAAGCAACACACAAAAGGCAGATTCACAGAGGAGCTCAGTGGTCTGGATCCTGGGAGTTATTTACATTCTTCACCTTCACTTTTGAAGATTTCAGGTTCCAAGCCCGTAACAAGTGAGATCTACGTGACATAATGATAAAAATAAATCTATCTCTTTTGGCAAAAGAAGCATAAGAGATTAATTCAGTCCACTCTTACGAGTTATCAAGAAAATATCTCTTTAATTTAGTTCATAGTTTTAACAAAGAATAGTGGCACATTGATATATTTGGTACAATGGGACATAAGTTTTCATGTTGCATCCAGGCCAAGGGATAACAAGGTAAGTTCTTTTACTTAGAAAAAAATAATGGAACATATTGAAGCAATTAAATATTAGTAAACTGATGACAGTAATTTGGGATATTACAGTTATTTTAAGTACAACCACATTATTTGCTGAAGTATCCTTTGAATATTTTAGCACAGTAATGTTAGCAGAGAAATGCTACTACTTATTAATTGCACAAAGACAGCAAATGAATTAGTTGAATAATTATGTACAGTACTTGAATTTGTAATGGACTACCCGGTCCAAATAAACAACCAAATAAGAGTATCAATGAAGGAAAAAAATATTAAAACCACCTCAATTCTCTTTTAAAGGTTAAAAACTTACACTTGGCTATTCTTTCAGGGATATCAAAGTGGTGAAACATGGATCTCCTCCAAGGGCTGTCCCTTTCCTTGGAAGTCAGGGGGACTCCACTGTTTGCTTTAAGTTACAGAGGAATTTAAGTGCTCTGGTGTAGTGTCTGCCATTCCACCGGCCAGGGCTTGTATTCTCCAATTCCTCCATCAAGCAACTGCATTTCAAGGAGCACTTGTCCCCAGAGTTAGCTTTAATAACTTGGCCTGTTTGGAGATACAGGCATGTGACAGCTTTAATCCACTGCAAGATCATGTGTTTCAGGATGAGACTGACTTCGGTGACACATGACTGTACCAAAGGCTCAGTTCTTCTCTGTTATACATGTATTAATATGCACAAGTTATTTCAAAAAGAACTATCCTCAGACATGTGTACTTAACATCACAATTTTATTTGTCTTCCCTCATAGATTAAATTAATTCATGAGTTTTGTGTAAATTCAGCCAAAGGAAGTAGAACCACATATGCCAAGTAAACCCTATACTAAAGATACCTTGCTGAAATTGCAACAGGCTCTTGAAGAAAGTTTTACTAGCTCATAAAAATATTTTTATTCATGGGGTCCTAGATAGTTATACAATTTATGTCTGCTCAAAATATCCACTGAACCCTTTATCTGTATTTTTCACCCTGACTGAACTTTGGCATGACAAAGACAAAAAAAATCCATTTGTACTCCAGAGTCATTGAGAGAAACTTAATCTCTCTATCAGCACTGGCATGTGCATTGCACTGTATACATCACGCCTACTCTGAAGCAGGTTTCTCATTCCTTCAGGATAATTCCTTTATGAGCATCCGAGTATTGAATAGAACACGTATAAACCAAGTAGCAGATGTTCCTAGTAAATCATTGAGAGGCTCACATTAAAAATTAGCCACCTGTGTATTTATCTGTTCCTTTCTAAGTATCAATAAATTATTTAAAATGCTGAAATGTCTGTTTGAATTTATCAGTGTATTCTCGTTCATTGGTATTTGTATTGCAGTTTCCCAGGAATCAAAAGATAGGAGAACCTTTTAAATATAATTGTTAATTTATAGCAAACAGCATAATCACTGGGTGCAGTAACTCAATTTCTGGCAAAAAAAAAACCAACAAAGCAAACCCAAAAACTTTAAAAGACACAAGGTATTCATGATTCATCAGTTTTAGTATTTGCTTGCTGCTTCAAAATAACAGATGCCACCTGTAAAACCTGTGGGTCCAAAGCAGACCTAGCAGAGACTTTGTCTTTGGGGACAGCATGAAATTTGCTACCTGCAAATTCTAATAATAATTCTGCTTTCCTTTAAAAAGTGGTTCATTGTTAATAGCACCACAAAACCTCCTCTTTCTTATTTGTGCTTAGGTGCAGTTAGAGAATTATGTGAACAGTTTCTGCTGTTGAGCATCTTTTTTGACAGTTGAAATTCAGTAACATTTAAATCTGTTGTCTGTTTTTCTTTTGTTCTCCTGATTCTTGTCACCATGGTATAATTAAGCTAACTGAAAGCTATAGGGGTTTTTAGTCCTCTCCCAAGTTCAGGAGATCCTTAGTTAGAAACTATGAAATTAACAGTTTCTGAATGTGTGCACATTTGGAGATCAAAAAAATGATCAGAGCCCTGGCACTTAGTTGAAATCTGACCTTAGGTATCATAAACGGTGGTAGTTGTTAAAGTTCTTAAAATTTAAACCAGTTCCATCTGCAACTAATCAGCTGCCTCCTGATTGTGCATGTGAGACAGGGATCAAATAATATCTTGAAGATCACCTGGACCTCATAAAAGCCTGCTAGAAGCTTGGTTGAGGGGGAGATGTGAGTATTTAGGTTGGCTTTGGTGAAAGGGTTTGAGTTGATGGAAAGATCATGATTGATAGCTTGAGCTTCTGCTGAGGTATTTTGTTCTGAAACAGTTGTATTATGTGTCTGAGGAAAAAGCACTAATTTTTTTTACTAGGAATTATATCACCTGATTATGGTTTGATAGGGGACTTATAGTTAGGGACTTTTCCTTTCAGGAGCTTGATTCTTTTTATAAGCAGATTCCAAAATTGTTACAAATGACTAGGTCAATATGTAGCTATGTTTTTGCTCTGATTCATCCTGTCTCTTTTTAACAGTAAAAGCTGCTTAGGGATGTTAGCGATCTTGGGTGATAAAAATACTATTCATGGTAGAATTTTCCCTTTTTATAAAGGTTTTCAGCTTCACTATCACAAGGTTCTCTAGACACTCAGTATAAGCAGAAAATCATACCTTTTCGAGGATATGATCTTCACTTTTTCGTCTTGGAGAAAAGAAAGCTTTGAGAGATTTTTTTAGCTTTGAATTCTGAGCTGAAGCGGGTACCTGCCAAATTGTCAGAAGGGTAAATGTTAAACCACCACATGCTTCTTTATAATTCCTGACTGCTCGGCTTCTTGAGGACGGAGATACACAGAAGCTCTCCTTTGTAGTAGCCTCATGCACTGGTTAATGAGACCTGATGCCTACCCTGAGTACATAAATGTCCAGGGAGTGAGATATTAAAAAAATTGGCTGAGACTTTGCTATTATCATGTTACATGTCTTAATGCTCATACATAACTTGGAAGCTCTGCTCCACTGCTAAGGTTAGGAGAGGATAATAATGTATTGACATGAAAAGGGAAGTGGAAAATGGAAATAAAATGCATTTCAATTTTAAAAATCTACTTACTCTTGATTGATGTTACTGAAGAAAGTTACACAAGAGTGCTGTAAAGAGTGAAATTGAGAGGTTGAGGTTTGGATGTAAAATAAACCAATTAAACCATGCTGTTTGATATCAAATGAAGTCACATGTGATGACCTGGTCAGACCAACAGCATTAGTGAATAAAGGCAGAAACTCCATCAAAACCAGATGCTACATCAGGATTTAACTATCATAAGAAAAATACGTTTGGAAGTCAGTGCAGTGAACAAAGTATCATAAACTCATCCTCTATTTTGAATATAAGCACAATACCCTGAAGAAAGCATACAACCTAAACCATAGTCTTAAAAAGAATGAATAGGGCTATATAAATAAGGAAAAAAAAGAGGCGAAAAAAATCCAACCCTTGTTGCTATGTTACTAGTCTTTGGAGCAAGATCATGCACACATGGAAACGAATGTCAGTTCTGTTTTTCAGTTTTCCTCCTGTGTCATAACTCTCATAGTTCCTGGCTGGGAAACAGATGATAACAGAGCCAAATCTTAATAAACTTTGAGTGGGGTGCTCCAGCTGAACAGAGCATATTTTGAGCAGAGAGAATCAGTAATTGCTCATAGCAGGAATTGTAGACTTTTATTGATTGTATGCTGAGACTGTAGAGTGCATTAAGGCACTTGGAATGTGTGGCATGGAAGCCAGGAGAGCTCTGGGAGACACCGTGGCTGAGAGGACACATTTCTGGAACATTACTTAATTCTACCTCTAATCCCTGCAACAAGGGATGAGGGGGAGGGAAAGCAGTGCCACAGCATCAAGATCAGAATTGCCAGAGCATGGCTGCAGTGTAAGGGATGCTTCTGAGGCAGAATGAAACAATCTTGACCCAAAAGAATTGCAAAAAGTACAAGAACTACATGGACTCACAAGGAGGATAATGTGGGGACACGTATTTTTGTTCAGAGTACCAGTTAGAAATCTCACCCCAACAGGCATCTTAACTGTTTGTTCTCCTTGATTCCTATCTCATGGAAGCACTGAAATCTCCAAGGGAAAAAGAGCAAGTATATTGAAATTAAAATCTGTGTAATGAAAAAATCTTCCCCAGACAGTTTACATCTAAGAAACACTGAAAGTAGTTAAGTTAGTCTTTCACTCATTTTCTCTGTGCTTTCACTTGGGCAAGTCTAGGGTCAGGCCATGGATGGTTGGGGGCTGAAGCATGTGATATCTGAGCAGCAGCTCAGAGAACTGCACTCCTTCATCTGTGGAAAGAGAAGGCAGGGAGGGCATCTTATTGATACCTTGAGCTATGGAGTTAAAATTAGTCCTGCTGTGAGTGCTGGGGCTGACGGGATGACCTCCAAAGGCCTTTTTCAGCCTCTGATTACATGATTGTAGGAACAAGGTTTGTAAATTGTCAAAAATGAGTATTCTTCAAAAAATATTTTACCCAGGGAACTTAATATGACGCATCACGATATTGTGCAAATCAGAACAATTACCAACACTGCTGACACATTTTGGGACTGAAGATGAAAACAGATGAGGGATCACACAGTCCTTAGCTAATCTGTGACAATACAGCTTAAAGGCAACAAAAAAGCCAGCTGCATGGTTTCAAACATCCATAAATATTAGTATATTTACTTTTCCAAAGGGAAAATGGGTTCTTCCGTCTCCTTTCCAAATCAAATACTCAGAGCTGCTATTGCATAAGCATTTTATTCCACTCATTTGTCTTTCTAGCAGTTAACCTCAAATCTTATCTCTGCAATATATTCAGGAAAATTTCTAAATTCCAAAAAGATTAGGGCAATACCCAAAGTATAAACAAAGTGTTTTCTTTGTCTTCCCAAATGAAAATTCAGGAGGTATTCCTCAAAATATATGTTATGTATTTTATGTATTTTAATATGCATACATCTGTCTGGCTGGACATGACTGTAATAATGAAGAGTGGTGTTTTCTCGTTTGTACAGATCAAGCCAAACAATTTCCAGTCTCTTTATGATATTCACTAGGAGTTAAATCCTCCAATTCTCCGCAGTCTTTTGTCTGAGTATCTTTTTTAGGAGTCAGATTTGCATAGGTTGTAGGAGGAAAGGAAACATCTCTTTCCCTTTCTAATTAGGCTGTAGAAAGGCAACTGAAGCAGTCCATCATCTCTACCTAAACTGGTTACCATTATTTTGGGTAAATATCCTGCATTTACTTAATATTTTTTCATATTTTATGATCCAATTATGTGTCTGTATAGGTCTACTGTCTATAAACAGAACAATGGTGACTAGATCATACAGCTACAATTAAAAAAATCTACATTTATTCATTGAATCCCAGTATTTTTTCTCGAAATCACTGTAACAATGTGTCAAGATGGATTCATTGTATTTTGGCCATTATTCAGTTTGTGAAATAATATTCTTCCCACTAAAACTTCCATGTCAGTAGTACAAAGATATTTAAGGGTATGGCTTAGTCCTCAAATGCATGCCATGCTGCTATTTTTTATCTGTATCTTCTGCATATAAAGAAATACCTTTTTATTTTTCTCCAAACCCAAAAGAACTTAGATTCATTACATTTTTGCCAACATTTTATTTAATTTGATTTTCTGGCAGTTTTTATTTAGGAAAAGAATCTACATATGACTGTTAACATTTTCTCTCAAGATACATCTTTGAAGACATTTTATTAAATGTAGATATGTTTATGAATAAGCAAATAGTCTTTCTCAGACTAGAATTTGTTCACCACACTAACATTCTCAGATCCATGTTTTAATGAAATTGCTTTTAAATTAGAAAGAGTAAAGGAATTTTAAAAATACTGGGTTTGCTAAATTAATATTGTTTGGAAGAGATTGTTTATAATTAATTAAAAAGACCTTCCTTCTATTTTTAAGTAGAAGCCAAGTTTAGCAATTTAAATGCTAGCACAGATATAAAGGGAAGTCTGCTCTCATAAGTAGCTGCAGCTCTGCTAGGAGAGCAGAGACACTTTTTAAAAGTGTCTGAAGCAATTTGAATATGATCCGTGAATGACTTCTCAGTGGATTAGCCCCCAACCTTTAACTTCTGTGACATTAGTCACATCTCATCTTGACATCTATAATGGAATATTCTCCTATTCAATTGTTTAAAAAATGTCCGGTTTGACTTCCATTTGACCTCTGATGAGAGCTGAGCTCTTTAAAAGGGTTTAACAGTTGTAGCTTCATTTGTCTTTCTGAAAGAGACTAATAATAGGTGGGAATTATTTTTATGAGGTAAAACAAATACAGAGGAAAATACTTCCTGAGATTAAAAATAATGGAATAAATAATGCTGGGCTTGCTTCCTTCCATTAAACATGTAGAAGTCTTCTAATCCAAGAAACTATAAAATAATGATTAGGTGCTTTTCTGATCTATGGGGGGAAAACCCAAAAATTCCAAAATATTATTATTACAGGGAAAACCCCAGCATATCTAAAGGAGGAATAAATTTGGACTGAGATCCACTCTGATATTGAGCTCTGTTATTTCATGCAAAAAAAGGAAAAAAAAAAAACCCTCAAATTGTATTTCAAAACACCACTCTACAAAGTTAGTAAGTAACATATTTAGAAGGATACCTTAAATACATTAAAGACACATCTGGCTAATGTTAACTCTAGAACCTTGAATGGCCAATGATGAAAGTGTTCATTACAGAAAAAGACACCAAGATTTTGCACAGCATTTCCCATGAAGACTATAAGCGAGATTCTGGATCCAGAAGTATAAAAAGGATCACCACCTCTCTCTAGAACAGTTGATCTGTACTGATGAGCAAGGCCCTAAAAAATTTACCCTAAGTTGTCCAGTAGGACAAGAATTTTTCTGTCTTTCATGTAACAGAAAGTATTAGTTAGCACCTATAATGGCTTATGAAGAGGATATATATTGTTATCCCATTAGTCTTTGTTCCCCCACAGCTGGTGGGATTCCTGTCAATTCAGGTACATTAAAACAAAAAGACAATACAAAATGGCTGATAGAGATGCTTTATTAAGAAATCTAATACAAATAAAAATCCACATCCCTAATAGAGTTGGAGATTGAGCTGGTTCTTGTGGATTCTCAAGTCCAATGAATGATTTGAAAATTGAATGTCATTGGCATGTGTCACAAGGACCAATATTCTTGGGAAACTTTTTTGCTATGATGAGGACACAGAATTTTTATTGAACTGATTAGAAGTAGTTATTTATTTAAACCAAAGATTATTATATGTGTCTTTGTGTTTCAGTGTCATATGTGATACCATCTGTTGGGCTGGAAATCCAGCATTTGGAAAACTATAAGACAGAAAATCCAGGAAATTTTAAAACTTCCTCTGTACTACATTGGATGAGTCCTTCAAATATATTCTTTAAAGAAGTCTTTGAAGTAGGTGCCAGCTACTGACTATGCACACACCCTGTGTGCTTGTTGGGTCGCTACTTGACAGGAATTTTGAAGCAGTGGTCTAATGAATTATATTTTAATATGTTAAATTTAAAAAATACTAATGAGAAGCAGTCTATTATTATTCTTCTTTGGTGTGGAAATCTATACCAGGGACATTGCTAATGAGCTCTTTCCTCTAATGCTGCACAGATACTCATAGTGACTAATAGGTGCTAAAATCTGATCAGCTTTGCAAATGATCATAAACAGCAATTGATTCTGATCTCTTGGGTACTTTTACTGTATTTCAGCAATCACATGTAATTCAGGGAAACTGGGGCCTTGGAACACAGATTTATTCACATACAACAACTTTCTTGAGGTCTTTGAGCAACAGTCTTTCCTGTCTGCTTTAACATGAAATCTACTACTTTCGGAGGGTCAGAATTTCTGTCTTCCTCACCATGGATTTGTCTTTAGGGTAACGGCAAATAACACACAGATTAACCATTTTCTCTAGGAGTGACAGCTCCTAAGTTGTTTGGGTTTTTTTAACTTGAAAATTTTTCAATCCTTCCTTTTCCTTCTCTCCCTAGAAAAATCTTGCGAAGTGGCAGCTGTCTTAGTGAGTCATCAGAACTTGCATGTCTAGCATCAATGTTTACTACAATCTTCAGATGGCGTAAATCACGATAAAATGGACTGTCTTGGTTTATGCCAAGAAAGAATACATAATGCTATGTAATGCTCCAAATTGATTTAAGAACCTGTTAGTAGAATCATAAAGAACCATAGAATGGGTTGGGTTGGAGGGGACTTTTAGAGGTCATCTAGTCCAAATTTGACTTTATATTCTGTCAGTTGCACTTATTTCCTGAGTGTCACTAAGTGTCTGCCTTGCTCATCATCTCCTTTGAAATGCCCTACAGGATTTCAAATGAACAAGTTTGGGTTTTTTTCTAATCTTATAAAAAGCTGACAATTCTGTTGCCATTTTTGTGCTGTTGTTATTTCCCCAGGAAAAAAGGTATGTGCATTTGAATTGGCTGCCTCCCTATCCATCTGTTAATTTCTCTCTCTGTGTTCTCTTCCTAATCACCTTTGAACATTTCAAACAAATTTGAAAGCAGAAAGTCTAAAAAAAAAATAAATTCCTGCAAGTTTTGTGAAAACAGTCATCTGCCTCTCGGAAAGAGATTTGAATTGGCAGTCCCATTGTGGGAAAGACAGATCAAATCCAGACAGATAAGGCTCCTAGATCAGACAGACAGAACTATATATTGCAATCAGACAGATGGCTGGCCTGCCAGCATGGCAACAAAGAGAGTGTGTACTTCAGGATTATCAGCAGCACATGTTAATCTTTTTCAATTGTTGTCTGTGTCCTGCCATGGTTGCTGCTGGAGGAAGGTTTGGGTCATAAAAGAACACAAATCCATAAGAGATCAGCCTTCAATAGTTTCACAGCACACCAGGAAATTGAAAATGTGGGGTTTTTTTTTCATTTTATGTTTGCACCAAGGATTTATAATAAGAAATCAGATTAAGTTTGTATTATTTTTCTTTTCTTAAACCAAACAACCTTAACAAATAATATTCAAGACAAAAAAGCGTATGGAATCTAACTATATAACTTCTCCTTTATTTGAATCAAGTTCAGACAAAAAGGAAAACTTTTTTCCAGAAATATATCAGCTAAGAATACCAGTGCCTTCGGGAAAAGTAGATACAAAGACATACTGATGAAGATGCTATTTATAACACGTGACTTGTATATCCAAATTGTGATGATTAAATCAATAAGTCAGCAATATATTTCCAGAGTTTGTACTTCCTAAACTATTGCAACTTCAAGACAGCAAAATCTTCTTTATAAGAAACTTGAAATCACATTTTCTGTTTACCTAATATAAGGAATAATGGGTTTCAAGTGCATTTTACAGCTGCTGAGGTAATTATATTTGAGGTTCAGTTTTTTTTTTTAATTTATTGCTGTCAGTCAGTGTAACTGCAATACGTAGAAGCCATTGTATAACAAATGAAGACTTGGAAGGTAAACTCCTCAGTGGAGGTAATTAAGGTGGAACAAAAAAGGTCTCCTTGCCAGCAACTCACTTGTCAAACTTGGAGATCACCAAGATCTGCTCAACCATCTCTTCTTAGTCTTTCCTTTAAGCATTTCTCTTTCACTGGGAAAGAAGGAATACAGATCTGTCTGTGTTAACTTTGTGTTGCACATAAGGAATTGCTAAGGTCCTCTTGAAGACACATTTTCATCCTTCTTGACTTCACAAAGTGGAATAGACAACTTCATGGAGCACTGGCTCTGGCTGACTCCATTCCTGGGAGGAGCTCTGGTGCTTTTAGGAGTGCTGGCCACACCTGCAGTGGTATGAACTGTGGGCTGTGACAGGCTGAAGTACATACATGATATAATGACCCTTTATAGTATGCAGTGCATAATGGGTGGCCACAGTAAATTAAATGCTCATTAAACATGACCTTATGAAAACTTTTGATGAAAATACTAATGATAAATAAGCTGTTTAAACAGCTTTGCTTAAGTTTCTTGTCATTAAATTGATCCCCTGTGTCTGCAAAATAAAGAAAATTTTTAAAAGTGTAAGATAGTCCTTTTGTTTCCAGCTCTGCCACAGATTTCCCAAGTCTATATAAATTGTCTTTGTTTTGTGCCATAGCACCCACCCCTAAACTTCAAGGTCTGTTTTACGGATGCATTCATTAATATTTGTCGGGTGCTAGAGATGCCTAACTGATCCCAGAGGAATTAATTATACCTACAAAGACCAAAATAGAGTCAGGAAAGTAACTAACTGAAAAATATTAGAAGCTTTAATTCATTATTTATACTGTAGAGAGTTTGTACTAGACTAATTATTGAACTTCCTTTGTTTTCCTACTGCTCATTATATAAATCACCCCACTGCACTGCTTTCAGTTTCCTTCCAGAATAATCCTAAACTGTGGAGCTACAAAGTCTTGGCCCATTAGTAAATCATTAACAAAGGTTTAGTTTATTAATAAGCATTTGAAGCGGAGTTTCATTTAGTCTTTGGCTTCGTCCTGAAAGATGAAACACTGTTACGTAACATGAAATTTTGTTGTGAATCCTGTGTGGTCCATCCCAGGATAAAAACCTTCTCACAGCTGATACAAAGACCTGGGTGAGGTGCAGGGTAACAAAGACATCATTTGAATTCCTCTGTAGCCTGACTAACAGGCCAAGTCTTCTACCCAGTGCACACAGGTGGCATAGTGAAAAATCATGGAAAATTCAGGGATGAAAAGTCCTGGCTCTTATTAAGTCAATTTTCAAAATGCTGTGTTTCAACAGCTCAAAGTTCATATTTAAATGTTACGGAAATTTTTTGCTAGGTCTGGTGCAGACAACAAGCTGTTTCCATGGAGGGGAATCACACACAGTAAAACACGCAGATGGGGGACAGAAAGGGAAGGGGAATAAGAGAAATCCTTGTTGCCTAAGTTATGTACAGAGGGCCCTCTGGCTGCAAGGTGTGTGTCACTAACACAGAGAGGAGCTAGTAGTAGGCTGTTTGAATGGAAGAAATAAACAGAAATGGACTTCAATAACCACCAAGAGAAAACAAAACCCAAAAATCAGTGATAAAAATAGTAAATAATAGTTTTCTTCATGTATCTAGCTGTACATAATGCTAAATTACTGAAAAGATCTAGGAGTGAAAAAAGCAAGAAATGTAGTTGTGAAGTTTTAATGAACTTGCATCATTGTAGTTCCAGGTTTTCTTCTGTTAATTTACCATGAACAGTAAAAATTTTTTAAAGTAAACCCCTGCAAATAACGACTTTTAGTGGGGGAGTAGAAAACCTTCTCTGAAAAAAAATGCGAATTACTGTGAACCTCAGAGACTGTAACTATTTTTCAATCACTTGCCAGGTGTTGTAATCACAGTCCGTACACTTCATAGCTGTTCACACTGGGACAGTAAAGCTGCCCTCACAAAACAAGACCAAAGAAATCTCAACCAGATCTTGATAAACAATTTTGGGCAAATTCAAATCACAACTAGTGAAAGCCAAAGGTGTGACTGAAATGGGAATGCATCACTCTGATCACTGCACTTGTTGATTTAACTCAGAACTTCAAAGGAGAGAATTACATGGGAGAATACAGCACAAAAGCCCTAAAGTACCAAAAGAGACAGACATCTATGAAATACTGAACAGATTGTTTTTCTAAAACCATCTTTCTATTACACTTCAATTTTATTCCTGTATTTTCAAGATTTTGATATGGTTTCAGGTGAAATGATAGCTTTAGTAAATTTACCAGTGGGACAATCAGTTTTCTAGTTTTTCATTATGACTTTTTAAAATTTTTTTTGACATTTGACATAGAGTGAAGACAGGTCCAATAACTAAAATTTCCTGGAAAATATTTGCTAAAAGTTTTTATAAAAATTATTTAAATATATAATTTCAGAGAAGTTTTACAAAGTAATTTTCTAGTCTTTAAGAAACCTGTATATAATATATAGTATAAGTGTATGATCAATTTATTACATCTGATCAGAAGTCTTTTTAACCCCATAAATTTTGTCCAGTAAAGTCTGGATGTCAATGCCTAAACAAATTATAAGAGATTAAAAATAAAATTTTACAACCCCATAATACTTTCAACAGTTTGATTCTGAGTCTTCCTGAGGTTAAAATGTTGTGCCTGATGGCTTTCCATTCCAGGAACTTCATCAGCCTTGCTCTGTATTTATGTAGAATTTACCACCACCAAGTTGTAGCAAGAAGTTCCCTATCTTAGATTCTTCACTTTGTTATTGAATAGGCAACAACTGTATTTATTTGTTTGTTCCATTTTTCCTTTCCAGAATGTTTGATGTTCCTTAGTTTTCCTAGTGAAAGAGAAGGTAAACAAAAGTTAGTATTAACCGTCTTTCTTGCCACATTTTAAAGATGAAAAAGCTATTGCTTAGACATTAAATTGATATATTAAAATACCATTTATGCCAAACTAAAACTTTGTAGTGTTGCTTTTTCATTTTTTAAAAGCTGTATTTTAAGCACAGATTATGCACAGACTGAAATTTCCAATCTGTTTACATTATATTAGCATGAGAGAAAATATCTCAAATTGCTTTGGTAACTAATATTTTTGTTACCTTTGGAGTCTAACAAATCCATGAATGCTTTCTCCCCAAAATTTGCTGCAGAGCTGAACACAATACTGCACATAGATCGCTTCTTGCTGTTTCAGTCTCTATTACCATTACTCTATTTTCAGATATATTCTTCTGTTTAGACGAGAATTTTCGAGATAGACAACAGTGAAAAATGTCTATAAAGAAACGGAATCAAGAAAGCATCATAGATAATATAATTTCTTTCCTTAAAATAAAATCAGTTTGCTAAGACCGGTGTAAAAGAGTGTAAAAATGGGTAAAAGAGATCACATATATCACAATGGAAGTCCCAAGTGAATGGAACAGAATTATTTATGCCTGCAATTCTGAAATAGTCAAAACAGGAACACTGGGTATTTAAAATAATTTATTCCTCATAAGATACTTTTCTAACTAGAGGTATTTTACCGTAAAGGCCAGCTACATTCTCTAAGCTTCCCAATCTCTTTCTACAGATCCTTGTCCCTAATTTGAGGTTTTAGAGAAAGAAAAAAAGAAAGATAAATGGACAATTTTAACTATATATGCTAACTCTTTTATTAAGAGACATATAATTTTAGATGATTAGAGAATTAGATCAGCTTTATGACCTTTTCTGTAGCTGTCTAATTAAACAAAAAGGCCTGTCTTGAGATGTGGAGGAAATTGCTGGATTACACAGAAGGCTCTAAAAGTGAGGCAGAGTTTATGGAACCCGCATAGCCTAAATGGTAGTAGTTGTGATTAAAGCTGTGGGCCTTTCCACAGGACCTAAATACACATGAATCCTGAAGGAACATCTGCTGCCAGTTCTGCAGAGTTACTTCCCATACCCTTAAGCATCAGCTATCTGAGTGCTTACCATATGCCTGTACCTTTCATACTTGACAGCAGACATCTAATGCAAAGCCTGAAGTGCCAAGTCCTCAATGCCAAGTTTCAGCAACTTGTCGCAGCCTTCAGAGCCAAGAATGTCTGTGCTTCTGTTAATTGAAGGTCTTTGGTCTTCTCTGCCCACCAGGGCTGCAATCTTCCCTACTCCCTTTAGCCATTGGAAAAACACTCTTGCTCAGTGCCACCAGCAGTGAATTGCCTTTAAAATATACACACACTTCATCTTGCAGCAGCTGTCGGCTAAGCTGAGTGTTTTGTGAGGGTAATGAACCAAAATTTGCAGGGGATTTGGGAGAAAATGATAAATAGCTAAAAAGGGATGTTTTTCAACTGGCTTCAGCCAGTTTGGAGACCAGATGTTTATTTGTTGTGCAAACATTGGAAATGTTTGCTCCTTGGATCAAGTTAGTGCCTATTTGCATAACTAATAATTACATGGGTACACATTTGGCTTGCCCCAATCTATATAAAGATAGACAGTAAAAATTCCCTTGTGTGGTGCTAAAAGCCACATCTTTTGGTTTGTACGGATCAAGGTTAACAAAGATAGTAATAGTCAGTATAGTTCAAAGTAATAGTACAGTTCAAAGATTTAAAAATACTTTGGTGGCATGAGATGTCTCCTCCCAGTTATTGACAACTAAGAGATTTAAAATTAAATTTATTGTTGAATTGCAAATTCACATTTCCTGCCTTTTGTATTATACAAGAAGTTATTTTTTCCCTGAAATGTAGTTTATTCTGTACTAAATAGTCTCTTTCCTCAGCTTCAATCTTTAAATATAATATAATATAATTAATATAATATAATCATAGGTCAGACTGTGACAGTTCCCATACATTTGCAGTGACAAATTAAGCTCATTACACCTATTATTGACATAAATATTTTAAGGATCTTTCAAGTTTCTTGACTTCAGATAAAGTTCCAAAGACTAAATTAAGATTACAAGTCTAACAGGGACCCATCCTTTAGGTACCACTTTCAAAACCAAGAGAGGCAGTGAGCCTTTGAAGAGAGGCAAAGGAACATGAACACTGGAATTCTGTTCAAATCTTTCTGTGTTCAGAGAATGAGGCTGGTGTGTCCATTCCTTGTAGAATGAAGTATCAGATCTATCTGACTCCATTAGCACTTTCCCTTTCAAAACAAACTTGGTATTTTCTATTATTTCATGAGTTTTCTCCATCTTCCAAATAGTGATAATAATTTCCATTACAATTGCTGAAATTTCAAGATAGAAATTTATCAAAATTCTACAGGCTGGAAGCTGATCTGTCCAAAGAGTACTTCTCTGTTACATTATTCAAACATTCTCAAAGTGAAAGATCAGATTGCAAAACCTTCTAAATTTCACTGTTGTTCTTATAGAATACACACAATTTGTCAAAAATTTACTCCTAGTTTCCAGATAGTTGATGTACTTGCAACTGGGTTGTCTAAAAACACATATTTAAATCACCTCTTGTAGTGGACTAGAGAGCTAAGAATCAGCAGACATATCTTCATTTAAGAAGAACACATATTTGAATTTATTGTGTGTCTAAAACACAAGATTATTGAAATCAAATACAATCTGGCAATTACTGCTTGCTGTCATAATAATTTCTTGTGTGAAAAGGAAAGTACAATTCCAGTTCCAAGGTCAAGGATCATTGTTCTTCAAAAAGTCTGGAAATCAATAAAATAGGAAAATCTACTGGAAATCAGTGAAGTGGGAAGATTTTCTTCTCTGGATGAAGATATATCATGTCAACATTACAGTCTGTTGGCATTTTTTGTAGTTACCTCAGTGACCTGAGTAACACGGAGAGAAGGTCCTCTACCTAAGACTTCAGCTGCCTGTCCTCCCCATGTCCCATCTTCAGTGTCAGCGCACAGGTGCTATGGACACTGAGGGGAAGATAAATTTTTCCAGCTGCAAATGCTAATTTAACATCTTCCCAGGTCCATCCATGCTTGGGGAACAGAAACAGGTACCTGGAGAAGATAACATGTGTAATAGGTGGGTTTACTGACCTCCCAGAAATTCAGCCTATATTGCCATGGAAAGGGTTTGCATCTCTCCGCTGATCATAGAAACAGCTTTGAGACACTTGGCTCCTCATTTAAATATCTCAAAATGCTTAATTGGAGCAAATAACTGTACAGCTATTAACCTTGAGCAGGATGTAACCAGGTTACTTACTCCTGGTTCCCATCTCCTGACATTTTTGCTATTCCAGTATAAAGTTACAACTACAAACTGGGATAAAATTGGAGTCCTATGAATGTACTGGATGTTGGCAAGCAGGCTACTTTAACAAGGAGACCATGAAACAAATCACAGGGCCGTTTGCCTGAGAGACAAATATACTTTTGTAGTTCCTGATTTGGTCATTCACTTGGACCCATGAGAGTCATATCATCTCTTTCTGACAGTTTCTCCTTGTTTGGTCTTTTTGATTTGCTTCTCTGCTAGAAAAGAAATATTTTTTAGAAAAATATGTGAAAAAATATTTCTATAACTAATAAAGTAAATGGGTAGTTAATTGATAGTTCCATCATTTCTAAATACCTAAAAATTAAATTGGCTGTCAAGATAATTTTAAAAATCTGGCTTGACATTTTCTAAAGAAATATCTGTTCGAATTAATGCCCACTACATGATTGATTGCACCTCAGGTGGATATGGTGGTTAGAAAGTAGAAATCATTCACTATGAACTCTTCTCCTATTTCAACATTAAAATAATGCAGAGAAGAATACCCTTAATATGATCAGGAAAAGAAGACACGAAGCCACAAAGACTGTCCCATGTCCCACAATCAAATCTAAAATATGCTGTTATCTGTGATGCTAATGAGAAGACTACAAGGACCTTCATATCCCTTTGCCTTTCTCAAAGTTGTCTGAATAGAAATAGAATGTTAGAAATAATCCTCATTAAAATGCAATAAGTTGATAATATTCGTGGCACATACTGGAGTTAGCCACTAGTTTCATTGTCTCTTGGATCATTATCGAAAGGTAGTATAAAACTGCCATCACTATCAACATGACCATAAAATAATGATAAGGACACTTACAATCAAAGGGCATAAAAATTAAAAGCAAGATTTAAATCAATGATTTAAAGGAAACATTACTGATGAATGTGTCAGTGTCCTTTAAGTGGGAAAAGACATATCTTTTGTGACTCAGCTGTAGATTTTTTCTCTGTGTGCTAAATAAATTCCACTTGTAATCCTTGAAATGTATGGAATGTTTTGTAAGTGTGTTTTAAGAATTCCTACTTCAAGTCGCCTTCAGCTTGATGGTTAGTTTTTGTCTAGAGTGTTTGGAAGGCTTTTTTGCACCTAATGTTACAAGTATTTAGGATAATGTTTACCTGCATAGATAAGTGAATACCTTAGTTTGCAGGCTTGCAAGAAGACCTGTCTGGAATACCTCACTAAAAAGCATGCATTTATACTGCAGCTCCAGCTTTCTTACTTAGCAGTCCTTCTTATCTTCTTCATCTTTGAAAACATATTAAAGTGTCATTAAAACTAAATGCTGCTTTCCAAGGCAGTTTCAAAGATTACTGGTCCTATATATAATTATTTATTATTCTTTATTAGTGTGTGGAAGAGGGGGGTTGTGGGCTTTTTTCCCCGCTTTGAAGTCAAATGTGAAGAAAATTTATTTCTGGGGAAGTTAATTTCTATTCCTAAATGGAAACAAGCTAAAATAATTTTTGTACTATAAGTAATACCTGTGGAGTTTGATACTCCATGGAATAATATCAATTCACAGTTCATTGTTCAAGACATCTTAGTAGCTTATGAAGGAATTGCTTTTGTATTTGTATATAACAGAAAAATTAGTTAGTGGAGGATGCTTAATAATATAGATATAAAATCCTCTAATAGTCACCTGTCCAGAAATTAACATGTCAACAATCTTTTTGTATTCTTTCCTGCAAATCTGTTTGATAAGTCAGGAGAGATCCCAGCATTCTGTGCTGTCAAATTTATCCTAGGCACAAAGCATTTCCAAACTATTTCATTAAGTTCCAATTCTTAAAGTTTCTAAAAAAACTTTTCCTTTACTTACCATTTTAAAAGCCACATAAAACTAAAAGTCTATCCTATATTGCCTGTTTTTCAGTATAATTAATGACTGCCAAATTGTGGAAAATTGTTCCCTCTTGTTTTCCCAGCAGAGAATAAGATTCTTTCTAATGGTTCTCAAGATGTTAATAAGATCCATTACCAATTCCTTCCAGATCTCTCTTTTTGCTATTACTTGAGCAATTCTCAAGTATTTTTTTTTTAATAACAATTCAGCTATCTCTCTAACGTCTCAGCTAATTAATGAGTCATAGGGGATACTCTATGATGCACAACCATAATGATCACTTGAGACCAACCTCTGAGACTGTAAGGGTAATAGTTATTCCTAACCATAAGGCAGATGGATTAGCCTTCCATCTTACATTCAGACAGAGTTCAGATGTATTCTAATTTATCAGTATAAATAATCTAAGCTCATTCCTCTCAGACTACCTGTGTATTTTTTACAGTTTTAATGGAACATATATTTAAAGATTAATAGTATAGGATTATTAAATTCATCTGCTACTTTCTGAAAGGATCAAAACCTTTTAATCTTCACAAAACTTTGTAATGCAGCACTATTCATATATTTGATACTTTATTTTTTCCACCAGCTTGCTGAGTCTGGATATGTATGTAGTGATGGTCTTGGCAGAAGCAGCCAAATTCTATTAATAATATCTTCTATGAATTTCTATGAAATTATATAATAATAATGTAATAATAATATATAGTAACCATATTCACTTGAATTAATAAGTTCATAAACATGCACTATTCTTTTCTTATTGCACTTCATCTGTAAATCCTAATTCACTTTACAGAGAAATCCTTTTCATTATCACCATGGTAGAGAGGATAAAATGGAAGTAGTTTGTTTAAAGTAGTACAGCAAACGATTTATCTTAGCAAGTTGTTTCTTGAACTGCACTCTGCTATTAAATTTGCCAAACCAAAAAGATTTTTGCTGAGGTTTTTATTTTTTACAGTGTTAATATAGATGATTTGTTTATATAACTGAAGGAAAAGCATAATAATCTGCATCGAAAATACACAGCCTAATGAAAGCTGAAATAAATATTATCCCAGTAGTTCCAGCAGAAGACAAGAAAAGTGATCTCACAGATAGAGTTATCTGTACAATTAAAACCATTAAAGGTACATTAAATCCCAGACAATTAGCTTGACAGTACTGATAGATTTAATTTTTCTTTAACTGTGAAGGCAAAACAGGGACTTTGTTTTAAATTAGACGTTCAATTTCTTCAGAAATATTTCTTATTCTTTTTCCCTGAGCAACACATTTCTAATATAATGTAGGTTGCTATTTACTCAAGCGTTTTTCATAGATAGGTCATTAATTTTGGAATAAAAGAGAAAGTAAGGAACTCCATTTCAGATCCTGGATTAAAGCTGAATTCTAAGGAAACTGAAGCGAGAGTTCTATATGTCTGTCTGCCTATATGGCCTCTAAATAGCCTGGAATACAATGGCCAATTTTAACAGAATGTGACAGACTTATAAATGTTTTAAAGCAGTGCTATGGTCTTCATTCAAAAGATAGTCCGGTAGAAACATAAAACCTTTAAAAGGAAACTCAGAAAAAGGATCCAACTTTTTAGAAATATGGTAAAGTTATAGATGAAATTATTACTATTACCATGAGCTCTGGTTGATCGTTTAGGAGCATTAAGATTTCTAGCTGATAACATCACAATACCAAACTTGATGTTATTATGTTTCAGAATCACAAAATTTTAATATTGTTAAATACTAATTCAAATATAATAAATTAACATTATTTAAAAATATAATCTACTGGATTTCATAGAATCATAGAATGATGTGGGCTGGAAGGGACCTTAAGATCATCTAGTTCCAACCCCTCTGCCCTGGGCAGGTGTATTGGGTTTGCATGGCAAGGTGTTGATAGTGGGAGGCTATTACAGGGATGGCTTTTGTGGGAAGCTGCTAAAAGCTTCTCCTATGTCCAACAGAGCCCATGCCAGTGGCTCCAAGACAGACCCACCAAGGCTGAGCCCCTCAGCATTGGCAGTGGCTTTGGTGGGCACCTGGCATCCAGCCATGGTCAACCCACCACAGCAGGGACATCTTCTACTAGACCAGACTGCTCAAAGCCCGATCTAACTGGACTTGAGTGCTTCCAGGGATGGGACATCCACGGTTTCTGTTCCAGTGTTTCACCACCCTCACAGTAATGTGTTTCTTCCTAATCTACCCACTTTCAGTTTAAAGACATTCACCCTCATCTTATCACTCCATGCCATTGTAAAAAGGCGCTCTCCAGCTCTCTTGTAAGCTCCCTTTAGGTACTGGAAGGTGCTTTAATGTCTCCCCGGAACCTTCTCTTCTCCAGTCTGAACGAGCCCAACTCTCTCAGCCTTTCCTCATAGGAGAGGTTCTCAAGCCCTCTGAACATCTCTGTGGCCTTCTCTGGATCCACTCAAGCCTGTCCACATCCCTTTTTTCATTGCAGACCCCAGAGCTGGACACAGCACTCCAGGTGGGGTCTTATGAGAGTGGAGTAGAAGGACAGAATCACCTTCCTTGACTTGCTGACCACTCTTCTTGTGATGCAGCCCAGGATATAAATTTACCTGCTGCAATTACACTTCAACTTGTTCAGTTTTTGCAGGAATTTTGCTCACTGCTCTGTTAATTATGGCATGAAGTCCATATTCTGCAAACTAACTCAACAGCAAAAATTAATAACCATGTCTTTTATGTAAAAATAAAACCCACTTGGTTGACTGAACTATTTATGTCCATCTTGACATCTAATAAAAAGTCTGAATGTCACAGAATGGCTAGTTTTTGCTCCTGACTGCCTGAGGACCTGAGGGACCTAAGCACAGAACCTATATGCAACTTCCTGACAGTGTATGTAACCTCGACTTAATTCAAGGTTACATACCAGCCTGGAATATATTTTTTATCAAAAATAAAAACTTTTTATCCATCTTGGTCCACTCTCTTCACCGTTTGCTAGCTATTGCCTCAGGCTATTCTGTGAGGCTTCTGAGTAGTTATAACTTCTCCTCTGGATGCTGTTGTGTTAGATTAACCTCTGGTTCTCAAAAGGTCATGTTTTTATTCATTCTCAGAATCAAACCACCAATACATTCTCTTTGGAGATCCCAAAAACCCCTCTGCATTAAACAAAGGAAATTGTTCATATGTTTTCCACAAGTTTTCTTTTCGAAATATATGTATATTGACCTTATAACTTATCTGGCCTGAACACAGTTTCATTGTAAAGCATATGTGAAAAGCAAGAGCTTTTCTTCAGTGGCAAACCAAAAATAAAGAGCCCCATGAGCTCTTTCTGTCAGCAGGACTGCATTTTCAGTTTATTTATAGCTGTATAAAATGGGTGCTTTCATTTCGGATTTCTGCCCATGTTACTGGAATTCATAATTGAACGCAAGTACATTACTGATTTTCTCATATTCCAAATATATTTTGCTCCTAATGGCTCCAATAGTGTTCAAATCAAAACTATTTTCCTACTGAATCTAGACATCCAAACTGGAAAGCAATGGGCAGGATCCACTAGCTGGGGACAATGGCTCTTCATCCTCGAAGAGATGAATATTTGTCTTTAACATTTCATGAGGAAATGTTTCTGACTTCCACTTCATTCTTAGAGGAAAGAATCCATTTAGGGGATTTAGTTACCCAGATGTTATAAAAATATGAATTCAATTAGTAAGGGGGGATGGGGCAAAGAAAAAGTCTTTTGTGTGCCTTACTTTAGAGAACTACTCTGAACCTCATCGCCCAGTCCATAAACATCTTCTAACCTGATAGGACAACTGGCCTCATGGTCTGACCACTAAATTTTGTTCTCTTTTTACCTACTGCAGTTATAAAACTTTGCTGGGAAGTACGAAGTAGGATACACCAGGCAGTTGGCCACATACTGTAGTGGATAGGTGTCAAAGCTGGAATTCAGAGGACCTGGATTTATTTCTATTTCTCTGCTACAGGCTAATGTGTCCTTGGAAATGGATCTCACATCTCTGTGCCTCAATCTCCCCTTCTTCAAAGAAGGAACAGTTCTATAAAGTGTTCTCACATGTGCTGATGAAAAGTGCTATAAGACAGTAATTTTTTAATTGATGCAAGCTGGTTTTTGTCACATATTGATTAGAGTGTTTTTTACTGGCTTCCAACCAAGTTATGGCTTAAATTAAATAAAATCGAGAGTGAAGTAAATAGTGTAAGCATGTCCCTACACACTTTCATCTTGTTTTAACTCCACTTGTTTAAATTGCCTTCACTCCTAGGCTGTGGCTGAATACTGAGACCATGTACACCTTCATTCATGAACTCTGATTTGTTATCTCCTTCCCTATGTGGTTGTGGGCTGCCAGGAATTATACATGGAAGTTATCCCTCTATACATCAAATCAAGGGAAGAAAGTCTGTTCCCTGTCATACCAAAACTTAAGTGTGAAGGATTTTAAAGGCAGCAGAGGAGCTGTTTGACCAGGAATAATAAGCAGGCTGTTTTAGAGCTACAGGGTGGCATAGTACTAAAGGTGAAAAATGTTCAGTAGATTTGGAAGACAAAGAGGGCAGTCAGAAAAGGAGAGCTGGCTGGCTGCAGAGAGGAAGAGGTGAGGAGGGCAATGGTGCAAACAGGGGTGGACCTGTGAAGTGTTTTAAAGTGAGGAAGAGAAGCTTGAACTTAATATGCAAGGAAACAAGGAAAGAGCAAGATAGAAAATCTTTGCAGCTGTATTTTGGATGGAATGAAAAGAGGCCAAAAAGCTGAGAGCAACGGATGCTGCTCATCCAGATTTGGAATTTTATCTACAAGATTCCCACAGCCTAACCCACCGTCCTTTGATCTTTATCTTTCTCAAGTACTCACAAGAGCACAAGAGCACTGCTGCTGCTGAATTGAAATTGCATTCCACTGCCAGACACTGGAAGCAACTTACCTCCGCTCAGTCTAATCATTTTGTCATATCATCATTTAAAACATCAGTTACCCATTCTTCTTTGAAATTACATAATGATGTTCTTTCTGCTGCTGTGAATCACTTCACTGTTCATCATGTAGGATAATGTGTAGGTTCTCATGCCAGAGCTGCATCTAGGATGTTCAAGCAGATGCTGTCTTTGCATAACTTGATAGCTGGGGTGAATTTAAGGACTTTCACTGATGGTACAATTTTATTTGGAAGAATTTACTCTATAGCTTTGCACCACAATGATTTTTCTCACTAACCTTTGCTGCATAATGCAGCAAATGCAACAAGGTCCTAAATACAATGTCTTAAATGTATTTTAAAAAATTTGGAATATTTTCAATCACACTAAAGCTGATATATTGATTTTCCTGTAAATTTTTCTGATTGAGAATTGAAATCTGCCCATTTGGATTTGACCACTAATATTTATTCATTTGTACCTAAAAAATGATGACCTGCAGATATTTGATGTTATGCATAGCAAATTGCCACTAAAATTAATGCTCACTCTCTGCATGCCCATTTTCAAGTTCTTTTTCAGCTGTGGTAACAAAATAGGCTGAAAGATTGTTAAGTTGCACTGAACTTTCACTTTAATATCTAATTGCCAAAGTACAGAATAATTTTAAAATCTTGTCATTTCTTCCTCATCCTCCAAGACTGAAGAACTTCATCAGTGGTTCAGCTTTTATGGATCTATAATCTCTTGATCAGTAGACAAAGCACTCAGACAAAAGAACTTTGAATTGTAGGATCCTGGAGGATCAATAAGGGTGGAGTAAAATCTTAGTATTCAAACGGATGTCTCCTCAACACAAATAAATAGTGTATTTTAATTTAATCACAGCTTTTGGGATATCTGATATTTTCTCTAACCTTCAGCTCCTGTAGTAATATTTTTACATAAGAATCTTAGCTTTCATATAAAAACTGCCTCATCTTAGCCCTCATGGTGAAAATGTTAACTGTAAAAGTCTTATGTAAAATTGAAGAGGGCAAATAAAATATGTTAACATGATCATGCAAAAACACAGTTTTTAAAACCAAGCTCATTATTATTCAGGAGCTAACACATTTCTTTTGAGTATCTGAGGTTAGCAAGACTGTAAATGACACAGTCTTTAATCTGGTAGTGTAGAAGACTAATATAAATCAAAAAGGATAGGACATAGTAAGGAGAGAGTAGACAACCTGGCAGGAAAAACACTGATACCCTTATGAACCCTTTCCATGGGTGCTCGTGTGCAACACAGCTGAGTAAGTGAAGCAACTAGAGACATTGGACTTGACAGCAGAAGAGTAACTTCAGTGGAGAAAGGCTGTTACTTTTGTGGGTGGGTTTGCTGAGCATGAGATTAAGGAGACAATGCTAAAGAAGGAGGAAAAGTGTATAAACTGGCTATTAAAGACAACATTGCTGAGGGAGAAAAACAGGGATTACATATTAGTTTACATCTGTCTAAAGCTCTCTGGCTTAGAAAGAAAATATTTTTTTCTACAATAACATGATATAAAATATGGGATTTATGTGTTTTGAATTCCATAATATAATCACATTTTAACCCTAATGAAAATTGTCTCTAAACCTGCAGTATAACATTTATGATTTTGAAATTTTCATTATTTATAAATCTAAAAGTTCTAAAGAGGTCAGAATAGATCCGCATTATGATGTTAGCTTAGATGTTAGTTTACAGATCACATTCAAGTGCAAACTCTTTGTTACTCCTCGGCCCATGTGTTGGTTTGTGTGTTAACTGTGATCTGGGAAAGTCAAGAGTGTCCCTTGTCAAGCTTCAGCTGTACAGACTGTATAATTAAAGATATTCAAGACACTTGACTCCAGAATCTCAAATCAAACCTGGAGTGCAAGTCAGTCTAATCTAAAGACAACGTAGCTGTACTTTAAGTTACTTCAGACAGAATGACTTTTAAATAACTGCCTCGTGACATGAAAGGCACATGAGAATGGGGGGATTCTCTGTCCGTCTCCCTTGAGTTGCTTGAGAGCATACAGACAGGTGAAATGCAGTTAACATCTCATGGTTGTTTCACTGTATCTCAAACAAGAGAAAGCCATGGAAGAAATGAAATATTACAGCCCAGCCCAACCCAGGTCGCATTACTCTTCCACCAGGCTGGGTGCAGCTGTCACTGACAGTGCAGGGATTGTGTGCAGCATGGGGACAGCACATGCTGCCCGCAGGGCAAGGTGGCCTCTGCAGAGCCTCTTTCTTGGCCTTTCCGAGTCTCCTGGAGTAATGCTTGGCATATGCAAGCTCTCATTTTTTAAATGCTCTTTAAAGATATTTTTCCAAACCCCTTTAAATAGTTCAGCAGTCTCTAAAAGCAAAATACAAAGCTCTTGAACTGTTAAGTCTGAAGTTTTGGAGCCCCTTAAATACAGATAGTTTATGTAAGTTCTGTTCATTTACTGGGTGATTTTCTGAGTTTATTACCACTGTACTATATGATTTGTATCCTATATTTTTTACTTGAATCATTTCATTCTTCAGAGAGTAGTCATCTTTCTACCTGTCTATAACAGTATGCTCTCAGTTGCCCCCTTATTTATTTTTCATTAACTGCTCATTTCCAAGCACTTAATTTTAGCTGGGGTTTCATTCACTGTCTGCTTTTGAACGCTGCCAACTTAAATGAGGAGTCAAGTCACAACACTACATTATTTTGTATCTGTGCCTACACATGTAATATTAAGAAAAAATTATTTAGGATGTAGCCTACAGCATCAAATTTTGCCATGCAATGTATTGAGCACTGATTAGAGCAATTCAGCAGCTCAGGCCAATTAGCAGCATTGGGATCTGCTCAGCCTTGTAACCTATACAATTTTTCAGGAATATATTCAGTTTCTACGTCACTGAAAGCAATTCATTGCCTGAAAACATATTCTCTACCAGCTTTTATGACACCATGCAATGGAAATGGAATATAATTTAGTCTGGAAATTTAAATCCTGTCATGTCAACATCCTGATGATTTAGACATGCTTGAATGCATGTACACAGACTTTATATTAGTTCCAGTGTAAGGGGTGCTGTTTCATGCAAAGAAGCCTGGCCTAGAGCTTAAAAAAACAGGTTTTGCAATTCTGATTTTTCCAGGGCCTGTTTGCTATCCTTAGGAAACATTCTGATGCCTTCTGTTTTCTATCTGCCTAATATGAAGATCATACTACTCTCTTTTTTGCTGCTTGAAGAACTACAGATGAAGTTAATGAGGGATGGGAAGTCAAAAAACCCAAAAACTAATAAGTCATTTCATTGTCTCAAGCTTCCTTAACAGTTTAGTGTTAGCAAATTATGAAAAGAGGTATCTGATGGATAGACTGTTCTTTGATAGTTTTCACAAGCAATTCTGTGAAAAGACAGTCTAATCTCCTCTAAAATTTCCCCTCACCTCACAAAACACCACAAACTTATATTTTACATCTCTGTTGTCTAGGTTTTATCTAAAATTTGGCCAAACTTGCACAAAATCGTCCTTGTGTTCCACAGACTGAAATGCCATCAAACTTGGGTCTGGCACAAAACACTGAATTTATCCTGTGACAAAATGTGGGTTTGGATAAAGTTTATCCTGAGTTCAGATGTATATCTCATAAAGTATGGATTCAATGAATGTGACCTGTCCTCAGGACTGGCTAGAAGCAGAAATACGAGATTTGATTTAGGGTATCTCTGCTTTCCCTTGATCTTAGTGCCAGCTTGGCCACTGACATATAGGAGAACAACTTCAGTAAATACTAAGTTATAAATAGCCCCAGAAGGGATGTATAAACCACTGGGGATGTTCATTATTCTGAAATGATCTAACTCTGCCTCCAGCTATGTGTGCTATGGGAATCATCTGGCAAAACGTAGCTGCCTACAGAAGGAGTCATTTAGATCTTGTTTATAGTCAATGGAGTGAAGTAGGTGCTTGTAGGGCAAGGTTCATCTCACTCTGAAGAAGACATCTAACACAGATCAGATAAAAGGCACCCTAGAAGTGCCAGAACATGCTTCCAAGCTGAATCTGTGGAGACAAGAATTTAATTTAGGACTGGAGAGTGGTAGAGAGAGAAAGAGGCAAATACAGAGGGAAAGATATCTGGCTAATTTTAAAATAGGAATTTTAGGATAAAATTTTAATCCTTCCTGGAGATCCCCACTTCTCTCCTTTAACTAAGAGATCATAGGATGTCAGTCTTGGGTAATAATATCCACATGTGCAATTCTATGATGGCAGGATTAATCCCACTCTGGGACAGGTTAGGTCAAGTTTGGCCAGATCTGCAGAACTTAAAGACCCTTAGATTGCAAAATCTTCATGGAAGTTTTATTGGAGCAGATGAGATGTATTAGTAAATAAAAATCAACAAAAAATTAAAATATAGTATTATTTTAGGAGTGCATTCTAAATGTTATTGAATCACATATCTGTCTTTAGAGTTTTAGTTGCATCCAGTTGTGAAATGGATTTTTTCCTTTCTTATGTTCCTTCTGTGTCCTATCAAATTATTATTATTGATAATAATGATAATGATGAAATAATAATAATAATAACAACAACGATCTAGTTACTTCACACTGCAGCCCAAAATTGCTTTGCAATGGAAACTAATTCAAGGAATTCATCCAGGTTATGCCCCAAAAGAAGCATGCCTGTATGTATCTGATGCAGCACCATACTAAGGTATGTTATCATCACTTGGTGTATACATTTGAGTTACTCAGCAATTACTGGTAGCTAAGAAAGCAGCAGCACATTTAATACTGTGGCTATGTCTTGAGAAGCAAATTGATTGCAGCCTCAATTAGTACACCCAGGACCAAATGACTTGTTGAGAGTATAGGGTTTTTTCAATATTTCAGCAGGATGGGAGATGGATAAATATTATTTGAAAGTCATTTGAAACAGAGCTTCACAAGTTTAACCTGAAGGAGTCTATGGTACTTTAAAAAACTAGTTTTTAATTGGATCTATGGATCTATTCATTTTAATGGTGGAGTTATGAAGTATTTTTACATTTGAGCAAATATACCTGATATGACTAATTTGCAGACTCAGATTGATAATGTAGGGAGAGTAACTTTGTAGTGCAAAAGAATTTCAATTCAAATTATGCTTGTTTACATCTCTGAAATTCATCTTGACAGGATAAAATAAGGAAGAAAGTTCAAAGCCAGGAATTTCCCTGGAAGAATTTGGCAAAAAACTAACATAAGGACTTTGTCTTAGCAATGTGTTCATTTTTTAGTGATAGTCTGGTTTGACTCAAGTCTTCTCAATATAAACTGTGTTTATTTATTTTCTATAAAATTTGATTATGGAATTTAAAAAATACTATACTATTAAATACAGAAATTGCAGTTCCAGGTACTTTGTAGAGAAGTTACACGTTTAATGTTTTCAGACACCAAAAAATGTGTTGTGCAATGTAATATCTTTTCTGATAAGATTGCTGGTTGCTACGCTTGCATTGAAATTAGCTGGTTGCACTTTAGTGAGACTTAATCCTATGATGTCAGTATGAATCTTCCACTTTTATTAATATACTGCACAGCATGCTCAGCAAATAGGAGCTTAGCTGATGTTAGTAAGGGTGAAGCATAAAAGTTAAGAGACGATTGCAGCCATTAAAACAGTAGCCCAAAGGTTTTGGTAGAAATCAGATCTGGCTTTCACATTTTTGCATCACAGGTTTCTGTCAAGGCTATCTGTATATTGTAATTAAGACATTCCAATGAAATGTCTCTTCATTTGACAGAGAAAGGAGCATCCGGAACTGATCCAAAACATATTTCTTTAATACTGCTTTGGAGGAACATCTTGAATTTACTGCCAATAATTTGGGGAAAAAGTACTAAAAGTTTATCACGTGTAAGAGAAGTATATCCCTGTTGGAAGTCAAAACAAATGTCTAAAAATCCAAATTAAAAAAATTACTACTCCATACATTAATTTATCCATAGTGTTATGAGATAAGAGAAAAGAGACATTTTTCAGGGACTTTACAGAAGCTTATGTGGCAGAAAACTCGAAAGGGTTCTTATTTTTCTTTGTGAATTCAAAAGACTGCTGAAAGATAGTGTATAAGGGAGAAGGATGTTTACTTCCTTTATAATTTGCTCTGAAGCTCTTCCATGAATTTATGTACAGAACAAATTGCCTTGGTTTTCATGTGTTGACAGTAATATTTTTGGAGATTGACACTGCCTATAGTAGTTTAAAATAATTTAATTTCTAGAATAACAAGATTTTTCCCTCCAAAACATACAGTATCCTCTACAAAATGTTGAGACTACATTTCCAAGTGAAATGTTACCAGCTAGATAATTTCCTTTTTCAGGGCCTTCATATAGTTAAGAGAACAGAATCAACTATCAAAACAGTAAAGGGTCACTTTGTGGGTGACCAAATGTTTCTACAAGTCAGATGGGAGAGAAGGAAATACCTTGCACTGAAACACAACATCTGTCCCTTCAACCACACTGAAGCCAGCCATGGTTGAAAATCAAACTTAGATCAAGGTCAGCCTCCACATTCTTGATAGGCTTAATATACAGAACAAAGTGATTTAAGTAGCTGTAGACAGTATTTTTGTTTTTCAGGAACTGATTCTTATTTGCATGCTACATTGAGGCTCTGGGAAACTTTTCACCCATGGGATCAAGAAATAATGTTATTTACACACATAGAACTTTATAAGTGGGATTTATTTTAGAGAAAATAGTGATCCAGTTCTGATTCTAAATGACAGTGTCTTATACTGTAGGAAATAAAGTACAGTTTCAGTCTGACAATTAAAAAAAGGAGAAAAATCTCAGGCTTAATGAAAGCTGAATTAATTTTGAAAGACAGAGAAGCAGTGTTCTGCTAAACAGAAAACAGCTATTAGAACCTCACTGATGAGTTTGTGGAAAATGTTACTCCTACGACACAGTCCCCATGCATATTCTGGATACTGGCTGTTATTCTTAAAGCCTTATTTACAGCTCTTTTCAACAAAACTATCTTCATGAACCTTTCCAGGGAAAGGCAAATAATTATCATTATTTTTCATTATTTGCATTCCTGTGATGCCTGCAGAAGTAACCAAGAGGCATTCAACACATTATTTTAAACACAAACAGAGGTCCAAAACTTACTAAATGCAGCCAAAAGGAACTCAGCTGAAATTCAATGGAAGCACAAAAACTTCTTTCCTTATCAGGAATATGTTGCTGAACAGGTTTGTCTTTGAAATCAAGATTTCTCTGTTTGTGCTTGTTTCAAGAATCGGAACTATTCAATCAGAACTCTCCTTGTTTTTCTACTTTGGTGCAGATTTTCAAAGGTATTTCAAAGCCTTAAGGGTTGACCTTAACTAAATTAAAATAAACCAAACTTACTCTTTTCACACTTCTAGAAAAGACTGAAAATTCACACAGATGAAATAAGTCACTGGAGACAGATGGAGGAAAACCTTTTATTATTTGAAATTAAAAGAAGACAGCCACATTCCTTCAGCAGGATTTCCCTTTACAAGGAGAGATTATGTTTTGAACATGTTAATGGCATAGCTATCTGCATAACAAACCCGTCCTATCACATCCCTGCAGTCCCGTAGCAGTCTGACACTGATTTCAGTGAGAACAGGATTAAGCTGCAGTACATTTTTCACTGAGGGATCCTTCTGAGATATTTTGTTGCCAGAACCACTCCTCCTTTCCCTATCTAGCTGAAAATGAGTGTAAAAGAATTGCAGAGAGTTTTGCTGGGTGACTATTAGTAAAGACTTACTCCTATCTTGCCCTTCAATTCAACCCACACTTCCTGAAAAGACTTCTTTCTGCCTGTTTCCATTTTCTAATGTCTTCAATCCTTTATCTACTCCACAGAATTGTCATCTGAACACACATTTCAGACAAAATAAGCACCCTAAAATCTAGCAAAGATTCAAAAAATATTAAAATGTTGAACCTCTTTTGGTCAAAAAAAACCACTTCAGGGTAATGAATTTTGCTGTATAGATCAGCTGACATGTCTGCATTTGGCCAAAGTTCTGGATAAAGGCTAGAAGGAAGCCTCCCTGCATGTTAAAGGAAGTCCCTGCACCTCTCTTGATGGTTGTCAGATTGGATGGAGTTAGTTTGCTTGCCTTGGCAGTGTTTCACCCAGAGCCTGCAGACACATGCTGTTGGACAAAGACAGGAAGGAGAGGCTGCATGACACCACTCCAGCTGCCTTGGAGGATTTTCTCTACGACGACAGTGATTCCAAGTCCACTTTGCTTCAGATAGAATCGGAAGACGTATTCTCAGTCCCCATGAACTGAATCCATTGTCACAAAGTATTACGATAGCTTCAGATAAAACAGATGCTACAAGAGTTGCAACACTGACTTATCACGCAATGTTGAAATGAGTTACACAAGAGGCAGCAAGTAACATTCCTAGAGCCACTTTTTTGCTGTTATTCTCTAGTAACTTTTCTGTCACTTAGAGCATCTCAAAAGCATCAGTTAAAGCATCTGAAAGTCTTTTACATGAGAGTTCATCAACACAAGTACACAAATTCTGTGATCTTTTTCAGCTCAGCAAAGGGCAATTACAAACTTACTGGTGGTAGGTTCCAGTTGTCCTTTTCTGGTCTGTAAGCAAGGAGAACATGGGATTCCATTATTTTCACTCTAAGTATCTAAAATGTAGCCTTTCTGTTCTTATCCTACCCCTCAAAGACAGTAGAGAGAAATGGCTCTAGAAGATCTAGAAATTTATTACAGTGTGAGATGGTAGTGCCTGTGTCTTTCATTAGCCAAAAAGTGGCTTAGCAGAACAATTCAAGTTGTCTACATCTGGAGAGATGAATCCAGTCCTTGAAGTCCAGATACAGGAGATGCCAACATTTCACACTCATACAACTCTCTGGCAGTTCTTAGTCTAGGAATTATTATTTCAATGAGTGGCTTTGCTGTATCTTAAGTCTGTTGCAGCAGAGCTGCTCTATCATTTGAAAAGCAACATTAAACAGAAATATAACAATGTTAGATCAACCAGTTTGCTCAGTGTGGGCTCACAGGGCCTGCCCTTCAACAGCTGTTTCAACAGGTAGCAAAGAAAGAATTCAAACTATTGACTACAATGCAGCTTTCTTAAGAATTCAGATTGGGTTTGATGCAGTTAACCCTGAAAGATGCAATTTATTTGATTTCCAATTATTTTTTTTCAAGATTAGTACTCAAATAGCTTCTCAGTGCTAATCTTTATCTGGTCTCATAACATAGTCTTCACTATGACATGGTATATATTGGTAACCGCTATGATATTATTTTTATGACGATATAAGATATAGAATTATTTTTATATAATTATTCTCACTTCCTTTTAATTAATTTATATTTTTTTCTGTTTATAGTTATATATTCATTTTTCACCATAACAAATTGACTTGCTTAAGCTACTACAAAAATTTCTGTAGCAAAGCAGAGAAACGAACCACCATCTCTCAAATCATAAATAAAATACCTAAGAAGTTGTCAAACTCAGGAAAAAATTGATAAGAAGATGTTCTTCTGCACTGGATGGCTTTTGAAATTATTTTGACTTTTGTTTATAATCTTCAGAATTCTTTACAAACATAACACTTAAGAGAAACAGAACAGAATAGAATTTTATTCCTTAAAAAGCTACTAAAAAAGCAATATCCTGAATAATGCCTAGCACAGTGTAGAAAGGGAGGAGCAGTGTCTGGAATTTTGTGAGTGCCGTGTGTGGGCAGACTGAGCCATTTACACAAACCAGTGTTGGTTGATGCGGATACACTGAACCATTTCAAAAGTAAATGCATCAATAACGACTTTGTTGTACTGAAGGGTAGACCAGCCAATAACCACATGATCCCATCCTGTGCTCTTGGCAGTCTGAAACTTGGGTTCCTGCATATAGCAAAGTATAAATATAACTCATTCAATAAAAAATTAACCGAAGGCTTTCAAACCTTTTTTTTAATAAAAGGCTTTTGGATTTTGTTCTTTTCTATGGAAATCTTCAAGTCATGTTCTTTCCTCCAACCAAACCAGTCAAGCTCCTCACATAAAAAAAATGAATAATGTTTTCCCTACTTCCTGTCCCATTTTTGGAGTTGCAAAGATTTTAGAAAATGTATCAGAACAAGTTTGAATGCAAGAGTGCATTTCTCCTTTTTTTTTTTTAAAGCAGAACTGTCTGGATCAATAAAAAGCTAACAATGCCCCTCATTTAGCATTGCTTTTGGTTAACTGGGTGCTTGCAAAGCTGCAATTACATAGGTCAGACAACCCTAGTGAGCTAAACCTAATATCTCTGTAGTTATATTTGAAAGGTAAAATGATATTAAACCTGAGATATCACAGGACTACTTGAATGAGGTGTTGAAACCTGAGGCAGATTAAAATTATTGAAGGGGGAAGAGGAAAATAAAAAATAAAGGGAAGAGAGATGAAGATTTAATTTTTGTGAGAAACTTGCTTCACTGAACTCTGAATTGGTGAATTACATTAGCAACTGATGCAGATGCATGTTAGGTTTGGTGGCAGATTAAATCCATATGTAGTTACCACTCTGTGATACAGTGTTGTTCTGTCTGTGTTGGGCCTTTCCAATCAAAAGCTAGTTATAGCCACACAAGAGAGACTGCCTCCACTAACATCAATTAATCTCTTCAGAGGTCTGCTATGATCCTCTTTTTGCTGGCCTAACAAAGGCAAAAACTTAATTTACTTTCGTTTCTAGCCTCTGTGACACCCCAACTTTTGGAAGCATTTTCTTCCATCCCTTTTTTTATATCAAAGACTTTTAAAAGTGACTCCAAATTTTGGATAATTTTTGCTGTGAAGTAATTTTTAGCACTTTCTGAAAACATAACTCATAATATTAATGCTCCCAAGATACTTGTAAATATTAGGTCTAGTAACACAAGTCATAGCATAAACTGGACCAATCCAGCTGATGGTGCAAGAACGTGGATTTACAAGATGTGTTTGTTAGGCTGGTGAACTTCAAGGAGGTGGCTGCTGTGGGTGCTTAATCAAAAAGTCATTATGGTACAAGTATTAGGAGATTTCTGCAGGAATGACATCTGGTCTTAGGATGCTGATTATGCAGAGAGGATTATCCCAGCAAAACCCATAGTGGCTACTGTTCCCATATCCTACAAGATCTAGTCACTAACAGAGAGTTCTACAGGTGCCAGGCACCTAGGCAGGATTTCTGAAGGGCTGAGCAACTCCTGTTACTTAGATAGCTGAGACAGGACAAAGGAAGGCAAGAGAGATTATGCCACTCGTGCAAAAGATTGAAGGAAAAAAAGGAAATGTCTCCTCCAATAATTAGATCAAGGTGGGGACATTTTAATTCTGACTTCCTGGACCTTTCTGACCATTATAAGAAAGGGAAATCTAAGCATCAAGCAAGATTCAATGAGATTAAAGTTTAAGGCTGATGCCTCTGAAGGCATTCTGATGCACACATCTACTCCCTTGACCCTTATTGAAAGCAGACATGGTCACTTCTGCTGAAGTCTTCAAAGATTTCAGAAGCATGTGCTGAAGGGACTTAGCTTTACTATGAAAACACTAACTATTCAGGTCATTGAAGCATATGAAATATTAATGGGAACAAATATGTGATCAAACTTCCCCATTTGATTATGTTTGGAGTTCAAATATCATCAAGATGTTTCTGCCATTGTCATGTATAAATCTGTCCTTTTCATAGGAAAAACTCATTCCCATTTCCCTCCTGCAGTCCACCTTCTGTCTGCCCTTCATGAACCCGCAGTCATTCTTGCTTACTTCTGGCTCTGCTGGGTGGAGGGCACTCACTCAGGAAGGTATCAGTACCACACCTGGCACTGGTTCAGGCCCTACTCTCAGAAAACAATTCATTTCTCTAACAAAATGATGCAACAGTTTTCCAGACAGTTTCTCTCTTGTATTTAATATCCCAGAGAAAGAGGCCAGCTTTAGCTCCAGACATGAGTCATACACCAGGCAGGTAGAGATAGTAACCCTTTCCTGACTGGCTTGTAGTGTTCCTGTACGTTCCCTGCACTGCCCTGTCCCGTTGAAAGCATCACAGAGCATCTCTGCCTCTCACCCCACTCACTATAGCTCTGCAGATTAAAGCTGTGTCTTCACCAGAGCGATGCTACGTGCCACTCTGCTCTTCAGCCAAGCTTTAATAGTGCAAATCTTTTATTGAAGTGACAGGATGAAATTGTATCTGTACAGAAACAGCTCAGCCTTGTCATCATGGAATCTCAGTGTAGAGGCTGAATGCATCTCCACCCGATGGTAAGGGTTACTTGATAACCCTGACCTGTCACTCCATCTCTGCAGCAAATGTAGGGGGGTTTCACAGCTTCCAGAGGTCTCTTTTTAGGCAAATAGCTTTTTTTTGGCGAGTTCTTACAACTGGATCTGATGGTCAGTATTGATAAATAAATGGTTTTTTCAGTGTCCTTTGCTTGATATGTATCAGATGGTATTTCCACAAGAAAGAATCTTGTTAGAGGCCTTTTACAAGAGCAGAAGCTCAGGATTCCAGACATGTACCAACCTTATTGCAGTACAGATAAGATTGTTCTCATGCCGAGAATTTCTCATAAATTTATTTTGAATAAAAATAACAATAACAATAAAAAACATTGTTCTTTCTGTATAACAGAATAATATGAAACTTCCAAAGCAAATAGGAAGAAAAAAAAGTATTCAAATAGGAACAAAAAACATTTTCTAATAAAAATAAGGCCTCAAGCTACAGCAGAATACCTCTCAGATACCTCTCCAAAATCTTAGCATTTGCATTATTCTTTCTAAGTTATGGTGGAACAAATCCAACTCATAAAGTCAAAACATATTATACAAATATTTATTTATTTAGAAGAGATAATATGAAAACCAAGTAAATGAAGAAGTGGGGTACCATCTTTCAAGTTTCAGTAAACTAATGGAAACCAGGAATAAAATTTCTTCATAACCTGATTATGAAATATTACTCACTGTGTAGCTTTTTTCATAGTACTGACAAAGAACCCTAGCAGTGGTCACTGTCAGTGACAGTAACACAGATACCTTGCTGTTCCAACATTATTTTTATTTATAATATGTGCTCTATGTACTTGTAGTTGTTCAACCTAAAGACAGTACAAACATGAAACATACCACAGAATTACATTACTAAACAATTTTGCTTGTTTGTAGAGTAGAAGACTCAGCTCAGAACCATTTGGATGGGGCAGGATTCACTAATAATGTCTGGTGTGATCATTGCCACATGTTTCACAAGAACCAAATTTCCCACAAAGACAAACGCACAACTTGTACAATAATCCTCTGAAGGAATGAGTTAAAAATCCATTGTTGCATTTTACCTAATATCAATATGACTTAATATTTGGCAGGAAATAGACTGGAATTATGCATGATCTATCTACTTTATCACAAAACCATCGAACACTGCTGAATTGTTTGTTGTCTTGCATGTTGTACTCTACTTTTAGATTTCCAGAAATGGCGTTACCAGGTCAGCCAAGATCTTCTGGATAAAAAAGTGACATCATTCCTGGAAGTTACATTTGGTAAGAATCACAGTGAAATATAATACCTTCTTTATATTGCATATCTTCCACTCAATAGAACTATGAATCACCTTGCAATTTGTTTGTGTATCTCCTCTTATGTGTAAGGATAGTGAATGTGACATCTCCTGCTGTCAGATTTACATGCCATGTGGAGGAAAGGAAATTAGGAGTAATGTAAACCAATGAAATTACAGGTAATTTTCATTTAAAAAATTTGATCACTCAAAGATAATTTAGTTAGGTCATCAAGGAAAAAGCTCTGCAAACATTTCCCTTGAGCTCTTTTCTGATATTTCAGTAAAGATGTATTTTTTTCTGAAAGAAGACACGCAAGAAACAGGGTTTTCTTAGCATCTGTTGCAAAATAAGTTATAGTTTACCTACTGAATCTCTAATTTCCTTCAGACATACTTGGATCTTATAAATATCTACTCCAAATGCTAGGCTTCAGCTATGATGTCTACCATGGTGGCAGCTGAAATTGATGTGACTGCAGAGTTTGTCCAGAATGTCTGAAGTTCTTCTGAATGAATTTCATTTTTACATGGATATATTACAGGAAGTGTTTTCAAACAGGTCTTTATTGTCCACAGAAGGATATTTCCTAAGCAGGAGAATACTTGGATAATAAGTTCAAAAATATCTCCTTTTTCATTACTGGATGTAAAATTCCACCTCTGGAGCAAAAATGTGGCTTTTGTGGTCAGGTCAAGGCTCTTGTGAGTTTAACGAGTAGCCTCCTAGCATTTTGTTGTTAAGTTTCATTTGAAAAACACACCTGGTAGCAGCAGATAGGTGCACTGATAAGTTTAATAGCTGACTGTACTTGTATTTCACCCTAGCCTGAGGCACAACTGCTAAACTGTAGGGTTCTTTTAAGCCTCTAGCAAACCTGTGCAAGAACCCGTATTCAAAATAAACCAGAACTACCAGTTCTTCCAGCTCCCTGGACCCAAAGGCATTAAAAATGATTGACTAATGTCTTCCAGGTGTCCTGCTCCTTGCTGAAGAGCTCTGTAGTGGAGTAGGTGTCAGCAGTCCCCAAGAGTGATGGGGAATGAGTGCACTTGCATTGGGTTCCTGGGAGCTGTGGAAACAGCTGCTGCAAAGAGAGGTGTTGAGAAAACAAGGAGAGGCTAACTGAGGTGTAATAGCAAGGTCTTGTGGGTACCTTCTGAGGATCTGTAGCAGGGAAGGGTGTCTGCAAGGCTGCAGTGTGCTGCTGACAGAGAGGGCACCTGGTCTACCAGAAAGGATAAGGGCAATGAAGTCAGGGTTGCCACTGCTGCCAGTTTTCTCTCCTCTCTTGCCAAAACCTCACATGAGACAGGTTTACTCAGCAACATGCTCTTACTGTCATCACCTTTTCCCCAGGCTCAGTGGAGGGGAGACAGGAGGCAGAGAGCACATCTAGAAGACACATTCATGGTTTTAAGGATGAAGGGCCAAAATCTGTTCTTGGGCTCTCTGAGCAAGTGAAGCAGCTCAGATCATATCCATGTGGCTAGGGATGAGTTCTCTTCAGCCAAAACCAGCACAGCAAGTTTTTCCATATTGCTTATTCTAAATAGTCCCTAATGCAAGCTATGCCCAAAATTGTGTCTGGACTTTGTCTCGCTGAGTGCCATTTGGCATGTTAACAATTAAGCACTCACATGCCAAATCTGCCTTCTCTTGTTCTCTTGTCTCCTCACTGCAGTAAGTCCCCCCAGCCAGGAAAGGTTTTTGTAGCTGGATCTTTCTAGGCAAGGTATTGAATCAGAATTGCACAGATTTTTGGGTTACTTTGTATTTCAGTGAGGATTTGTTCCAAAACAAATACCATGCCCTTCTTTCCTGATAACAATACAAATACCACACAGCTCCTGGCACCAGTCAATTTATGACTTTCCAACTCCAGTAAATCTTATGTAGCTAACTAAAATGCCATTTCTTAGGCTTAATTAAATCCCCTATATAAAATTACTTTGCATAGATCTTTTTAACTGTCAGATTACTCTGCCTATTATAATTAAGGTAGAAATTTGAACTGTAATCAAATCAAAATAGATATTATGTACTTTATACATGGTACCTGGACACAGAAGAATTTGTAGTGGCAGGTAGCTATAATTAGTGCAGGATTCAGGGTTGACTAACCCATTACTTTAAGACTTTTTTTTTTTTTTTTTTTATATGAGTCATTCAAAATAAAGTATTTTCTGCTTTAAATCTTCTTTAAGTCTTGCTTAGTATTTCTGTAGTATGGCAAGAACATGACAGTGTCTAAGTAAAATTCTCCTTGAGTTAAATGAGTCTGTTATCACAATTTGCAATGCAGAATTAGAGTCACTGGGCCAGAGACTTTGGTGTGTTACTGTCAGCACGCACTGCACAACCGAGCTAGTTTAGGGACTCTATGGGTTTATTGACACAGGGCTGAAATGTCTTAAATCTTGATGTATTTATATCCTGTGAGGTGAGAAGTACTACTATTCCCATTCTGCATATAGAATTAGGCACAAAGAAATTAATATTTGATCCTTCAGGGTGTTAGACAGTTAAGTCTGTCTGAAATTATGGAAACGAGGCTCTTACATGTCTTTGTGGACCTAGGCTTAACTGATTTATGAGGTCTACAAAAGCTGTGACAGTTGTATTATTCTAAAGTTAAGTCAAATCCCTATCCACTTGTCTTAGTCCAGAAATACCTGAGAGTTCTTTAGACAAAACAAGGGACTTCTGTCTTGGAAGTGGATCCTGCCATGTTTTGTCAGCTGATAGCGGATGTTGTTATTCTCCCCAGAATCAGCTGTCCTGGGTGAGAAAGCCTAAATCTGAAGAGGGTATAGTACAGCAGAGTAGAAAAATGTGACTCATAGATTTGAAAACATAAATGTCTACTCTGGAACTTTCACTTACCAAGTTGGTTTCATATCTCCTCTTTTTTTTCCACTGTTTTCTTTAGCATTATTTTGCAGTGTGTCTTACAGCTTGCTGAGCTGGCTATAAATCACTGATATAAAATATGTTACCTTTTTTGGGAACATGAAAATATAACGATATGGACATGCATCCTCGTGCTCATGAAGATGAACGGAATATAACTGCCAAAACCCTCAGGTCAATCTGCACATGAGGTGCACAGGCCAGTAAAAAGAGCAAAACTTCATCTTGCACCTTTCTTCTCCCACTGTTCAGAGGAGAGTTGGGGCTTCCTCCATGTCTGGTCGTGTTTTCTGTTTCATTGGCATTCATGTCACATAGGTAGGTACTTCAGCTTTTGTTATAAACTTAAATGAACCGTGCTCCTACTCTGGGTGATAATGACTTTCTTTCCAGACTTAATGCTAGAAAAGTCCCAGTAAGTTATTAAGCCCATCTCCCAAAACTGTTCCCCAGAGTACCTTTTAATTTAAGAGTCCCATGTAACGGAGTTTCTACAGCATCCCTTGGGAGACTTTGCTGATTACTTGGTTTGCTCTCAGGAGTTTTTCTGAATATTCATCCTGGATTTTTGTGCCTTTAAATTAATCCAATTATTTGTTTAAATCAACAAGAAATTTCATTGTGGAGCTGACAACCAAAAAAAATGAGAAGAGAGAAAACAGAAAGAAACTTACTAGCAGGAAAATGAATTCTGTGTATGGACACTTTAATCTGCCATTTTGCACACAAGTGTCTCCAGCCCTCATTTCTGCAGCATCTATGAACAGTTTCCAGTTCAAGCCCCTTTTCTAGAAAAGCAATATTTGCATCTAACATAATCATAGACTTTCTTCTCAGTAAATGATTTTATGTGTCTATATGTCACCATAAAGGGACAGGTATGCAGACTTTGGTGATGTCTCAAGAAGAAGAAAGAGAAGAGAGGCGCTGTGGCCGCTTTTGTCTCTACAGCTTTGCTCAGAGGTGCTGCACACAGGGGCTTCTCTACAGAACAACAGGCCCTGCATTGTTCCCAGCAGCTGCAGGTGAGCAACGGGGTAAGAAACAGTCTCACACTGAACTCTCTCTCAACACAGGACACAATCCAAATGATAGCCTAGGTCTGAACCATCACCAAAATGCAGAAATTTCTAACCTTACACTAACAGAGTTGGTTCCTTTGCACACTCATTAGAGAAGGACAAAGCTGACCATTCTGAACTCCCCAGGTTATCCCTATCTGCATCACCTGACAATTTTAGAAGGTTTTTTTACTAATCCAGTTTTGGGCTCTTCATTATCACAAGGTAAAAGCCATACAGTGATGATTTCATTACGTTCCTGTGAAGTTTTGTTTCTGTTGTCATATACTAATCAGATTGATATGTGACATAACCTATTAGAGGCATAATAAAAGAGAAATTATTTGACACAGTGAAGAATGAACTCACATGGTGCCCAAAGAAAGCAAGGGACTAACTTGATAGAACTGAATAAATTCTGAGGGGTTTTTGTTTTGTTTTCTTTTAAGTGAGAGAAGTTATTTGGACAAAATCTGTTCATTTATGTGCATTCTTTTTCCTAAATTGTTTTATATTTGAAGTTTTCCTAGAGTGGTGTTTCCGAATGGCTCCTTTGGCAACTCTTGCTGATCACTTTTTATAAAGCAACCATTTATGCCATTCATTATGATTCATGTTTTTTGTACAATTTTTTTGTACAGGGACAGAATACTAGGGCTAATTTTTAGAAGGATCACTCTGAATTTTTCTGCTTTGTATATAAATGTCTAGTCTTGTTTTAAATCATGTAATATTTTGGCCTCAATAATATTTCATAGCAAAGAAACCACAGATGCCTTGTCATTTGCATGAATAGAGCTTGTTCTTCTGCAACTTTCTGCCAGGAACACAGCAAAAGGATAAAAATATTTTGAGAAAGCTTGAAAATGCAGACTCCCAACCTCAAAACACTAACTCAAGATGTCAGACTGGTTGTTACCCCCCCGGGCTGTTTGATTCTTACCTCAATCAAAGCCAAATGCTAAAAATTTTGAAGTTCAGCATTACCTGCTGTGACTCTTAAGATTTGTTAGAGCATCTTATGCCCTTTTTAGTGCAAACAGCCTGAGTTTTCTGAGCTACCAAGCTGAGCTACCTTATGAAGAAAGGGTTTGCAAGCAGAAAAGTCACTGTATCTGAAATAAAGTGTCAGATAAATCAACATGACATCTATGTGCAGTGACAGGAACTTAAAGACTTTTTTGAGCCCTGAAGTCTATTTCCTATCTATCCTCCTCTGCCTGATATGACATTAAGTTGCAATGTATAGATAACTTGGAAAAGTGATTCATCTGTGATGTGCAACACACAGTTCCTGTAAAGTGACAGCTGCAGCAAAAAAATAGCTGACTTGTACCAAATGAGGGTCACTAAAGATGTAAATCAATATCAGGAAACAGGAAAGAACAGTAATGAAAGGGAATATTAACTGCATCAAAAGCACTTTTAAATGCTTTTTTATTCAAAAAATATTCACCCTTTGCTAAACGTATGGTTTCTATTACAGCTGAACTGAAAAATATTGTTGACCCTGTCACAATCACTTGCACAAATTTTAACCAATTCTAATGAACACTGGAGATATATAATAAATGTTATATATTACATATGAATGAATTGTAGCTATGCATGGGTATAGCTGTACACTTTACCCTTACATAGGTAGTGATACACTTGTGAAGAACATCTGCAAAGAGATTATTGCTAGGTATGTGCACTGCTGCTCTGGTCACGGTTTGGATTTCTCTGCTTCAAGATGGTGCACAAAGACAGCAAAGTAATGGCTGCCAGGGCAGTGTGACTGTTCTTCCATGTGACTCACTCAGGCTACATCGAAAGTGTTTGTTTCTTCTTTCACTTTTCTGCCTGTTGGTTTGGATCTTATTTTTTATTACTTTATTTTTTAACAGGCAAGCAGATCAGAGTTGTCTCTCCAAGACAGACAGAATCTGAACTAAACAAATATTAGTGTATAAAAGGTGATTTTTTTGCACAGTGCTCTCAAGAGAAAGCTGTGTTTCATTATGTGCTTTGACTCGGAGATGCAAACCTGTTTCTCTGATGCATTTAATACCCAGTTGCTTAGAGACGACCTTGAAAAAAGGATTTTCCAGTTAGACTGAACTGGGAAAAAAAGCCCGGAACAGCAACAACAACTCCAACTACACAAAGAAAAGCCTTTCAATAACTCTGGACAAACAAAAAGAGAGAAGGTATAATGATAGCAGAAAAAATATTATTGTCCTGATTAAGAAAATCCTATGATTGCTGCTTACCTTGAAATGGCAGACAATATGAGGTAACATGGCCATTTCTTTTCTTTCTTTCTTTCTGGGCTAGATAAGACAGGTCAGAAAAAGATCACTTTCCCACTGGGCCAGATTGTTCAGGCTACAGCATATGTTGCATAGCTGCCTGATGCTCCAAAACAGTGTCTGGTTGGACAAATGATAACTTCTGTACACTTTGTGCTATCCAGCCACTTCCCATGTACCTCCATGAAAAAGCACAGCACCATCACAGCAGATGTGACACACTCATACCTTGTCCATACCCAAACACAAGCTCTCAGCAGGAAATGCTGTCATTTACAGGCTGACACTGACAAAGAAGAAGTCCTTGCAGACCTACAAAGACTAACCAGCTGGACAAGCCTGCTTCCAGTGATGTGTTCTCCTCTGGACTGTGGTTAGTACTGTCCCTCCATAATAGCAAGTCCTTGAGCTCAGGGCAGTAGCTCCAGGCAGTGAGATCCTATTTACCCAGGGATTTGAGAAGACTGCTAATGTATCATTTTTATTCAAGAAGCCATTGCTGTAGTACTTTATGGGAGCTTCAGCCTCTCTGCACTTTCCCTGTATCACCCCATTTGTCATCTGTTCCTACAGCATCTCACAGCCCTGAATTTCACACCAATTAATGTAGTTTGAGTAAGTCACCTCCTTGCAAAGTGGCCTGTGAGGCAGTTTGGTCAGTCTCCTGCTTCTGCTTTAGCTGGACCCCTGGTTGATCTAGACCTATGGGAACTATGATTACTCCATCATTTTAGGATTTAGGATTTGCATTTCTGTTTGGCTGCCATCATAAGGCAATCATAAACAATTTTTTTAAGATTGTCTGAAATATCCAGAAATTTTCTTGAAGTACACTATATCCTAGGAAAAACTCCTGGCAAGCATGAACGCAAAGAAATAACTCAATGCCTGCTGCTGTTTGGCATTATAGGGAAGTGAGGGAACCAACTGCAGGAGATCAGAAACCAAACCAGTCTGTTTAGCTGTCCCTAGAAATTTCCACTATGTCAAAAAATTGCATTACAGGCAAGGAGCAGAAAGAAACAGTACAATGACAAAGACAAAATTATTCTCATTTTGGTTCACATGTGATACTCACTTGATTGGTGCAAGGCATTTGCGATGCTTTGGTACTCCACGCTACTGACAGCCAAGAGAGGTACAGACAGATAGAAGAAGTGACATGGAAGGGATCAGTTACAAGTTGTGGACCCCGTACTCACTGTGAAAAAGTCTTAGTTAATACTTGCCTACTTTTTATTTCTTATATTATTTTCTTGCAGTAATTGGGAAAATCTGATACTAGATTGTCTAGAACTGATGAAAAAGAAAGACAGGGAAGAAAAAATATGGGATTGTTGTTCTCGCAAAAAAAAAAGTATTTTCAGTATATACTATACTAAGGATAGCTGCTTAAGGAACTTTTACACATCCAGTGGCATGAATCATGAAAGTTGATCTTTTGAGTTACCTTTTTTTATTGAACACTTGGTCACAAATTACCCTTTATGTTTATCCTACATATGTTTCTGATTAATATCATTCAGGACAGAGATCTCAAAGTCTATGGTGAATGGGTAGATTCAAATTTGCTTCTGTTTCCTCCATTTCAGTAACAGATAAGTTCAACCTGTGAGCAACAACTTCCACCAGAATTTTAAATATAGAACTTCTAAAGAGAAATGGTCTGTCATTCCTCTGTCTTATGCCTTCAGAGAGTAGGTTTCATTTCATATGAAGCTGTAGTTGAACTGTAAAAAATCATAGATCATATAAAAATTTTTCAATTAATTACAAAATATTACTCACGCAATGACATATTTTTTGTGTTAACATTTTCACAGCACTGCAGGAGTCTATCATAATCAAGAAAAGAAACTGGCTGGGTGGAAGGAAAATGAAATTTAATTAATAATAAAAGAGAAAGTTAAGCTGCACATATCTTGAAACCAATATTTTTCATTCCATTAATGCATGAACTAATAGATCAAAGGTTTATAAGTGTCAAGAGAAAGAAGTGGATGTGTGCATTGTTAAATGCTGTACTTTATTTCTACAAGCAGAGATTGTCAAACCAGAAATATTTTTTCTAAGAATGTATCTTTATTCTTAACACAGACCATAGGATATCTTTGTTTAAAGTAAAACGTCTTTTAAAAGGAGCAGGAAAACAAAGCATCAAAACAGACCACCAAATAAACTCTCAATTTTGTTTTTTGAATCCTTCAATGCCCTAAAGAAAGGATTGCAGTGAGTAATTTAGTACTTTCTCTAAGTAGATATTTGTTAGACTGCACTTCTGGGTCACAGTCTGCTGGGCCACCAACTGCTGGACTGTGGGCTACTGACTGCTGATTTTTGGGCTCCATGCTGGCATCTCTGGGATGTCGAAAAAGCATAAAGAGAAACATAGATATGACTTTTGAGTAATCTGGCTGCCTAGAAGCAAATATTCATCTTTAATATTTCACAAAATTCAAGAAAAATATTTTTGTCTGTGTATGTATTGACATTAAGCAGAAATAAAGGGTAAGAGTGTAAGATTTCTTACTGAAAGAAATCTCAGGGTAACTGGATTTGCCCTTCTGTCCTCCCCAGGAGATTCTACTGGAATTCCCAGAATTCTTAACATTATAAACTGGAAGATGGATGGCCACTAGATTTATTGCTTGTGGCAAATTTATTAATGGAGTATAATTTCTCAAATAATTCATTTTGATAATACCAGAACTGTTCTGTTTTTTGAAAATGAATATAGCCTTTACAGTGTCCTTATCTACATTTCTGCAGCACATTTGAGGATTCTTTGAGCTATGTTAGTGCTCTTTGTGGAACCTAAAACCTTACTTCTGTGTCTCATCAGAGACCTGGCTTCAGCCAATTTAATACGAGTTTGTTTGGATGGTTGTTCAGTTACACTGATAAGAAGCTGTGAACCCCTCTCCTCATCAGTGTTTAAGGTGTCTCTGTGAACCACTTGCATGATTCCAGGTAATAATAAAAATATGTTGAACAATGCATTGAATTTTTCATTCACTGAACTTGAAATATAAGATTATTAAAAATAATATCACCTCCTTAGTTCTACTCATGAGTTTTTGCTGCAGTCACGATTTTTTGTTTGATATTTCTCTTGGAGCTAAAATAAAGTTTAATATGTTACTTCTTCACGTCCAGATGACTTAGACATGTTTCTCTTGCAGAATTGTACCAACTGTAGCCTGCTTTGATCTTTGTGGATCTCTTTATCCTTGCTATTTTTTTTCAAGGTGGATGATTAGCATTAAATATTCTATGTAAAAGGTTGTGGCAGCATTATCAGAAAAGGCAAAAACATCCCTTAAAAAGTTACAATCTGTCTGGGATATCAATCTTATGATTTAGGCTTGTTCATCTTCCTGAGCCACATACCTGGATACTCTGAATCCAGGTAAAAATCTTCCTTCCCTTGAGGATGAAGGCAAAAGGTAGGGTGCTCATCTTGCCTTGCTTGCTGAGTTCAGAGAGACTTTCCCAGTTGGGAAAGTTCTGAAAATCCATCCTTACCTATGGTTACTGTGGCTGGAGGCTGAATGACAGTGAGCAGTAGTTTTTTGTACAGCCCTGGAAGCAGGAGCTACAGCAGCCCACGCTCTGTTTTCCAGGCTGAATCCACAGATCAGCCTCATCATGTTTACCTCTGATATCGGATAGTGAAAAATTGTTTTGTTTTACTACCTGACTTTTACAAGTACAGCTTCAAGATGTCAAAGCCCCCCTTCTCTCCTCAAAAAGGCCCATAAACAAGCAGAAACCTTGCCTGGGATGTCAGTTCTTTTATTATTGCTCTCAGGAACTTTTTAAATGAAAAAAAACCACCTGATGGATGGAATTAAAAAAACAAACAAACCCTTGTAACACTTTGATAAGTGATCCATGTGCATTGAGCTAAAATTACAGATACTGAATTTTGTCTTAATATGTTTAAATGTACATTTAAATTTGGTTAGAGATTTAATATTTCCACTTTGTCATTAAACAGGAGAAAGTGTTTTCAGAAAATAAGAAATTGTTTCAAAATATTGAAAGTTTTTATTAAAAATATTCTTGGTTTATGTTTTTTGGGTTTTTTTTTTTATGTTTATGCCTTATTTTAAAAGAAGTTAATTGAATCAAAATGGGAAACAGTTGTCAGAACTCCAGATTTGGCAAACAAATTAAGCCTGTTAACCAGTCTGATAAAAAGAGACTTGGGGCAGTATGCTGTATATTATAATTATAGAAATGTTTAGAGATATATGAAATTTTTTTAAAAAATATTTTTTCAATCAGTACATTTTACTTTATACAAAAGAATAATATTTTCAATTGAAATTTTGACCATGTTTCCGATAACACAGTTACAGACTTAATATGGAGGTTTCATTATTAATATTTTGACTGAAATAATAAAAGAACATGCATCCAGAACCATTTAAACTGGAACAGCTTCTAAATCTCATCTTTCAAAGAACTGTTGGGTTTCTTGACTTCCAGCTGACAGAAAGGAAGTGGATAAAATAAACATCCTCAAACAGTGATTGGCGTTTATTTAGTTCAGACTGCCAAAGCAGCCACGGTGAATTTCCCTACACAACTTCAGAAAGACTTAGAACTGCTCAAGTTTTAAGACTTAAGCATATCTCCAGGCAAAGAAGTCATTATTTCTAGAATAACAGAAATTAATTTTCAAGCTAAAAAAAATTCAGAAACTGAATTTTTACATAGTTGGTATGGAATTGATATTACCATACTTGATTTACTTGAAGCTGTGGCAAAGATGAAGTTAAATGGAGTAATATAAAGTTCAGGAAAAGAGGGTTAAATTACAATTTTATACAGTTCACTAACAACAGTTGAAGAAAGGATGTACAGTAGTGACTATTTGTGTAACCTATTAAAATGTCCTAACTTCATTATACAGCTGGATTATAAGGGCTCTCGGAGGCACAGAGTCTAGTACAGACATGTTGTAACTGCTACCTTGTATTGAAAATGAAGAAATATAAAGCAAAAATAAAATAAGTTTAAAACCAATTTGGCAGGCAGAGTTAATACGATCTAAGTCGTTGTGCTATTTTGTCTATCCATATACTAGTTATATGTTCTTCCTGTCAAGCAAGATAACTCACCACTGAGTGATTCCTTATGCTGCTTGGCTTAGCTGACTTGTTTACTTGCAGCTTCTTGTATACAATGATGTACACAGGAATTTAAATGATATTTGCTCAAATTTTAAGAAAATTCCTCAAAGCTGAGGTCTTTTAGTACCAAAGACTAAAATTCAGTTTGACTAAAGCATATGGACAATATATTTCAAAGTATTCATTTTTTATGGAATGCCTGATCTTGGGGACAACAAGTCTGTGGTTTCATACTTGTTCTTGCTCAGCAGGGATGATTTGTGGATTTTAGGGTACCATTTGGCAAATAGGACAATGCATGAATGCTTGTGAATAATTTTGGACCTAACATTTCTCTGTGGCTATTTTTCACTGCAGGGAAGTGCAACTGATGACCTTTGTAGTCTGACAATTAATGAAAAAACAGAATGCAGTCATCAAGGCTAGAATCCATATGATGAATTTTAACCAGATTGCATTTAGTTTTGATCATTAAAAAGCTTAAAAAGATTTTTTTTTTGCCACTAGTTTGTGATCTGCAATATTTTTGTACTTTCACAAACCACTTCTACTTCTTTGGTGACTGAGAAAGTGAGATATTTATTTGATCTTCATCAAAAAAAGGGTGAGACATATTTTGAAGATCATGCTCAGGTATTAGATTAGCAGCAGACTTTGAGGTGTTACTTAATATCAGAAGCTAGTTTTGAAGCTGTGAAAAAAAGATGGTAAAATATGTATGTGTATCCCCAATTAGTGTAACATGTATTCAACTTCAAAACATTCCTTTGACTCTTTTTCTCGGCCAATTTACACAAAATCCTATATTATAAAACAAGAATACTGTGGCAGAAACACATACCCTTCAGCCCAGTGTTTGGGCTAAAAGTGACCATGCAGTTTGAAAGGACCAAAACTATCTCCCACCAACTTCCGTGACTCAGTACAGAAGAGAGGATCTGTAGGATGGCCTGTGATTCACTAGCCACAGGCTACTATGTTTCTTCCCTTGTTCATCTTTTATTTTTAAAACATCTTCACGCTGGCTGTGTTTCAGAAAGCAGAGGAATGCAATGAAGAATGCACAAGGCATTGGGTTATAATAAACACTGTCTCAGAGAAAATACACATTTCCAGGGGTTTTTGTACACATTAATTGGCTCCTGCATAATCCTTCAGCAGACTGTGTTTTTTCTCAATAGAATATTTTGTTAAAAGGTGAGGGTTTTGAGTGATATGATAATGAGTCAATTCTACTGTAAAATAATCTCCCAGCTAAACTACAGACAAAGATTAAGCTTTCCTTCTGCAACTGTCAGTTTCACAGACTGTTCTGATTTCTCTTCTTTTCTCTGATTTTCTTTCACAATGTTTTAAAAAAAAGTTCAGGCTCTTTCCTCATTGGAGTACAGCATCTGTCCTCTTCATGGGTTCATACCTCATTCATTCCTCCATCCTCTTACAGACCTAATGTTATACCTCAAAGATGCAATTTACTGTGAATTTTCAGAGATCCTTACATATTTCACTAGGAAATTCAATACAGAACCTATATGATCTCAATGTGATCCCCACAGAGATGCAAATGCACCAGTATTATTAAAACATGATTAATGATGGCTAGTCAGATGGTGGTTAATGATGGTTAATTGGTTTTTAAATGTATGGGTCTCTCTTCCAGTCCAAATTGATATGATTTTTGCCTTTGTACCAGCTGTTGGCTCTAAAACTTCTTTCTAGATTGAAGATGTCTGTCACTAGAGGTGCCTCATAACCTTGAGTTAGCTGGATCTTGGGCTGATTCATACTTTCACATATGGTAGCACTGAGAGGGATTCTCCAAGCTTTTAATTCATTCTTCATGTACATTTGGTCACAATGAAAACTGAATTTACAATATTTGTGTTTCCCTTTATGAGACAATCCTTCCACCTCCTGGGTTTACTTTATAGGTCATGATAGTCCTTTGGATTGGCAGCGGTGTGAGCTGAACAAACACTGCTTCCTTGTATCTTCCGAGTGGGAATTTCGACAGTGCACTTGGCTATTCTCCTTCTGCACCAATAGCATCCATATGGTGACTTTTTTTTCTGCTCTAGTTAATATTTTCTTTATTCTGGGATCTTTTCCAATTTGGCTTTGTAAGAGGTGGGCTTATTTTGTCTGTTACCGGGGCAAATACACTGTTAAAAAACACAGGAATTTTAAGAAAGGACAGTGTGGACCTTAAAAGAAGAAAAGAAGTCTGAGGAATAAGGAATGTAACATAGAAAAAACAGTAGAATGAACACATACTGCTGCACATGACAAATAACAGAAAGGAAAACTGCTTAGTCAGAATCAATCAGCAATGTGAGATATAAAATAATTGCACAGAAGGCTCAGACACATGTTCAAATTCCTGCTGCTCAACAAGTTTTTGAGCATGCAATGAACCAGTGTAATTGTGTTCTTAGCCTATGGCAACAAAACATCCAGTAACTTTGCTTAACTTTCATTGTATGATCTATCAAATTGCATTATTTTGTTTTTGTTGTGTGCTTACACATTAAAAAGGGATTAAAGCTGTCACACTTTTGTCTGTAAATCTATGGGAACAGGTTTTTTTTTTCTGATATGCTAAGTAGGGATATATTTTTATTAACTGTAGTATGCTGCTTTAACCTGCCTGAGAGTATTGCCCAAATGCTCCTTGAACTCTGTCAGGCTTGGTGCTGTGACCACTTCCCTGGGGAGCCTGTTCCAGTGCTCAACCACCCTCTGGGTGAAGAACTTTATCCTGGTATCCAGCCTAAACCTCCCCTGACTCAGCTTCAGGCCTTTTCCTTGGGTCCTGTCACTGGTCACCGAAGGAGAGATCAGGATCTACCACTCCTCTTCCACTTGCAAGGATGTTCAGACCACAATGAGTTCTCCCCTCAGTCTCCTCCAGGCTGAACAGACCAAGTGACCTCAGCTGCTCCTCATACAGCTTCCCCTCAAGCCCCTTCACCACCTCTGTGGCCCTCCTTTGGGCACTCTCTGTTAGTTTTACATCCTTTAAAGAATAAGGCAGGGCTTTAAAAATTGAGACCTAAGAGGAAATGTGATCATTAAAACAAACCTCTGGTAAAATCATATAACTGCATTAGTTAGGCTAATTCCAGTCACATTAGGCTTCTCCTGAAAAATAATCATTCTCTCAATGTGTTTATCTGATTTCTGTACCAGAAGCTGGGGCAATACAATATCTTAGCAGGTCTCAATAATGACTTACACATACATCAATAGCCACACAGACATGACTAAGGAGACGACACCTTCTAGTGGAAACTATTGGTCAGGAGCTTTGCCAAATTCATCACAAACTAAAACATGACATGGTATTACTGGAGGGATGTGAAACTTTGGAATTGCAGAGGAGAAAAATACCAGTCATGCTATTTGTTCCTTACTCTTATGAACGTAAGGTATTCTTTTTGTCTACTTTAATTTTTTAAGTAATTTCTGTTCATATTTATAACAATTTTCATTTTATGTGGGTAAAAAGTAGGCATAGTCATGGTTGATAAAAACAAAACAAACCCACAAACAAACACTTTAAGGCAGTGGAACCCAGTTTCAGCCCAATCAAATTACAAATCAGACTATTCCCTTCCACTTAAGTTTTGTCTTTCTGCTACTTTTTTTTATTCTTAAACCAGAATAAAGTCGAAATAACTTGACTATATTATCTCTTCTCCCTGCTCCATTTGCATTTCTCCATTCTCCTTTTCCTATTGTTTATGAATACAAAAGCAGCTGTATATCTTCATCAAACTTCAAGTAGCACCTCCACAATTAAGATAAACTTAATGGAGAAATGTAATTGAAATAAAATGATGAAGCAGAGATTGTGGGAAGTTACACTGAAGTCACGCTGAAACATTGCAGCTCTAGCAACTTGCATGGTAAGCTAAATTTTTGAGCAGGAATCTTACCTGGTGATAGACCAGAACTCCAGAAGAAACCTCTACACAGCTCACAAAAATTGGCTGATTGGAATATATGGTAAATCTGAGGTCTCTAGGATGTGATGGACTTGTGATACAAGATCAGTTACATGTAGGCAGCAGATTTGCCATGGTTTAAGTCTGACAAAGTGTAGCAAGTGCCATATTGGTCAATGTTGGCAAACGTAAATGGGACATTGTCAGGCTGACAACAAATTCATTATGTCGGACACTGCAAAAATGTTTTGTTGATTATATTAAAAATTAAATACTGTCTTCCAGATCAGTCTGACACAGCCTTTTTTAATTTTATTTTCTAAGACAAGAAAAACCGAGAAGACTATTTTCCTACTACATGCAAATTGTATTTCATGAAGTATTTGGGATTGGGTTAATCTTCAAAATATAATTTAAAAATTCCAGTTTGTTTTCCTTGAACTTTAAGCAGCAAATATATTTAACCACAGTTGAACAATAGTCTCCTCTATAATAGTAAAAACTGATCTAGAATTAATCTTTTTACAGTAACCTCCATGAAAGTAAAATTTGCTCCATATGGGTATTTACATAACAATGGCCGATATGCAATATTAATTTCCAGAATGCAGAATGTGCTACAATCTAACAGAAAGAAAAAAAAAAGTTACAAAAAAATTAAAAAGATAAATGATCTTTTCTGTACCACAGCAAGTTTTATATAAATAAATAAATAAATAAATAAATATATATACACATATATATATAAAATAAAGAACTACAAAATCATCTAAGATATGAAGTCTACAGGATGGGAAATTCATCACCACATTTTTAAACATTTTGGGGAAAACTGGGGGGGGTTTGCTTTTTTTTATGTGAGATTTTTTTTCCTTCCAGCATTTGATTTAAAATATGCTCTTGAATTTAAGGTTCTTTTTAAATGCATACTGAAATAATTAGATGCACCATGAAGCAGCTTAAGCTAATTGAAGTGGCCACAAAAACTGTCAATGCAAATTGAGCCATCTGGATGAACAGATAAAAGCTTTGGAGACATTCAAAAGCCAGGTGGCATTCAGCTACATCCCGTCTCTTCTTCACGGTATGGTTAGAAAACTGGGAGAAAGAAAAGTAAAACTCTTTAGGCCACAGAGCCAAAATCTAGTGTCAAGAAGATATTTCTAAATAGAACAGAATAAGTAACCTACACTATTATGGAAAGTTAATGTGACACTATGTGGTAATAAAAAATATAAACTCAAGTATATAAATCAAAGGAGCAACAACTACTCACAGTACAAAACAGAATCATGCCTAACTGTAAGATAAATCATTATAGAGTAATGATATTTTTTTATTTAAGGTTCTTAACTGGATATAGAATACTAACTGAAGTTTCTACTCAATCATGCTGTTTGAAAAGAACTGGAATAATCCCCTAAGGCTAATTTTGAAAAACTGTGATCACCCCTTTTTTAATTTCACACCTGTGAGGATTATGTGTGCTCAAAGGTTCTGAAAAATCAGACTGGACTGCTTCTGAAGCCCAGTTCGTGAAAGACTCTGTCATCACTTCTGTATTATACATCATGGCCATTCAGATTGCCAGGGATTTTTCTTTTCTGGATTATTGGGGCATATGTTTTTTGTTGTTCTTTTTTTTCTTAAAGCATGATCATTTACTGTAAACTGATATATGTTTTTAGTACAGTTCAGTTTTCAGCCAGAATCTCTAAATGCTACTGTAAAATAAATATTAAAATTGGGTACAATTGCTCAAGCCCCCTGCTCCATGAAAATAAGCTTTTATTAAAGGGGAAGTACTTGGACAGAATGTCATCTTTATAAAACTTCTCTTTTTCATACATTTACATCTTGATTGCACTTAAGAGGATTTTTAGCAAAGCTCAAAGAAATGGTGCAATGATGTTTTTATAGGATTTTTTCTTAAGATATTTTGCATAACATTAAAAAAAAACCAAACCAGATAAACTCCATACATGAGCTTTCCTTTTCAGTTTAACAGAAGTTGAAATTTGTCAGCCTTTAAGAAAAAAAAATGTAAAAACTCAAGTAGGTCTAAAAATAATAAATAATAACCACAGGAATTACTTGGTAAATCTCAAAAAATAAATGTTCAGCTCTGATATGCTTATGGATAATATTTGAGCTCACCTGGAAGAAGCCCCTGTTGAGAAAAGCCGATGTTTTCACAGCTGCTCTTTTTACTCAAAGATAAATAGTTCTTTTATTGTCACTTACATGTATTGGAATAGTTTTACATTTCAGACACATTTGGATGGTTTCACTTGTGCTACTCCACGTGTTTTTTTTCTATGAACTGTTTTTGATGTGTGGAATTTCCTTCCAAGTCACCTGGGTATTCTGGTCATTACAGTGTCAAGGGCTGTATGAGTACCTATGGACTGGGAGAGACACGGCACTTGACACTATAGAACCATCAAAGTTAAGTTCCCAAACCCCTAGAAATCCAATAGGAGAGGGCCATTCTCTCAGGTATCCATGCTCTTTCCCTGACAGGTCATAGATCTCTTCGAGGAAGCTTCTTACCAGTTAACCTCCCAGGAAAATGTCAGCTCTATATGGAGATTTATGACAGAATAAAATGGGCTTTCAGATTTAGTATTTGATGTCTTCGCTGGGCTAGTCCTGCAGGTCTGGTCAGCTTCAACACCTATAGTTTTTTTGAGTCTGTGACCAGCAATGATCTAGGATGTCTTAAATACCTAATTTTCTAGTGTGTAAACTTTCACACAATAGGTCATGTCATGGGGCAGGAAACTGATACTGGATGATATAGTGGATAAAAAGGCTTGCTTCTAGGTTTCAAAAGGGGCAGGCACATCTTAGAGGGCTTCTTCTGATCATAAAAGTCTGCTAGGCCTTTTATATGTGTATGTATGTATAATTCCCAGCTCTACGAGGACAGATCAAAGGGCACCCTTTGCTTCAGGACCCTAGTCAGAAGGTGTATCCAGAAGGATGCCATGAATGCCATGGTGCTGTGCTCTGTGCACGAGACATAGCCTGAGGCACCACAGAGGCAGAAGCTGTTTTAAGAGTTTTGACTACGGTGTGGTACCTCTGTACCTCTAAACAACCAAAGGTTCCCTGGTGCTAAGTTGAGAAATAAACCTTAATGGAAAAAGCAATGAAAAACAAGCAAAGCTCTGTCTAAGGCTATGGATTACCACTAGAGGGTATTCTTGCTCATTGCAAAAATTTCCAACTGAGATTATCCCATATCACAGGCACAAGTCATAGGGCAATAAGGAAAAAACAGTGCAAAATAAAAGTTATCTCTGTGTGGTTGCATCTGTCAAGTTGCTGTCATTGCTCAGGTCTGAAAGGCTTCCATGAGGCAGCAAAAACTGCACCTATTAAACCAGGGTCTGCTGTCCTTATTCAGGTTCACATTCCTGTTTCCAAAGCCCAGCTGGAATAGACAGGTAAAATAGTGCTTCACATTTCATAAAATGTTAGAAGGAAAATTGTCATTATTGTCATCTTGATCTTCATGTAGGGATGGCCATTTGCACCTTCCTTATAGCACAACATTCAGGATTAGTTGCTGATTTTTTGGTTTGGTTTGGATTTTTTTGTTTGTTTGCCTGTTTTTCAAAGCCATCATCTTTTAATTTTTTGTTATTAATATAGACAGCAAGTGCCTGTGAAGTTATACGTTGAACAAACACTATAATTTTTACAGTTACCTGTTTCAAATAGCTTGTTCATTTTAGGGAGCTGTAACATGATTGTAGCATGACCAATGAAATAAGCATAAGAGCATGTTATTAGACAGAAGTCTGTATTTAAGGACAGAAGTTATGTTTCAAAATTAGAGCAGTGTTGGTATCTGACAACTTACATAGATAATCTCTGATGTATGAAATGGGCATTAATTTCTGATTGTATAGCAATTGTAAAGTAATTCTTTAGTAGTAAATTTTGGATGAGAGAGATACAGTTGCTTTATTCTTCTGGGTTAAATTTTCCTACAAATAATGTTTTTTTGGAACACCTCTACTTGAATGACCTCAAGTTCGTTAGTAGGATCGTCATCCTAAGTAAAATGGACTGGATTTCGAGCAATAGGAGGTAAAAGGCCTTTTTTCTTTGCTCTTATGGTTGATAGGTGTAATTCATTTTTAAATACAAACAAAAAATCCCCAGTAAAGGTTGTGATAAGATTTGAATAAAAATAGGCTAAAATTTGCAAATATAACCATGAAACCAGTCTTGAGTAAAGAAAGACACTTGTGTTCATCCTAAGGGGTTCTAGGTTAGATTGTGCTGGAAACAGAATGTGGAGGGCAACTGACTCATGATTTTTACATGGCTGAAGAGAAGCAAGGTTAATTCACTCAAAATGGCCAAAACCCAGAAAAAGTGCCTATCCTCTCAATATGCTGAAAACAACAATTTCATTCATTTCAGCTATGAAATATTCACTCCCTAATCTGATTATTCCATCTGAAGGGTTGGGGAAAAGATGGAGAAAATGGGAGAGGAGTGTTGCTCACCATAAACAGAAAATGCTGGAAGTTTAAATGTTCCACCTTTTTATAAAGAAAAATAATACATGGAGATGGCCTGTAGTCTCTACAGGAAATATAAAAGACAAAAGTTAAAAAAATTAATAGTAACCTTTTTTTCCCATTAAAAACCACATTCCTAATTGTGTTACTTAATACATGACTGATTGAAATATTTTGACATTTCACATATGACACATTTGTGAACACTCTACTGATTCCCAATAAGAGTCAGCAGCTGTTCCTTAGAAAATATTTCCATTTTTAAACTTACTTCAAATGTTTTCCTTCATTCCTTTCACCAACTCTAACAATTTCTTCTATGCCTAACAAGTATTTCTAGCAACGAATCAATTTTTACAAACTGCTCCATGTGTTAACATATCCTAAGGTCAGAGAAAGCCTTGTGATAGTCTGGTTTGATCTGTGGGGTAAAAAAGGTTATCTGATTTCTACCAGTAAATTCATGTTCCAAATGAATGATTTCCAGAAAAAATATCTACATTTGGTTTAAACATCTGTCCTGACTCTGAATGTACCACAACTCCGTCTGGCTTGGCTCTTAAGCATTCTTACTGCTGGCATTCATGCCCTAGTTTGCATCTGAATTTATCCCATTTCATCTTAGAAGTGAATGTTACTATAATTTGCAGTGTGTGGTCGAGAGCTCTTCATTAGCTGAATTCTGTCTCCCAATAAAGAGCCCCTGAACTCTGTTGAAACTGTCTTTGTTTTCTTTTGGTTAAACTAAACAGATTGATTCATCCTTGTTAGTGAGTTTATTGAAACAAGAGTACTTGCAGTTAATAATAACACTTAAAAAGGACAGACCCCCATCTTCACTGGTGCCCTGGGAGACAGGGGGTCTGCTAAGAAGTATTAGCTGGGGAGAGGCAGAGTGGAAGAAGCTGGGCAATGCAGCCTCCTTCAAGCCTTTGATAGATTTTTGTCTTGTAAAAACAGTATTAACAAGTATACAAATCCTCTCTTGTTTCTGAGGAGCCTGAAATCCTTTGCAATTCACAGTGTATTGAATCTCACATCTTGCCTGGAAGCTAGACAAGCGTTATCCCTGTTTTAGACAGGGGGAAATGGAGGCAAAGGGAATTTATATGATTTGCCTCAGGAGCAGATTATCCTCCTGCCTTATTCACCAGCCTGAGCTTCAGCTTTTCAGTAGATAAAAACGTTTATATTTGAGTGGGATCTGCAAGGGGATAAACTTCAGGAAATTTCCTTCTGGTGCTACCTGTGGATCTGTCAGTCCCCAGAGATGAATATACGTAATATGCATGACAATTTTCCTCCATATTGCACAACTTCAAATTTCCTTTATATTCAAAGAGAGCCTGATTCAAAGCCTATTAAAGAATGAAAATATTCTTACCAGCTTTGAATTATATATAAATGTGTCTTCCATTTGAAAATGTGATGCATACACTAATGGAGCACTATTATTTCACAGGGAGGCATTTTTTAAAAATTATTTTGTGCTTGTCTACAGCTTCATGTTGGCAGAATTATTATCAAGCTATATATTTAAAATCCAAGTCAACAAGATGAAAAGCTAGTGATGATTTAAAGTAAGCTCATAACCTTTCTTTTCTCCATGCAGTTTGCTGCTGGTGCATTATCTGCTTTAAAATTAAAACAAAAGAGAAAATAGCAAATCCACAGATCCCCATTTAAATCAAGAAAACATGAACTTTTTCTCCAAACCTGTTGCTGTTAAATTCAGTTTTGTGCTAGAGAAGAGCCACTGGATGGCAGCCTTGCTCCTTACAAATTAGAGGATGCAGCCTTGGCTGAACAAGCTTTGTTCCAAACCTGCAGCCCAAGAGTATCCCTGGCCTGTGCCCTTGGTAACCGAGGTGCCTTTGCCTGATTGTTCAGAGGCACGGAGACTCTTCATATGCAGGTGCACTTAATGTTTTCAAGATGTAGCAAAGCCCTATAAAGCCACACTCTGTTGTGTAAAATGTAATACGTCCGCTGATCTTTCATGTTTATTCAGCTTTTTTGGGGGAGGAAGGGGGTGCCACAACAAAAGAGAGGTAGAGTCAAAAGTATCCAGCTTGCATGTTTAAGCAATAAGGAGATTGCTCCATTGTCTACTGTAAACCCCGCCAGTGTGCAATTTCCTTTTTCCTGTTCTCCAAATTAGTTGGTAGGACCAAGTTCCCCCAGGTGGGAATAAGTTCTCCAGACTTCTTGGAAAAAGCTGACTAAATATTCCCTGTACCATTCCACTTTCTCCTTGAAACAACTGGGGAGTTTTGCCAAGATGCCACATATCCTATTGCTGTCTTTCCCACAGATCTGCTGATGTCAATGTGGAAATTTACCTTACCAAGTTTGACATTGAATCTTTGTACCAGAAAGGTATGTTTTGGAAAAACAGTAATCTACTGCTTCTACAATAGTTAGATTTGTTCATACTTCTGTGAGATTACTTTCTCTAGATGGATAAATGGAGGCAAAATGTAGGTCAGAGCAGGCAGACTAGCATATCACAAATGCAGATCTTTGTAGGATCCAGGTGCCTCAGTAATAAATGTGATCTTGGTACAGTTCTCAGCATGTCAGTGAGATTATAGCTGAAGAAATCTCATCTCTACCGCCTTGGACACATGGTGTATTCAGTTATCCCTCCCAAATTGCTTTCCCCTGCCAAAGGCCAAGATATCCCTCCTTCATGACCTCCTTCTTCCAGCTGGCACAGAAGCTTTCCCTGTTGTGTCTGTCACCCTGTAAGTAGCAATATTATCACTCTGTGATTTACCATGCTGCTGTCTGCTGGCATTTCAGTGTTTGGCATTTCAGCCCCGAGGAAGTAGAGCCTGTTCTTAAATCTCCTCATGTCTCTGAACTACTACAGAGAATCCTAAATCCACGGTCAGTAAAGGTTTCTGCATGTTCCTGTGTCACCTCACATTGCTATTTAGAATGTAATAGAACTTTTTCACAACAGAGCAAGGACACTGCTTAATCAGTGAGGATTAGTAAGGAGACTGCTGCTCTGTCTCCACATCCATTTCCCACTGAAGGAGCAAGTAATCTGCTTGTGAATGAGCTCTTGACCCACCTTTGTTTGCATGTGGCATGCAATGGAAATTCATTAGATGTTTTGGTATTGATGGTAATTCCAGAGCTGATACCCACATAACAAGACCAGTACACACAGAAAGGCAAGCTCATGAAAAATCCCAAGAAAAACTGTTCCTGCTTGTTTATAAACCTCTGAAAAAGCCTTGCTTCAAAAACATTGCTGTCTGCTGTTCCCAGTAAAGGAGAATCTGCATCAGAGAATGAACTGACATGCAAGTATCCATGTCTTAGACTAGGTAAGAAAATACTTCATGCATACTTGTTCCACTTTATGGCAACCCCCTGCCATAGAAGCATCATTCTTAGCAAAACAATGTTTCCACAAAATAATATGTGTGTGCTACACAGGCATGTTCCTCCCTCATTTAAGTCTGTAAAATTAAATGCCTGTTACTGGGAAAGAGACACTGCAATTTTAAAAACATTCAGTATCTGTATCTCATAGTTCTCATATGGGGCGAAGGCCTGAGACAATGTAAGGAATTCACACCATTTCAGCTGAACTATGCAGATGAGGTGCTTGAGGCGGTGAACTGGTGACCGGGAACTCTGCTGAGTGGAGAAGAGTGCCTAGGGTATCATTTAGTCCCCCAAATTAGATGTCTAAAGCCACAGCATGAAGACTATTTCCTTTTTCACGTATTTTATGAAGATGTCAAGATCCGAATATTTCTATCCAAATCATACTGCATATTTCTGTGATACTTACTAATTTTCTGTTCCTGTGCATTTGCTTTGCACATGATAAAGTGTTGTACTGTGCTGCAGATGTAACATGTTCAAAACTTCAAGCCTGACCAGGTGTCTGCTTCTCGAGAGCTTTGGATTTGCCTGTAGAATATGCAGCTATCACTTCTGTTCCTCCGGAGGGAGCCTCAGCAGAAAACACAATCAGATGAATATAAAATCCTCCACAACAAGTTACTACAACACTTCAGCACAGCTGAGACTGAGAGCAAACAATCCTCTCTCACTTTACCAGTGCAATCTGAACACAAGCCACCCTGGAGCCTAGCTCTGAATCAGTGAGTACAAAAATACACTTCTTAAAGAGCAGTTACCCCATCTGAAATACAACCCCAGACAAGCAACAACCATTCACTGAGACACGTCCAAAGCACATACCAACTTCTTTCCAAGTATTCAGCACACCACAAAGTAAGGTGCACAAGAAGTGCTAAAGGAAATCTGAGCCACTCTCACTGTTTTAGGCTCATGCCTGTCGTGCCTGGTGAAAGAGGTCCCCACCCTCAGTGACTTTGCTGGTAGACTTCATCTGAAGAGGCAAATCTATCATCCCCCCCCCACACTCTGCCCAAGGCTAAAAAAACCCCATCAGATCTTGTGTTCCATTGCTTTGTAGTAAACCTTCTATTTTTAAATGATAGGTGATAAACTCTTGAGGAAATAACAAAAAAACTTTCTCTCCACCTTTAATGTCCTAGATTACTGTAAACATCAGCTGGGCCTAGCTAAAGAAGAATGGAAGGTTTGGCAAGAGATAACACTTTCAACAACATATTTACAAAAATAGCAAAAATGCTCTTTAAGTCATCAGTAACATACTCCTTCATGGCAGTGATGATGACTATAAAAGACACACAACTGAGTAAAACAAATATTAAAAAATAGATTTTATTAGTAGTACTTATGACTTTTGGTCTTGTTTTTCTCATCACATAATAAAATGTGTTTACAATACAATGACTATCCAGAATATAAAAATTTCCATTTTGGGAAATGTTACTTATTCAAATTTTGAGCCAGCTCTGTAGTGCCTGGGATCTGTGAAGGCAACTAACAACTTGCATCAAGGTTCAGCCTTTAGTTTTGTTTTTTTTTTTTGTCATAGGTCAGGCCTCTCAATCTGGACTACCGGAGTCATCACCAGTTCAAGATCAGATCTCAAGCCTTAATTTCTCTCGAGTGGGGTGAACCATCAATTATACTACTGATGTTTTCTTAATTTTTTTCTTTTTCTTTTTCTTTATTTTTTCTTTTTCCTTTCCTTTTCCTTTTCTTTTCTTTTTTTTTTTTTGTGTCTTCAAATGTAATTATAATTTACAAAGAATGTTCAAAGCCTTGTTTTCCACAACAGAATAGGAGTTAAATAATTAGAAACAACACCTCATATAGCACTGAAAGCAGTTAATGTTTCTCATAAGATTTCTGAGTCACATTCCAGGAATTTCTTTTAAGATGTTTTTTCTTCTTCTATTTTTTCTGCTTTTCTATTTCTTTGATTTTTCATTGATTCTTTCTCACAAACTTAAGAAAAATAGTGCCAAGAGCATAAGATGTCATTAATATGCCATTGTTTTGGGCCAAGGCATGCACCTCCACTCTCTATGTGGTAGAATTTGAGATTGTTTACACTGTCTAGCTAAGTGAACTAATTTACCTAATTTATTGTTATAATAAGGGAAAGGCAGTTACTATACTTATACTGTAACAAAATGTGGAAGTGAATAACTATTCTGAAACAGAAAATGCCTTCTTGCACATCTCTCTTGAGTCCTGTCAACACAAAGCCAAGACCCTCACCAGCTCAGCTCTCTCCCTCACAGGGATCTGGTGGCCGATCTGTTCCACTTCAGCTCTCTTCTGGTTTGAGGTTGGGTGTATTCCTCCACCTGATGCTGTACTTTCATTTGTGGCTATTTAGAACTGCTTAACAGCAGAACTTCTTAACAGACACAGTGCAAATCCCCTGCATGAGATAGAGCAGTATCTTTCTGATTCTTATGTCCTGGATCTGCTCCCTCTTCTTGTGATTCCTCATACCCCAATTGATCTGAGATGTGGGTTATCTGCTCGCCTTCCTTTCAAAGGGCAGTAATTCTGGAGGGATGTGGGTTTTCTTATTATATGTGAGAAAAGATATTCACTGTTCCTCCTTTTAGCCAATTTTTACTGTGAAAAACCAGATGCAGATTCACCAAAGGCTAAATCTGACATCATCAAAGCCTGCCAAATGGCTGTGCTGCTAACTGAGGCTATCTGAAAACTGCTATGCATCTGTATAGTGTTCTTAACATATTACCTCTATGAACCCAAAAAGTAGTAATATTTACAATGCTCAGTTAACATAGTAACTTTAGTATTCATTAATCTTCACAACTTGTTCTGAGTCTGCTGCATTGAGAATGAGAAATAACAGTAGTAAAATGATCAAAGAAGGCTATATTATTTATTTCAGGTTCTTCTTCCTCTGACAATTCCCTTCAGTGGTTGCGCTGTCTTTTGTGGAAACAATCCTCAGTTGAAGGTGGCTGAGAACATCATGGGGGGAAGGATAATTTATAAAGAGAACAGGTGGAGGAAAACACTGAGAAAATCCTTCTTTTGGATCATAACCAAAGCTGAATCATATAAACAGAAAGAAAGATAAGAGAGAATAAAACACAACTGACAAAGATCAAGCAACTCAAGTGGATGAAAGTCATCACTTTGTGGGAAATGGAAAGCAGAAGGAAGTGACTATCAAGTATTCCCTTTATAATGGGCTGACATCACTCAGTTCTCTGCCAGACAAGGGTATCAAATTGTTTGTGCTCCCATTTTAGGGCAGTGGGGAAAGTCATACCTGGCTGTAAATTTTACTACCATTACGTTTTTGTTCTCTGGAGACTCTAGTCTGACAGCAGGAAGACAAATATTGATACATCAATGCGTGAATATTCTTCTGGGTGGTGACCTTTGTGAATGCTCTCATTCTACCCTAATAAATAGTAATTCAGAAAATTGTTGTCATTTAGTCTGCTTCTGATAAACAAAAGGGGAAAAAAAAAGGCCTGCTTCCTGAGTCACTGGATTATCAAGAGCGTAGGAGATTAGTGTATTGGGAAAGGAAGGAATAGCTTTATGAGGATTTGGGAATCTCTGAGACCTCATCACCATCAGTGACCTTTGAGACCTTCCTATGTGAAAATCCAGCTGGACACCTGCTTCTCCCACTCTGTGGTTTGCAAATCTTTACCTATTATAATTGTCTGAGCATATTATGTTCTCCAACGAAACACCAAACTCCCTTATGTGAAAACTAAGCCATATGGAAAAACCATATTTCCCAGATAGTTGATCAAATATATTTCTTATGCTTGAAAGACACTGTGTAGTTTAAACAGAGCTGGCTTGAATCATACCACATATAATTTTTGCTATGGAACAAGATATGTTTTAAAATGAGTGAGAATATGAAAAAAAAAAAAAGATTGAAAGGCTACATTGTATACCAAAAAAAAAGTAGTTAGTTTCATATCAAACAGAATTGTGGTAAGGAATTTAGGTTATTTTGTAGATGATTAGGCTATTTTGTGAATGATTCTGGGGTAGTGCAAACACAAAGCATGTGGAAATATATATTGCAAGCCCATTTACGAAGGAAGAGCAAACAGTTTTGTGGTTTCAAGCTTGGAAAAGCTGGGTTCATTTTCTGATTGAGGCACCCAGGCACTGTTACCCATCCACTTGGGTTATCCTTGGCCTGAGTTCTCAGCTGTGAAGCAGAGAGAGCACTATTTCCTACACGTGTCACCAGGAAGAAAGAAATCTTCTAATGAAGGCATGACAAAATAGGGTATCTAAGTGCCTTTTTAGATCAAGTCCCATTCTGATTATATGTCCAAAAAATTTCTACGATTGTTTATAATCAATAAAAATTAATTTTATCTTTGTCTAGATATGATAACTCTAAGCCGCAAACAGTTGGAAGAAAATAATACTTACTAAGATTTCTAGGACAAATTCAAGTTTTTAAAGAAGTGATTTTTCAGTTGATTACTCTTTCCCTACAAAGAGCTGTGCCATTTCTTGTAATATTAAAAGGAGCCCATGAAATGAAAGACCATTCATAAAAGAAGATTAAGAAAAACATACATGCTTTTTAATAAAATATTGAAGGCATTTTGGCTGTCTGTAATATAAATTTAAAAGGCTAATGTTTGATAAGGATCTAATAAATAATCCTTCAATTTAGTTAAAAAAATTATTTGACTTTTTATGGAAGAGGTAATTTTAATCTACTAGTTATGAACAAATGCCAAGATAAATAATCACAGTGGTTTCAAATATATACAGATGTCTTTCCTCTTTCAGTCATCTGTTATCCCATTCCAATCCCGAATTCTGGTTGTGGGCAATGTGCTAAATGTTCACATATACATGCTGACATCCACTGCAACCTTCACCCCCATCATGGAAAACACAAGCTCATATACAAAATAATGATTCCCTAAAGGTATTTTGGAAGTTACATAGGGAAGAAGAACAATGCATATAACAAACAACCTAAAATAATCCTAATTTTTCCATTGATTTAAATCACACTCCCAGAAACAAAGTTGCTACTTATATGGTTTTAATTTGATTATTCACTGAATTCAGTTGTTTTTAAGGAGCTGTTAGAGTGAATTAGGAAGACACTAGGCTGCACTGTGCATGTAGGATCAGGTTTATTTTTCTTTCTAGTTATTCCTCATATGGGTAATCTGAAACAAGACATAATCAGTACAATTTTTAAAGAAGACTTATCACAGCTGTCATCATAATTGGTTTCCCATCATGCTTATAAAAATAAAATGGATAATGATAGAAGAAGTATAGTCCTATTTTTTGCATTGTTCTACAGAGTTTCAGCTGTGCAATTGGTTTTCTCACATTCTTCTGTGAAAATGTCTTTGGCATTTCATAAGAAAATGCTCAGCAATAGCTCGTTAGCTGTTGTGATAAAGCAATTATTAGACTAATCAATAGCATCTCAGTATTACCTGGTGGTTCTTTCCAGTTGACTATTGTGTTGACCTGCTCTTTCTTGCTTTAGCTTGTAATTACCATTTTGGTACAGGTCATCTTCTTACTTGCGTGTTGTATGATTAACTATTGTAATTCATAAATCTTTTTATGATCTTACTGTATACACCAGTATATTAGTTATAGTTATAAAACTATATATTATATTATATTATATTATATTATATTATATTATATTATATTATATTATTTCATATTAGTCCTATATATTATATTATATATTAGTTATAAAAGCTAGTACTGAATACTACATAGGAGTTTAAAATCTCTTAATATCTGATAGTTTAGCTATCTATTTACCTGCAAAACACTTCTCAATGTGGTGTATAGAGTGTACCTTAGGGTCATATACTTAAGAACCAGATTATTCAATTTGAAGAAGAACAGTTGTTAAACTACAGCAAATACTATTAATGCTAAAACAAGAACCAAATTATCATTTAACCTAAGCAGAATAACATAGAGAATATCAGACAGACAGAGTGAAATTGGCAAACTTCAGAAGAAATTAGATTTTGGAACTACTTGTGTGTGTAGTAGGACAAAATGCTTGAATGAATCTTCTAATGTAATTATTTAAAGGAGGCAAACAGAGGATGACTTCAGATGGATTACTCAAGGAAAACTAAAGGGCTGGCATTATAAGAATTTATCAGTTATCAAACAGTTGAAAGCCAGGAGATTATTTTGGGGAATGATCAGTGTATTTGGTTTTTTTTGTTACAGTCTTATGTACATTGACTTTCAACCAGTGTTTCAGACAGGTTGTTGGGCAAGACAGACTTCTGGTCTGATCCAGCACACTTGTTCATTATGCTCTCAAGTTACGAAGATATAATAAGGATTAAGTCTTGTGTCCTAATAGAGAAGGATTACATTTTAGAATTCATAGAACTGTAGAATAATTTAGGTTGGAAAATGTCTTTTGTCAAGTCCAACTGTAAACTTAACCCTGACAAGTCCACCACTAAACCATGTCCCTAATCACATCTACAAGCCTTTTAAATAACTCCAGGGATGACGAGTCAACCACTTCGCTCTGAAGCCTGTTCTGAATCCTGACAACCCATTGGGTGAAGATGTTTTTACTAATATACACCTAAACCACCATTTATCTGATGAAACACATAAACAAGACACACATACTTCATAAAAATAATACAGATATTTACCGTGTTTTCCAGCAAGATGTTCAGTCCAGCATGAGGAAACCTTGGTTTACAGTAATAACCCACAAGCTAATTAATGTGTTGCAGATTTATTTCAGCCTCTCAAACCTCTAACATGATTATGGCTAAATCTAATTGAATGAGCAGCCCTGAACCTATCCAAGAAACCCATATTTCCACATTCCTCCAGAAAGAGAAGAGAAAACTGTCTTTGAAAACTTAAATCATAAGGCATCCTTATGATGAGCATTAGGAACAAAGTTGCCCTGTGAGCAGGTTATCTCCTTACTACCCTTGAAGAACAGTTTACACTTTCCTCTGAGGCATCTGGTTCTTCTTTTCTGAAACATGGAACTGAATGACACACAGCAATTATTTAAGGCCACTATTGTACTTTTTATATTAATCCATCCTTATAGAGCATCATTTCCAGGAAGATGCTGAAAAAAGAAAACCCAGACTTGAAACAGTTGGCTTAAAATTCGATCTGAGCTCTTTTTTATGATGTGAAAATATCCTTCTTGGTAATACTGAAGCTTATGCTCCCTAGAGGTGTTTATATGAAAAACTGACAGTTCTCCTTAGTTTTCTTCTCCAAGTCTATTTCAAATATCAAGATCTTTTGCAGAGATCTGAGGGGTCATTGTGTGGTGTTGAAAGTGTTGTCAGTCATCTTTCTGAGTGACCACAGACTGGCGCATAATACCAGAGTGAGAAAAGAAATGTAAACTTTTATGTGAATCAAATAGGGAGTTCAAATTAACATTTCTTGCTGTTATACCTAAAATTCAAATGCAAAATCAGGGCTAAAACATGTTTTATCTATAGCAGCTTCATGTTATTAGAAATGCAGCACTGCTTCTGCACCTCCTTCTATTAATTCACTAAAAACAGGTTTCCACACAGAGCCTGATCTTGAATGCCTCAAGCCATTGCTTTTAGTGACTCATGGCAGGAAATGCAAATCCTGGCTTGATCCCATTCCATTAAAGATAATGATGGAATTTCCAAGAGCTATGATGAAAGCAGATTTCACTCATTTCCAAGAACTTTTCTTGGTTTTTAGTAGTTCATTATGCCTGTAATACTCAAATGAACTGGAAGACCCCAGTGCACGTGCATGTACCACTTTATCCTTCTAATAGAACCCTGTGTCTTTAGAGGTTACCAGTGATTGTAACCACTTATTATATCTATTATGGAAATATTTCATATTTTTAATTCTTTTAGCATTGTAGTTCTAATACTATTTTGATGACTTGGATAAACCCTTTTGGAGATCTCTGGTGTTGGGGTAAGATGCTGGCTTGAAGGAGTGACAGAGGTAAAATATGGCAGACTTCATTCAGGATCATCTATGTGGTAGGAGTCATTGGACTAAAGCACTGGGGATGCAATTTCTTGGCACTAGCAAATTAAGTTCCACTTTGGGAAGGCAGTTGAAGGGAGGAAATAGTAGTACACTGCCTTGCCTTGAGAAAGTGAGTAAGTATTCCTCAACAGATCACACCACCTCTGTGATATATGTGCTGGTTCTACTATATAAATCTAACTGACCCAACTGGTCTAAGAGCCAAGGTTTAACAGTTATACAGTCCATTTTATGGACTTGATAAACATTTCTTTTCTTAGTGGTGTTTATTTTTAACTGGCTTGCAAGGAACACTAAAATGTTCAATGCTTGTAACAGAAGCAATGTTCATACTTGTGACAAAATAGAAAATAATGGTTTTAACTTTAAAAACAAAATAAAATATAGAAGACAGTGAGACTTGAATAGTAGTTGAGACTGCATTTTGTGTTCTTGTTTTGTATTAATTTTGAAATTATTTTTTTCATTTTTTTCCTCAATAAAAAGCATCCAGATATTATGTTGTGGTATTCTTCATTTCTGTCCACAGACCTCCAACCTTTTAATGGTCCTAGAAAGATTTGTTCTGATATACACAGAGATTATTAGCAAACTATAATTTGTGATGGCACCATACCTGGAAGTATCCCTAGAGCTTTACTTAAGGCTTCAGCTTCTTCCAGATGCAAGGGCTATGAAAAAGGATTTAGTGTTAACAATAGTTCCAAATATTTGCAGAAATACTTTTCTGTCAGACAACAGTATGTACAATTGCCAACATATTGTCAAAGCACAGTGAATGCCAAACAGGAGAATTTCTAGGAGACAAAGAAACATTATATGCCAAGCGTGCCTGTGATCCACTCTGTGTCCAAAGAAGATTTTTTCAGCTGCATTATGTCTGCTATTTTGACATGCAACCGTGAACTTAATTACAAGTAGTTTAATGCTTTTACATTCAGCCATTTCCCCCCGCCAGCTTGTGAAAATCACAGATACATATGTGAAACATTTATCATAGTTTGAAGCCCTGTTATATTCAATTGTTTTACACTGGCATCGAAATGTTTAGCTTTCATAAGTAACATTTTGAGCCATAGTGAATAGCACAAGGATTGAAGTTCATACCTTTCAGTGCCCTGACTGTTTGATGGATTCCAGTCAACAAAGATGGTGGTGAAGCACACAGCTTTATTTATTTGGGTGAGGATCTAGCTAAGTATACTGGTTAGCATTAAAGACAAAAAATACAACTTGCTGATTTCTAGAAGCATTGGCATGTTTATAAGAGTGGTGTGTGCACATCTTTCATTAATAAGGGGAAATACGGTGAAAAATTCCCCAGTGCTCTAACAGATCCAGATCAGTCCCATCCTTTAAATTGCAAATACCACAGAACAAAAAGCATCACTTCTCCTTAACTATCTAGAATGCAAAACACCACAAGCAGTCTTTTTCATCAGTACTGGACATCAGACAGCTGTTAAACTGGGGCAAGGGTTGAGCCTATGTTATCTTCACATAAAACAGCAACAAGAAATCAACTTAAATGAAGAGATAGGCATGAAGCAGGAAAACATTCTACTCCAGGACATACCTTAGGAACAGCAACATGTGATTAAGTCACAAATAACTGGAGAAGAATGTGCTTAAGCTGGTATTTCATTCAGGATGTCTGATAAGCATGCAGATGTTTCAAAAACAAAGTCCAGCAGGGTGGGAAGGTTTTCATTATGCTCGCTGAGCTTTATCCCACTCATAATATTTTAGCAGTGCAGTCACTAAAACAACTACCTGACATGGCTAAAGTTGTAATCTTTTTTGGTTTGCTTTCAAAATGGAATTTTGATCACAGTCTAGAAATTTAATTTAAGGTAGTGTAAAATTATTTGCTGAATAAAAGCTGCTACTTAAAATCTTTAACCTGTAGACAAAATTATAAAGCCCTAAAAATAGAGCTATAGAATAAAAGTGCTGACAAAACCCTTGCAAAAAGAGCAGCAGTGGGGATGCTATAATAATAAAATAACAAACAGAAGAGGTAAGTTAAGCCTTTTTCAGAGGAACTGGCACAGTCCATCTGTTTGTTCTGATTTATGGAGCTATTCAGTATAGCATTGTTCAGCATAAGCAGTTTGTAGTAATGCATGGTTTCTATGCAGTGCTACAAGCCCAGAAAAAAAGTGACTGAAACTTAAGGGCTTAAGGAAAAGATCATTGCAAAACATAGCTGAAATATCTGCATTTCTTTTGTTTGCTCTTTTCCTCTCCTGCCTGCAGCTATAGCAAGAAATGAGAAGTTCAAATCATATTTGATATTTACTTGATGTAGTAGATCTAACAGAATTACCACAGTCTCTTTATCCTTTTTCCATGCAGAAACATGTATCTCCATTTGCCTCTGCATAAACAATCATAATTCACGTTAACATGCTTACAAGAAAAGATGACCATGAAACTCACAGAGAAATGAATACAATATATTTGGATAAACATAAAAGTAGTACAGGCTGCAGGGATACCCCATGTTGAGAGGTGTAAGGAAGAGTTTTATTCCCAGGGCAGACAATCAGATTTAATTTACACCAGGCTGTAAGGTGGAATGACCTGAAAAACTGTTGGGCCTGTTCACGAAATCAGATTCATCCTTCAAAACCCATCCCAAGTGCCTCAGATGCAGCTCGGTGGAATGTGTCTGTGCACAGGCAGACCTGGCAGGCTCACATGTGGGGAGAAGGCCAGATCTTTATCTGCATGAGGTCTTCTCTGATTAAAGAAAAAGTGTTATAATCCTGTGCACATTAATTCTTAGTAACTGTTTGGTGTATACTTTATTACCTTTTTATTTCAACATCAACTAAACTGGACCAATCAACCTGGAAGAAAGTTGTGCTGTTAAAATACTGTTGGTTTATCGTACGCTTTCAGAAGGCGGAGAACTGGCTCTAAATGTGGAAGACAAGTGACCTCAGGTGATTAAAAGCAGTTCAGGAAGGGTGTTTGAGCTTCCTTGGCTACAAACACCAAGTTGACCTGACTGCACTCGGGAGCCCTAATGACCCTGCCCACTCCAGGGCTCATCCCACCCTGCCCACAGCCCCTGGCACTCAGTGCCTACCCCAGAGAGGCTAGAGGATTCCATCTCCAATCCCACACAACCCTGCCCATGGGCTGTGCCAAGCCAGATCCACCTGTGGGCTGATGCTCAGGGAATGTGCCTGAAGCCAGGGGCTGGAGCTGCACCAGCTGTTCCCTTGCCTGCCTTGTCCTGGACCTGGGGATCAGGCTCTGGCTGGCAGGTCTTGCCCTCAGAGACCCCTTACTGCCCCCAGACCAGAAACTTTCCATCCCTTAAAACTCCCTGACAGGAATCTTCTTGCATGGTACCTCATAGTTCAATGAAGACATGCTTTTTGCTACCCACCAAGGCCTGATTTTATAGCTGTGGATGAGAACTGGACATTTTTGGGCCTAGTACTGAGAGATGTCACAAGAGTAGATGGCATAATAGTTTGACTGGAGCATCTGCCCACAAAAGCAGCTCAAGCAGGGCTGGTCATCAGAAATGGGGTTCCTCAGGTGTGTTGAAGAAGAGAGTAACCTTCAACAAGGACTGTAGAAACCATATGACTTCTTTGGGTTAATATTCACTTGCGGAAAGTGGAAACCCATTTCCTGAGGGGGTGAAAAACTGCTCAGAGACAAAGGAAGTTTGCTTTCTTAACCCAAGCGAAACTTTTTCAGTTTAGATATTGCTTTACTAGAGCTTTGGGATTTAGCTTGGATGATCCTGAAGTTCTCCAAAATGTCAACCTTTTATAAATTCCAGGACAAAAAGGTCCCAAATAAGGCATCTTCTCCACAGTTTCTAGTTTTTCTATGAAGCTCCTCCAAACTTTCATGCACAGTTCTATGGGGAGCAAAGAAGCTGGCTGAGTCACTAATACTCTGATCTGCTTGTATCCTGTTACTGAGCATTCTAGGCATAATAGTCCCTTTGTTTTATGCTTTGGAAAAAAGCATCATAACTTTGCCTACCATTAAATGGATGTTTGATGCGGAGCTCAGTGAATGTGACCTGCAAGGAACCAGAATAGTGTGTTTCACTCTTCACAGAGGAAACATTTATAACAATTTATAGCCGAAGCCACCAAACATATTCAGAGATGTACTAGAATTACATCTACTGCTTCAAATACTTCAGAGAAAAGAGGATTTCATCTCAGTGAAAGCAGGCTGTTTAAATGTATATCTACCTAGCTATGCATTTGTATATAAGAACAAATAAGCATAAAATCCAAAATGTTTCTTTTCTTTACACTCATTGTCTTTGAAGGTGGTCCCCAGGCATTGTAGGTTCCTGAGTAGTAACAGAGGACACTCACTTCAGCTGTGCTTCTGTAGGGAATTCTAGCAAAGGACACAGTGTGGCTGCATCCAGAAACAAGGCTCTTCCTCTGTGAGTATTTATAAGCCATGCACCAGACACAGAAATACACAATTACTGCTTTTTCAATTAGAGGATTCATGGCTTGCCATATTCATCCTTTTTGTATTTGCTGCATCTTTTGTAAACCACTGAGTTGCTCATCTGCTGCTGAGGGTTTATTTTAATTTTCAGAAAACAATAGTAACCATAAAATATCCTTACAGCATCCTTTTGAACCAGACTCCTCTATCCTTGCTGTACAGAAAGGAGCACGGGTGAGGCTGAATGGATTAGTGATGGCTCAGTACTACTGGTTGTTTCTTCAATTCTATATGTGCCAAATGGAAATAACAATACTTTCCCTCCTCCACTTCTGGTCTGGTGTATTTAAACTTCATGCTTTCCAGGACAGCATTTGTCTTATTAGCTGTTTGCACAATGCTTAGTGCCATGGCATATTACTTTTAGATAGAGCCCCACAGCACTTCCAAACAGCTGCTAAGTTTACCTAAGGATACAAGGGTATGTCAGTAACAGACAAACCTGATTTATTCCACTTGCTTTCTTTGCAAGCCAGTTTCCAAAGGGAAGCAGCATAGCTGTCCTAAGCCATTAGCATTGCACAGAGTGAAATTTCATCAAGTACAGCAACTTGCTGTACACGACTTCCAGGCTGATTTACAGTTTGGTTCATGGGCAGAGTGGAGAATGAGGGTGTGTATATGTGTGGCTTTATCTGCAAAAGCTCAACAGTTGTGCCAAAAGATAGACTGAAGATAAGTGCCTTTCATTTTGGGCTTATTAGTTTGTAGTCTTCAAAAAAGAAACAAAAAATGCCATTAATAAAAAACAGCAGTCCTTCTGGCCTAATAAACAGTGCTCATGCACATTATACTGGCAACAATGCACTCCATATGCTCATGAAGGTTACAGAGCACATTTCCATGTAAACAGTCAAGACACTGAACTTCAAATATTTGGAAGAAATGTTTATTTAACAACTGAATACATGCTAAAAGAAATAATTTACAGCAGCAGTTTCATTACACTTTCTCTCCAGTTTTCTAGGTCCCATCTGAATTGAAGTGATAAATACAGAAGTGGAATTATTTACTACCCAGTGAGGAATGCGTTTAAAGAATAAGCGCACGACTCAGACACTGATATAGCAAATAAACCACCTTATCACCTGTGTGGCAAAATCTTGCATTTTAGTATTTTGTTGAACACACCGAAATGGAGTACCTCTAGATAACAGTACTTTACACTGTACCTCCTTATCTAGTCAAAAATATTTACATCTCTTTTGACTAATGTGTAGGTAGCAAAAACTGAACTATTAAACACATACCATTGATATTCACTAAATAATACATAAAAAGGAACAGTAAATGCGCATTCACATGCATTTAATTTAATTTTTTTTACATAGTGATTTTATCGGGTCATGAAGATTTAACTTTGTTTTGCAAAGATGCACATTTTCTCAGTTTGATGTTATAGTTTAACATTACCATACAGTTTTTAGGAGCCATTGAACAAATTCCCATTTCAGTGATCTGTGCAAGTGCAAAGCATAGATGAGTAAGAACAAGATTCAATATATTTTTGTTCTTTGCAGAAGGATATCTTAAAACAAATGAAAATAGATCTTTCTGATTATAAATGAAATCCTTTATTTCTCTCCAGCTTAAACACAACTTTTTACTTACTTTTTCTAAAGCCTGTAACTAGAGGTTTAGAGGGTTTTATTGGCCATTTACAGAAATACCATTGTAATCTTTATTTTCCAACTTTATGTTGCTTTAAACAATAATGACATAAATGGGGGGTATGAATCTTACTGAAGCTGCAGGGCATCTTTCTATAAATGAATTAAGGCCTGTGCTCTGAAAAAAAAGTTCATTTCACATCAGTATTAAATGTTGTTATAACTTGACCATAATATGAACTTAAAATCAAAAATTTCCACTGTTGGCTTGATCTTTTGCCCTCTTCTTTATATAAACAAATACAAAGACTTAAACAAGACTACTCATGCCTGTGAGGATTGGGCTGAAGTTTGTAAGATACGATCATATCAATTGTTCAATGAGACTGCCAGGTCATGGAAAAAATATTGCATCTTCTGTAATTTTTTTCCCACAGATTATCTTTCTCAGTATAGAAAAAACATATCTTAGAATTTTGACTTAATTCTCTTCCTCTTCAGGCATTGTGAAAGAGGTTGGTTTCGGTTCAATTTTTCTGTAACAAGTTGTTATAGAACCAGTTGCTATGAGCACAGAAGAGAAAAAAGAAAGTTACACAGTAATTCCATGAATCTGTAAAAAAGGAAACAAAGTCATTTGGGGTCTATTGAAATCAATCTGTATTTTTCCCACTGAATTCTCTGCGTTTCACTTTAAATCTGTTTCCTTTTGTAAGAAAGAGTATTGTAGTAACTAGATGGTACACAACAGCCCTTCACAAAAGGCTAAAAAATGTTCTGTGATTAAAATTAAATAATTCATTTGACAACAGTGCTCAGAAATTAACCATAAGCTGAGCTGAAAAATTAATACTTCTGCATAGAAAAGCACATAGCTGACCATATGTTTTAATTCATCCATATTCAGCACATCATGAAATAACAGGAATTTAACAGCATACTGAAGTTCATAAGAGTCAGGTTAAACATAAAAGAGACTTAAAGCTGCTTTAAAAATAAATTCCCAAGTGCTTTCTTAAATCATGGCCCTACAGCCTTGTCCTAGCCATGTTTGAAAAAAAATATTTTTTTTTCCTGAAGAATTAAAAGACAAAAAAATCTTGCAAGTTCATCCCCCCGAAAGGATTCAAAGGGGACTGAAGTAACTCGGCTGTTTGTGAAAATCCAATTTCTACAGAGGCAAGAAGCCAAGGCTTCACTAAGCAGCAGGATACTTGAATTAGTGAGTGGCAAGGAGACTCGGGCACATTGTGAGAGAAGCTGTCACAGCAGTTGTGTTATATGGTATCTGATAAGGCTGATTGATAGTGTAGCAATAAATTGATAAATTAAATACCACAGAGTGAATAACAACAAAACAGATCAGTCATCAGTGCAGACACACTTTTATATAAAAGCTCCTTTAGCAAACTAAGGATTTTGTTCTAGTAATTTTCCCCACAATGACATTACTTGAAATTATGTCATTTACAGACTCTACCAAGGTAAAATATGAGAGGCTGGAGAAAGATGATCTCAAAAGAACTGGACACCATAGAACTGGGGACCAAAGGCACATCTGTGCTGAGGTGAATAAATCCACTACTTATAACCCTAAACTGACACTCATGATGCAAGTACGTTGTTTGTTTTACCCTGTTGCTCTCCTGTATACAGAATAAGATAAGTGCAGGACCAAATTTTCTGTTAGTATAAACTAGTCTTAAGCTGAACTTCACCAATTTACTACTTCAGCAGATTACACCCACAGATAAAACTGTCCCTCAGATCTTAAAGTGGGGAGCTGGCTTTGGGGTTGCTATTCACATGGCTGAGTGTTGTTTTTTGCATTTTGGTGATCTGGCCCACAGAAAAAATGGAGCACTGAGAGTCAGTAGCGTGGACAAATCTCTACCACAGAGCTGGGAACACAACTCTTTAAACTGAATGTGAGCTTTGCTCATGGATATATGACAGTCTGTGAGCATCAGTATTTAAATATTAGCATTCACAAATACGAACCAAGAAAGCAAGAGTGTAATTAGCAGAGGGTATTTTAATGCTATTTGTTTTTTTAATTAAAAAAAATATACAACTGAAAATCAATGCTCTCCTCTTAATTGGTTCAATCTATAGGAAGATATTATACAAGTTGAATAATTTCAAATACCATACTTAGAAAAACAGAATGCAGAATACTTCCATGCTATACAGTGACTTTCATGTTAAAATAGCTTAGTTTCAAAATTGCTTTGAAGTTACATGTCATAGAGATTACTGACAGGGGAGGAGGTTAACTGCAGTGTGACCAGCTCCCCTGGAAGTTTTCCCAAACAAAAGAGTAAAGCAGCTCATAATTGGAAGTTGTCTTTTTTTCCTCTAAACCAAAAATTAGAAAGTACAATATTTCTAAGACAAAACATCTAATCTATTTTAGAAAGGAGCTAATGTTTGCTGCATATTTTTTCATGGTACATTTAAATTATACTTTTAATAAAATACATCTTTAGATCAAAGCTGAAAGAAGTCATCAGTAGTAGGCCAGTGTACTCCACATTTTTTTTCTTCCAGATGATGGATGGATTATGTTTTTCAGATTTCCACAATCAATCTCATTCAGTATTGTTTTTCCTCTTCTAGCACATATAAACAGGAGAACTGGTAGACAAAACAAGAACAAAATCCTTGTGTCCAATCACGTGTTTAGATGTTCATCAGCTTAATGAGTTCATGCAGTTTTATATAAGTCTAGAAATGGTAGTGCTGCTGATGAAAGGTGGGGCTTGTTTTTCTTTTCTGTAAGATGACAGCATGAAATACAGCATTTTGTTTATATCTCCATCAAAAGAGAAAGCAAAACTTGCCTGCTGAATACTTGCAGAAGTTTTTGAGCAGTAAGCTAGGTCCAGGTGAGTTATCATCCTTGAAACTCTGGTCTTTCTGGCCTTAGAGCAGAGGGGAAGGACTTGCTAGGAAAGTTAGAAATGGATTTTATTTAAACCTAGTGGAAACTGTTTGGACTTTCCACTCTTGTAAACATCCACATAATGCCATGAAAAAGTTCATGAATATTGCATTTTTTTCCAGTTATCTGTCTATACAAGTTTCTACTCGGATGAGGTTCCTAGAGGTAATGTAGCTCAGACACTACGTGGTGCCCTCTCAAATTCATGGGTCCTCCTGTTTCTACCTTTTTTATTCTCTTGTAGGTGCTTCCACTTATTTGTGTTCACCTGCGCATTGGCAGGCCTTTGGCGGCGTTGTTTGCGGTCTCTTTTCCAAACCTGCTCACAGAACTCATCCATTGTGTTGAGATTGGGGTGGTTGATCAACTGCATGAAGTCTCTGTACCAGATCTTTTGGCTGGGGGTCATGCTGTTGGTCGCATCCTTGGTCTTGGAGCCATCACCGTCTTCTTCTTTATGGAGCAGCTCTTCCAGGTGGTCATTATCGATCACTTCAAGGGTCACCTTGAGCAGGGTTTGCATGAAGCCGTGCTCCACAGCATGACAAAAATAAACACCAGAGTCCCTACGGTGAAGACTTCGTAGCAATAGGCCCTGTTCTGTCCGGATCATGTGATCATCCACTTTTATCTGTATTGGGAAAAAGTGGTAATTTCAACAGTTATTTTTTATATATGTGCCACATTATGCTCTAACTATTCTTTATTACTGCTCCTTTTAACTGGTAAAACTTGGCCAAGAATTCCCAAACCCACAAAAATGGAAAACCCCTTGCCAGTCATCTGTAATTATGAAAGGCTCAAATATTCTGGAAAAACTGATATACTGCCAAGAGTTTGGGGGATTAGGAATTTACTCCTCAGTAATTACTGCTGCTGAACAAAGATCTGTTTCAAGTCTTTCAGATGGAAAGATTATAGAAGATCTGAGCCTGTAATGAGCAGAGTCAACATGGATTCATTTGGCTGCATTACTGAGGCCGCATTCACCATTATCCTTTACTCAAACCTAGATCCATTTGCAGGAAAGGTTCTTTGTCTTCTGGTTGTGCCTTACTGCAAAAGCCCTTATGCACAGAAGTGGGTTCTGCATATGTGGAAAATTTACAAACAAGCAATTAGGGATTAAATCTCAAAATTTTAATATTCAAAAAGCAGCTGTTCAAAATACTTTTTTTTCCCTGAATTAATTAATATCTAGAATGTAACTCCATTATCTGAATGCACATGTTGCTGCAGACAGAAAGGGCACAAACCAGTTTGCTGCTCTCTCACTGAGAATAAATACTTAATAATTTACTACTTATGCAAACAAACCAAAAATATTTAAAACAGCTAATGTAACTATTCAGAACATGCTTTAAATATATATATATATATATATATATATATATATATATATTTAAAAATATTTCAATGCCACAAACAAGTTTTTGTTTCCTAGCTTGACCTCCCTACCTACCAGAGTAGATTGTTCTCTTAAGATATGTGTGACCTGGCTTGATATGACTTGAAAACTTGGGTAATTAATAATGTAAGAATATTGGTGACAAGAGAAGGAGAAAAATAAAGTATAAGCTTTATAACTCAGTGTTTTTCTCTCTATGAATATTGCTTTTGATGGAAAAAAAGTACAAGTTTTCAAACTCTTGTGTTTCTCAGTTCTTCATTCTGACTCTGTGTTATCTGAAGTAAAGTCTCAGAGCATGCAGCACATGGGATGCTCCTGTCAGAATGCACTTCAGTCAAACAGTATAATTGGGTGAATGCAGTTAAGCTTCTTCTCAAAAGCAATTTTAAGGCCTTTGTGATATTTCAGTTCCTATAATCTTTGTAGGATGTTTCAGTTGACACTTAGCACACTACCTTTTTTTGTTTCCGGGATCTCTGATGCAAACCAGTGTGTTTTGCAGGGAGTCTGAGCAAGGAGAGGATATGAATGTTTTCTGCAGTAACAATCTGTAAAACCTATTAGGGAGCTTACAAGATTTTATGGTAATAAGAGTGAGTATATGCTGAAGAACAATGGAAATTATAATGTTCCAGAGAAATTCTGCTCAATTGAAATTATTCTAGGAAGGATTCAGATTGAAGTCTATCTTTACAGAGAAAATTAGTTGCATCTCTCTATTTCTTTTTCTACTGTACCTCTTCTTTGCGATCATCATTTTGCTTCTGGAATTGCCAGTAGACTACGGCACGCTGAGATTTTGGACTGCACTCAAGGAAAGTGCTGCTATTTTCTACTCCATAGATAATCTTCTCCTCCAGGGTCTGACCACTTGGGTTATCTGTAAAGCATGAAAAAAAAAAGAAAACAAAATTAAATTACCAGGAAACTAACTCTTAATTATTAAGTAATTTTTTTTGTTTAGAATTTGGTCTCCCTTAAAGTGTTTAAAGATAGAAACTTAAAAAAAACTTTCCCCATATCAGTATACCATTTGAAAAATCTCCATCAACACCTCTATCTTTGTAAGGACCCACAGTAGGTTTTTTGGTTTAGTGGGGTTTTTAAATTGTATTTTAAATCCTAACAGCTGTTAACATCTCAATATGTGAAGTTAATGAATTTAATTGTGAAATTTTGTGTAAGCCTCATTATTATTCATCAAGGAAAACATCTAGGACATGACAAGAATTTTTAATAGCAAACTGTATACAATGAGAAAACTTAGGGTGTAGTTGCAGAATGTTTGTAATGATGCCTCCTGGGCTCTATGGTCATAATACTTTAGGGCAAAGTAATAAAACATGAGGCTATTTAAAAGTAGAATAATGTGTTTAGATTATACGGCATTGCAGTTTGCTGAAGCTGTTAATGACCAGGAATAATGTTTTTGAGGAAATGATCTTCAATTAATCATTTCCTCTCATACTGATATAATTTATGGAAATGTAATGAGGTTAATAAACCAGACATTATGGGAGGGGAAAATGAAAGTTAAATAAATTACTTCCTTTTGTAACAACATTTCAAGATATTCATCAACTTGCTGGAAATATCACATAGCTATAGGACTTATATGGTATTTGATTCTTCTCCAATACCACAGAGGCTTTAAGGCATCATGTTTCAACTCTCCACCTTAGCTCTTTAAAATGCTGCTACGGACTTAAGTGGAAACAATAATCCTGGAGAGTAGATGAGGAGGAAGGGGTTGGTAGGCTATTTAACACTGTGTTGATCTCATGGGGTTTCCTGACTCCTTGTCATTCTTTGCCTTTCTTTCCATTTTTCACGTTTGATCTTTAGCACTGGAAATCTTTAAGGAACTAGTTTTGATAAGTTTTAACAGGAAAATTATGTCTATTTAAAACACCGTCAGAGAAATCCTTTGTCCGGTTTTGTTTGCTCCCAACTGTGCCCTTCTCATACTGGCCATGTTGTTCAGCAAACACAGATTGTTAGATGATTGTGACAAAGGTAAAAGTAAAATTGAGCTCCTGGCTTATGCTGACACAGAATCAAATGCCTTTCAATAATAACTTTCAGCCCTGAGAGGATGGCAGAAGGGATGTGGAGCAGAATAAGGACTGGTGCTTGCCCAGTTCTCCGAAAACATCAAATGTCCTATTAACACTAAACAAATAGGAAATGGGTTTGCTTGCCTTCCTCTGCTGGATTATGGTCCTTTTAAGCAAGTGAGTGGGGTGTTTTTTAAACACCAAGTGAAACAACTGTTATGACATCCCTCAGAAACCACACTCCTACGAAGAATGTCAGTATAGCTTCTGTCAGGAAGATAGGGAGCAGTGGAGGAATGAATTAGAAAGCAAAAGAGCAAGAGAAGGGTAAGACTTCTGGAATAGAATATAGCCAAGGTGGTGAGGTCTGAGATGGAGCACAGGTGAATTAGTGTCATTGGAACAGAGGAACTGGAAGTATGTGAAGAGATTAACTGAATAAAATTAGAAGTGGTAAGATGAAGATTGGAAATGGGAATGATAACTGATAACTGATAGTCTGATAACTGATGGGTCCAGATTTAACACTGTGAATGGCTGACTGACAAACTGAACTATTCTGTTCCAAGTTAGATGCTCTAATTAACGAACAAAATTCACATGGCTGAGCAGGCACTCAGATATGCTCACATAGTCGGAGAGAAGCTGTTCGATAACTGAACTGGGATCCACAACAGACAGCACATACAGGCCTGCAGCGTAAGACACTTAGTAGAAAATATCCCCTTTTATAGCCTGGGACACCCTTGTTACTGCTCCAGCCACATGTTTCTGTGAAACAGTGATTTACCAGCTTCCATAATAAAGGATGGAAACACAGGGATTTCACCCTAGGATGCATGCTCTGTCTTGATTCCTCTCCCAGGCTCCCTGAATCATGATCGCAGAATGGCCCAACTTCAACAACAGCAATCCGATAGTTTGGGTGTTTGTACTGAAAGTAGGAATTTCAAGTCAATTTTCTAAGCCTAAGTGAACTTTGGGTCCTCATCTCCAGCATCCTAAAAAGAGGATTTAACCAGCATATTACTCATTAGGGGGCTTGCAGCACCACTTCATTATATTTTCCTGAACATTACCCAGGGGCAGAGGACATGTTACACTGTTCTCATTAGATCCAAGGGAAGCAGTTTTCTAAATCCTAAATATCAGTATAAAGGACAAAACCAGGCATTTCTTCAGTAAGAGTCCTATGGCCTATGAGTAGTAGCATGTTTTTAAGTATATAGAGAAGTTTCTGCTGGGAAACTTAGGTACCTAGGATGTTCTTAGTATCTAAGAAGCTAGTCATGAGTTTTTTGAGAAACTGTGCACTCTGACACCATTTCAAACTTCTGTTTCCTTGGATCTGGTCTATGACATTCTAGTGTGTTAGAAAACACCACGGAAAAGTGGGTGAAGTCCTCCTTAAATTTCTTCACAGCTGCAGAAAATACAATATGGGTGACAGACATGCAATGAGAGAGGAAGCATTTTAGAGATCCTTCAATTTCCATTTCCATGATTTGAAGGAGCAGAAGGCAGGTCCAGAAATGTCTATAAAGTTCATGTAATATTTAGCACGTGGAGTGCAAGAAAGTAAGCAGTGATCGAATAATCACAGGATCAGAGTGCAGCTTTGGGACTGAGAAGCTGAAGAGACTGGAAGGAAGAATGATAGTCTAAGACGTTCAGAAAAGCAGCTGGAGGAATTAGAAAACTATAGAAGTCATGAAGTTAGTAATGAAATTCAGCCCAAAATCCTGTCTGAGAGCAGTAATTCCCAAAATGAACCCAACAGCAGTATCAGTTTACTACCCTGATAAATACCCTTTAAGCACATAATTTCTGACATAACCAAAGAAGTATGAAAGGCTAAGTACTTATACCAAGATTGCTTTGCAGATGAATGAATCTCACAATACAGTTTAATTCAGAGTGATTCTTTGAACTTCCTCTGGGATAAATAATGTAAAAAAGAAGTGTCTCTTCTTTAACAAATTCTTCTTCAAAAAATCCTGAACTTGATTATTTCTTGATAGCAGTAGTATGTCATACTTAAACAAAAATTGTCCTTTAGCTGCCACAAAGATGACCATGCTTTTAGATTTAAACAATAATGTCTGGGCAAAGAGATGTACAGTGAAGAATCCTCAGCTCCCTCTAATGTTGCTGTATAGTCATGTTATCCTTCTTTTACATGTACACCAAAGAGCAACTGAAAAAGCTATGTAAACCTAATTAAAATATTATTGCTTCAGAATGATTGCAAATTTGGTTTTTGCAATGTCTTTAAAAGTGAGATATACATTAAGAGATCATTTTTTATTCATAACTTTTTGGTTCACATGGAGAATAAATTGGCACTTCCTGCAAATGAATGTGTAGACAAGTAGTAAATTATTTCTGAAGCTTTTTTTTTTGCTATAGACAAATCCAATTCTTCATCTGTTGTCCAGGGAGCTACTACTTACAAACAAGGAAAAAACTCAGCATAAGTTGGCATAGGAAGTTTATAGGCCATGCAGTTATCTGTAGTATGTATGATCACGTGACAAGCGATTCAGAGAAAATTTCCCTCATGACCAATCTAAACCATTTGTTAAGTATTTTGACAGTCCATCCTTCAAGTCTAGGATGCAGAACTGCACTCCCTCAGTATTTTTTGTAATTTACTAATTCTTCTAATGCTGTCTTCTTTTCCCCATTAAGTAATACATTCAGTATCTTGTTTTGTACTTGCTCCGCTCATTTTGGCAAAGCTGTATTAAAGGCCTTTATGATCAGGTCTGCCATGTAACAGCTTTGTACAGACTTTGAGTTCTCATAATTGTAGTAGTGAAAAAATTGCATTTCTGGATTACTGCAAAACTGGATTACTCTCTTCACTTTGGACAGAACATATCTTTTTCAGACAAATATACAAAAATACAAGAACATATTAAAAAAACCAAAAGTGTTTTGAAATGCTTTTTTCATCTATGAAAATAAAGAACAGACCTACAGGTGTATAAAGCACAGCTAGCAAAGGCTAGAGAACACTAAACTGAACAGACATGTGGTAGTCCAGTTCAAAGTTTTCCTCAGGAGTAAAATATTCAGAGAGTAAAAAGGTAAAGCTACAAAATGCTTCTGCTGGTATTAAAATCAATGTTTAGTGCCTGGTGAAATTTTCCTTTTGTGGAACTGAAAATCTCAGTCTCGATATAAGGATGGTCTTATCTTCACTGTGTAAGTATTACTTGATATCATGCAATGGGAAATTTGTGAGCTTTCTACTAGTGACAATTGACTAGTTCAAAACTAAACTAGTTGAACATTCATGAGTTCTCAAAATGTGACAACTACATACTGGCCATAGTCTATTCATACACTTTTAAAACCCCTTTTTCCCTCTGAGTAACTTGGTTTGAGTCTGACAACCAGAAGTAAAACGAAAAGCTATAGTAATGTTAGCTGTGAGTTTCAAATGATTGAAAGGAAGATAGAGAAAGCAATTAGTGAAACATATTGGTAGTGAATTACAGCTAACACAAAAGTACAATTTTGGACTATTCATAATTTTTGCTATTATGTGGACTGGAAGGACAAGAGGGTTTTCCATTTTCAGTCACTTCCTTATTTTTCCCAGTGGTTTAACCCTGAGATTAGCTCAGCTGGTTAGAGCATGGTGCTAATAACACCATGGTTGAAGGGTTTAGAATCCCTGTGTCGGCCACTCAGTTAAGGGCTGGACTCGATGATCCTTGTGGGTTCCTTCGAACTCAGAATATTCTGTGTGAAACGTTCCTGTAGACGTGCCACGATCATGAGGAATCACTTTTTTCCAGCAGAGGGAAGTATTGCCTAAGTATTCCCTTCACTTATACCAATATGGACATTTTTAATTTTCTGAGTGAAGGTCTTCTGAAAAGTTTGGCAACAAATTAGTAACTGTGAGAAGTTTGTCAGTCAAACAAGTCAAGAAAGGAATCTGATCAATACACTGTGAAAATGAAACAGCCGACAAAAAAGCAAACCAAAATATGTCTAAAAAAACCCATACTGAAAGCACATGGGGCGTGCCTGCTGCAAGAACATCCTGAACTTCAGAGCTTTTAGTGTGACACCTACAACAAAGGTCACTCCATATTTTGCCAAGATAGTTACAAACACATTTGGTTATCATCTTATGCAAACTATGTAAAGCAACATGTACATATTTTTTGATGTCGTGATGGAAATACAAATCTTTTCTGATGTAACATACATAATGTGATGGTATGGTATTATCAGGGAAGAGAAGCAGGAAAATTAAAATGCTTAAACTGTTTATCCGAGGAAAACAAAACCAAAAAAAACCCCAAGTAGACTTTAGTGTCTGATCCAGGCCATTGTAAGCTATCTGAATTGGGATAATGATGTATTATATTCATCTTTCTCAGATGTTCGAGACAATTTCACCAACAAATCATTCACATGCTTCCTACTCTACTCGTGCACAGTCTGTAAGTTAATTACACACAAATTAGTTGCCCTTCAGTGGTGCCCATAACTCACCGTGATGCTGCAGGTCTGAGCAGTGGGTGAGCGGGTCCCCATTTCGGATGTCTTGTCGTCTGGTGCGTCTGCAAAGATCACATTTGAAATCTGTTAGTGCCCTTCTCAGTGCTCAACTGAAACGAATGGAACATTTACATAATTACAGAGGTCACAAGTGCATCTGAACAACACTAGGAAGGAAATCACATTGTTACTACTATATTCTGTTCATTCTCATTTTGTAGAATCAGGCTTTACTCTTACAGGTGAAGTCTTCAAAAACTGGTAAATACATACCTCTTGCACTCAGATACTAAATAAATAAATAAATAAATAAAATTTAATGCTAATTATTAGCATTAAATAAATACCAAATAAAATAAAAGATGAAGTTTATTTTAACTGTGTGGGCAATACTGGTCACAGATAAGTTCATTACTTGATTCACAGATGCGGGGACTGATGAAGTATTAAAATATATACCGTAGAGTTTAACATGCATCAAAAGTACGCATTTGTGCAAGTACAGAATACTTTGAGTACTGCAGCATCTTTTAGATAGATGAAATGTTAAGGTGGGTGGCTTTGAAAGAAAGCTGAAGTGCTGTATTTTCTAAAAAATCTAAATTAAAAAGCATAGATCATTTCAGCCACCATGGGTTTCATCAAACAATTTCTGTGAAAACTTTTTACAAAACTGTTGTAAATGGTTTTGTCTTCAGAATAAACAAAATAAAAACTTGAAAAGGAATATTTGGAAATGTCATTTAGTCTATCTTTTGTAGTTTAAGTCTGAATTCTACCTTTGCATATCTTTTTAACACAGTATATTCTTCTCCCAGTTTGAATTCTACTGGCTCTTTTGAAAAACATATTGATCTCTGCTAAAAAAAATGTTGTGTTTCATAGAAGAGAGCTTTTTAATACAGTTTTGTTTTGCATGTGTTGTTCTCTCTTTGTCTGCTCCTAGTTTTATTTAAATAGCTGTGACACAAAATTCAACTGAGCCAGAGAAAAGCATTTCATATGAAAAGGAAAGAAAAAAAGAACAAGGCAAACAAAGATGTGTTTCAAGTGTGAGCACTTCACTTTAGGAATCGGAGAAAGCCTGAGGGCTTGCAAAATTAGAGGAGAACAAAGAGGATTAGGCTGTTGAACAATGCTGCGATTTCGGATTATGGTATCCAGCAACGGATATGCAAAAGTCAAGTAGCCTTGTAAAAAGCCGTGTTGGTCACTCCCTTGTGACAACAGCCCACATTTTTAAAAGCCATTGTTCTGCAGCACAGACCATCTCTCTGCTCTCCACCAGCCCTATTTACAGGCTCTCACTAACAGCTCAGCATCAGCACATACCAAGAGTTCTCCGAGGCACAACTGCACAGCTGAGTCCTCTCGCCTGAAAGATTTTAACCATATTTTTTTCCACTGAAAGCTACTGAAATGTTAAACCTAAAATTAGTTATGTGAAGTACAGCAAAAGCTTTCTTTCTTAAAAAAAAATTAGATGAGCATTTTAATATATTTTTCTGAATAAAAACTTCCTTAAAATTATGAGTTAGGCCATCTTAGCACACTTTAATAAGAAGGAATCTTCTGCTGATATATGATTTAAAAATGTATGAATCATAATTTCCAATATCTTCATATTACTCATTACCAATGACAAAACCACATCCAAGATATAAGGACCATAAAATTTTGCTACCCCTTCCTGAATTTTGAAACAGTATATTTCTAGGCCAAAATTTGTAGAAAAGAAGTCTGTGGAAAGAGTCATATTACTGTCAATGAAGTTCGAATGAAATGTTTACTTGGAATCTCAGGAAAATGTCGCACATATCACCATTGTATCAACACGATGATTTATGAAATATGAACCAGAACACATCTGCTTGGGGTAAAGAGAAGTGGTCACACTACAGGAGCTCTGAACTGTCATTTAGACTTGTAAAATACACAAAGAAAGAAAAGCAAGTAGAATAATGGCTTATAAAATCTCATTAAAAAAAAAAAAAAAAGGAAGAAGAAACAAAACAAAACCCCAAACCCTAAACTCAACTATTAGTAAACCATCTGTACTATTGCCTCAGGAATCCACTTTCCCAATATTTCTGGAGCCTAAAATTACAAGAATTCATTACTAATAAAATGTTGACATTTAAGCTGTTTCCAGCAATGCTGATTTTGTCATTGATGCATTCTGAGCTGGCTTGAGGCAGTGGGTACAGCAGGTACCAGGTGAACAGAGAATCCTCTCTCCCAGTAACACAGAGCTCTACTCTGCTGCTGCTGCTGCCAAGGGAAAACTGGGGGGAAAGTGCAGAGACAGCAACTTTTTCTTATGCCTTTTTCGAATCCCAGCTTCCCAGGACTAACTTTTTCTTTCACAGTGGCCTCCAGAAGAGTAAATTCTGCACCCAAAGGTTTTTCTGTAGCTGTGCAACCCAGTTTGGCCCCAGTAACCCCCGCCCCTTAATCCCTGTAAGAAAAGGTCCCAGTCACTTTACCCCTGATGGCAACGTGAGTGCCCTCTGCAGCAGTAAGTTGGAGAGACTAGGGAAAGACAGAGTCCTGTTTCTTCCATCAGTGTAAGCAGAGGAATGACAGGATGATGCGCTCTATGGATCTTGAGATGGGCTGGCAGTAGGAATGGGTGCCAGTGAATGCTGAGACAGGATAAGGTTCACGGACAAAGAGTAGCAGGGAAGTAGCAGAAAACAGTGATTCAGTGACTCCTGATCTTACTTTCTCCTTGAACTCAGAGGCAATACTCAGCCATACTGATCTCTAATCCTAAAACCTTTTAAGAATAAATCAGTCTTTTAGACTCTCCTTGAAAACCACACTGCTCCCTCTCCTTTCCTTCCTCCTCCAGAGAAACTGCCATGCTATCAGAAAAAATAAGAGTTTAGCCCATATAGATGAGAAAATTTGACTGGCTCTTCTTTTGGGATGGGTTCAATTTCCACTCTTCAGTTGCTTTCTAATTAATTAAAGAATTTCACAGAAAGCTTTTCTCAGATTAACTCTTGTTTCCTGGTGCAAAAATAGAACCTGATGTTCCATGACCAGCTTTTACTTTTGTCATCAGTATTTGTTTAGGATATATTGTAATGCAACCCTTAAAATTTTAATCCCCTCCATCTGAAACGTCTGTGACACTAATTCAACTTCTCACCTTTTACCACATTTCAACTCCCTCAACAACCAATCTAAACCTGAAATTTGGAGTTCTGACACTCTCAACTAAGTATTTGCTGCAATTAATTTCATGTATATAAACCCTTATGTACATAAGCCTGTGGATTCCTTGTTTCTTCATAAGTGCAATATGTCTGGCATATTCAATTTAATGTGAGCACTTTTTTATCATTTTACTCAATTTATCAAGGGAATCTCAACATTCCACCAATGTCTGCTTCTATTTGCAAATGTTCATCTATTCAGTTATTCCCAATTTCTGCTTCAATAGCCAGGAGCTCTTCAGTAACTAGCTTGTATACTTTTAGAGAAAGTTTCAAAGATAAAGGGAGACAAAGAAATTAGTACTAAAAAACCTTCAGATCAGCAACTAGACCTGTAAATTTTTAATAAAATTGATATTTATGACTTGTGGAGTCAGCTTTCCACCAACTCTTGCTTTGCAAAGCCTTTAGCATCAGTGCAGAGGGACTGTAAAACAGTGGTTGTTCTGATCTGGCAGAACAACTTGGATACACATCAACACATACAAGTTACACTTTTGAATAATAACAATAATGTTAAATATCACTAAAAAAGGTAAGTTTCTATTGATGTCCAAATATTTTAGAAATATTTCTTTTGAATCAGAATTCACAAAAGTGCAGGATAATTTCCTTGGGCAAGTAAGTGATCTCATTTTGATTTTGAGCCCCCTCCTCATGTTAGAAAAAATGAATTTTTTTTCTTTTTGCTGTTTACCAATGAATATAAAGTTAGGAGTTAATTTCAGAGACAACTCTTGTCTGAATGTTTTCTTACAGGAGCTTTTTAAGCCAGCCCAAGAAGTAGCAGTGGTCACTTTAAATCAACCAAGACTTCACATAGCATGAAGCTCCTACAATGATGTTTTCTTTGGAAGAGAAAGGGCTCCAGTTAACCATCCCATGAAAAATCTCCAAAGGCCTCTGGCCATATTGAGACCATCAGTTGAAACGAACAGCAAACCATGCAGACATCCAGAACTGTCCCTACCTCTTAGCAGTGGGGAAGTAACGTGAGCACGATGAGCCATCCCAGGCACAGTAAGGGTCCCTTGCAAGGCAACACTCAGCACAAGCTTTTCCATACACATCACAGCGGTGTAAAGGAAGCTGCGAAACTCCAGTGGCTGAGCCAATGTAGAGCTGTTGCTGTTGTAAAAAAAAAAAAAAAAAAAAAAAATAAAAAAAATATTGCAAATTACAATTTTATTTTTCTAGGAAAGCATAAACATGTTATATAATCATCTGTTAGGATTACTTCAAATACTATAAAGGATCATGATCCTGATGTATGCTAAAGGAATGAGAACAGAATTGTCCCCAGAGTAAAAAAAATCAAATAGGAAAAACTTTATTTTTTCATGAAACTCTTGGTGATTTCCCTAAACAGTAAGAAAATTAAACTACTCTTAAGTTTTTCCTTTTATATTCAGACCCCCGCACTGGGAAAACACTAGAGTCAGTGACAGAACACAATGGAGAACATGCTTTTGAATTTGAACAAAAAGAAAAACTTCAACACACATTTCCTAAGCATTACCTCAATTTATGTATGTGAGGGGGAAACCTGAAGTAAATTATTTCAGATGGATTCTATGATATTTCAGTTTGGAAGTGCTGCTATGCATGCAGTTCTTTGCATGTCTGGTAATTCCAATGCTTTGTACTCTTTTCTGTAAGTCACACAATTTAACTGGAACATAACTTTAATGAGGGGAGAGGTTTTATTTTATTTTGGATAAAAACCAGTGTTGAGTAGAAGATGCAGTTCAAATGCAGAAGTAAACAAAAAAACATGCCTACAAAATGAAATACAGCCTTGCATGGCATCACAACAGAGTATCTTGTCTCTCTCAATTTCCTCTCTGATATCAAATTCATGTGGTCCACTAGGGAAGTTGGCCCCCAGAGGGATATGAGAAAACTGAACTTCTGATCCCATGTGAAAGTCCAAACAGAGATATTTCAGATTAGCAATAATTCACAAAGAAAACAAGTATGAGTGGGATGCAAAATGAGGCGAACACTAAATAAATAGATACACAAAAATTCAAGGGCATAATCCTTCTGGTTTGGAAACACTGACACTCTGCTATCAAATCTTAAACCTTGTCACTCAGCACCCCCGGTGGAGTGATGAATACCTTTCTTGAAGGTCCCACTCCAAGCAGTCCCATCAAGAAAATACAAATTTGTTTCAATTCTTCTTTATTGGAAAACATACAGCTGGTGTAAAAAATAGAATTTCAAGAAATGTTATCAAAATTTTTCATCTCCTGCATTGCAGTGTCCCAGAGGTACCATTTCCAGGGATTTGGGGATGGAAGATGGCTGAGGTCACCTACCTACTAGAAATAATGAGCAACTGGATACCAGAGATAGCAACCACTCATAAAAGGTGTTGTGTTAACTTCTTTCAGAGACAGCAGCTTGGCAGTTTATACGGACATATTAATTGTAACAGAAACATCCCGTGCATTTATATAAACACCAGTATTTTCTCAAGGAAAATATGACAAGGAAAGCCCCCAAAGGAAAATTCACTGGCAAATTGAAAACTAAACCCTTTCTAAGCAGCTGCTTCCATCTATTATAGTTTCATAGCTGGGTTGTAAACCCACATTCTCCAGGCAAAAATCTCTGACCACACAGGGCTCCACACAAAGCCTGAACTGTACAAACCAGTCCCAGTCAGTGTTGCAGCCTTGAGAAGAGATGACAGGCAACAGACATGATGGGCTGCTTCTCTCTAACTTAAGTCACTTAATCAAGTACCCACCTTAGGGGTACATCCTGCAGTCAAAAGAGCAGCAATTCAAATCTTAGGTGACCTAACTGCTTCTCAAGGGATGCCTCTTCTCTTTACTGATTATGAAGGCAGCATAGGTCAAATTAGAGCTTCAGTTAAGTATCTTAAATGTCCAGATGGTATTGATCTGAGTCCTGTGTAATTGGGGCATTAATATCTGTATAAGCATGTAGGAACGTGTGGTGCAACTAATATAAAAATCAACCCAGAGAATGCACATGGGAAAATAAAGAACGCTGTAATGGTTTCCTATGTACCTCTGTAACCAATTTCATTTTGCAAAAATCCCCTCCCTAATTTTCAATAAATGTCTTTAGAATTAAAGAATGACCAGAAACATAGGAAAAAAAAATTAAGGCCAAAATAGGGTTACTTAAAAACTATATTCCTTGTAGATAAGTTCATAGTTCAGTCAGTGAACTGCAACATGTGTTTCAGGTGCTGCACAGCCTGAAGGCTGCTGCCCTGTTTGCTGCTCTTCTGATCATGGTTTTTGACTCCAGCTGGTGATCATTATTCTGGACACTAACAATATAAAAATACAGGCAGTATGAAATTCAGAAAATAGAAATAGAATTATTTGCATCAATGGTCTGACCTTACTTTGCCATACCATAGTCAAACTGCATTTTGGGCAGAGTCTCTCCTAAGACATTGTTAATTGTTAATTTAATGAATGATTATCAGATCAAACCAGAGAGAGGGAAAAAGAAAGTTGTCCTCTAAAAATTCTTGTAGAAGTCTTAGAACTCAAGAAAAGCTGAAGAGATTAATATTTAAGTGATCCAGTGGTTTCTGTTTGCCCCACAGTGCTGCCCAAAAAGCAGACAAAGACATAACAGAATGGGGAAAATGTAATGCTTAAGAGGAAGAACCTAAGCAGAAATTCAAAAGGAACTTTAGGGAGCATGAGATTCAAATATCATTTGATTTAATTTAATGTCTTGAGAAGTAATGCGGCATAGTTCAGCAGGCTGTTTAAGTGATATATTCATTTTGAGCTAGTCCTTTCTATATGCCCACTATGGACAGAAATGTTGATCTCTGAATAAAATTCAGTACTTGGTGAAATATACTATAAAAGTAGTCACTAAGGTATTTCTGAAGGTGTCTGCCTTGCCTTTCCTTGAAAATCTTATACAAGAGAAACAAAAGCTCTTTGTAGCAGTTCACCAGACAAGGACTTGCCCTGTATCAGCTACGGATCTCCTTGTCCTTTTCCCGTGTCACCAGAAATCCAATGGCTATCTGATGGAGCATCACAAACCTGACCCTGAGAAAAAGGTGAGAGGTTGCTCTGCAAAAGTCACCTTTGATTGAAACCCAGGCTGAACTTTTTGGCTTGCTTCCATGTTTGTAAATAAAGGGAAAAATTACGGAGCTTCACCTGACAGGCTCAAAGCCAAGTGGTACCATGTCCATCAAAGAACTGGGAGTTTAGGCAGCTGCAGGATGTTGCAGAGGCTCAAGGATGCTCTGAAGGTTTGTGTCTGTTGCTAACAAAGCATAAACTGTTTAAGTGATAAGGTTACACAAGCCTAGGGCTCTGAACACAATCAGGAGGAATCTGGAGCTTCAGTGAGAAAATATAGACATAATTCCTGTGAGTTAAAGACAGCAGAATGGAGAAAAAACATATTAAGGCTTAGTCTTGCAAATAAAAGCTAAATTTCCTTACTCGAAGCCACTCTTGCTCAAGGGCTAAATGCATACTTAGAGAGAGAGAGAAAGAGATGGGAGCTTTAGAGATTTATATGATTTAAAACTTAAGCTAAGTTCCGCTCCTGAAGAATTTGTAGTTTTTGGTCTTTAGGAAGAGTAATTTGTAACATAACATATTGGCATGATGGCAAAAGAGGTAGCTTTGAACAACCAGAGCAGTAAAACATTTAGAAATATGGAAAAACTCCCTGTACCATGTTTTTATAATTGGATGAAAGACTTGTTAGTGAAAAAACAAAATGAAGTGATTATTTTTAAGGCATTCAGTAGAACATGCTGGTTTTACTATTTACATTTCATGCTCTGGCTTTCCACAATGCATAGAATTATCGTGCTGTTTATATGAAAACCACCCTGCTTATCAGAATACAATGACTAAAGTGTTTGAGTTACAAAACTACAGTATTTTTAAATCATAAATGTAAAATGGAAACATGTTGCCATATACTTATTTCATACATACTGCCAAAAGCTTGTCATAGTGTATCATGATTCTGTCATTTTTAGCCTGAGGGTGGTTGATTTTTCATGAGTTTTACTCTGCCTGAATGACTTGTGTTTTATGCTCTTTTTTAGCTTTAGACAATTTTAGCAGTGTAAATTTGTTTTCAGAAAACTCAGGGAAAATTGTAATCTCTCCTGAATAACTAAAGATGCTTTGGAGAAAAAGCTGTATGAAAATGCATGGTCAATTTTCAAATATGATTGGCTGCTTTAAGGGAATGTACTTATAAAAATAATCCAAAGCAGAGCATTTTGGTATGATGTGAACATATATACAACTTGACAGGTCTGTTTTTAACTATCCCAGTATTCAATATTACCTTTTTCTTTTTCCTGCCATTTTTGCTGGTTTAGGTGGAAAACTGTTAGAACAGTGTCTCCCCCCCAAACATTTTCTGTCAAATACATGAATGCTTTCAGACAACTTTCCTAAAGACAGTGAATTCAGAGTTAAATATGCAGCATTTCAAATATAATATTGGGCTCTGTCTATGACAGAATGAATTCAACTTCTGTTTAATAATGTATAGAGTGAGGTAGATGAATTAACTAAATTTTACTTATAACATGCACAAGTTTTAGTGCACCTGGAAGTAATACCAAATCTCCTCTTTCCTAACAATGACATTAACAAAAACAAGTTCCTTATATTTACCAAATTAACCTTCAGATCAGCACATATATGAAAAAGAAAAAAATATGTTAAATTTGACACTAAATCTTATGTCTCAGACTCCTGAGACAGGAAATGACAGTGGCTGGGATCCATCCACCTAATTCCAGGCAAAACTAGAAGATAGGCCCCTAATACCCACTTCATTCCTGGACTGCAAATCAATGTTCTTCTCACAACCACACAATTCATCAACTGCTTCACAAACTTGCTTAGAAATGCAGGAATCACCTTTACTGTAAGTCAGACAAAACTTTACCTCTATCCATCAAGAGGTTCAGCTCATTTTAGTTATGGTCTGGTTTTATAATACATATCTTTTCTATAAGCAGTTAGCTATTAGTGTACTCAAAAGAAAGTAGGAAATATAAATTTTGGAGTCTGGAACCCTTATCCTAACCACATCACTGAACCAGAAGGCCATGGAAATTTGGACTGCATCAGATCTGTTGATCTTTCGTTAAAGCTGAATGACGTGCATCCGGGAACGGAATGGGCATAGGACAGAAAGACAGAGGATGTTTCATTTCCACCCTTTGCTTCCACCATCTGCATTTTGTACCAGACTATTCCTACAGAGACTGGAACTAGTCCCATTAAAAAAAGGGACCAACTTTGGCCACTCCTTTTGAACAGTCTCTGGAAACATTCTACAATGTGGATTTTAATTTTTTTTTTTTTTCTAGAGAGCCATCAGACAGCTGGCTAGTTTTTGTTTAGTTTCCACCTTACCAGTTAATAACACAAACTAGGCTTTTCCTTAACCTGTTGCACATCACATTTTCCTGAGAAACTACTGCTGTTTATGTAAAGGGATGGGATGCTGCTGCTGCAATTAATATGTCTCTGCTGACTGCCAAGTTACTGTCTCTAGACGACAGAGACCAATAAATATTTGAAAGTGATTTAACATTTGTGCACATAGTACCTGCTTTGTGGAAATCTTCATTGCTGAAATAACAGTGGGTTCCTAGGGAAAAACAGAGATAAAATATAAAGTGAGCTGTAAACATAAAAATGCTATTACAATACTAATTGCACAAGGTAGAAAACCCTGAAATTAAACTAGATACTCCCTAGTAATAGTCCTTCTTGTTGTCTTTTGCAGTAGAATAATTTCTAGCTGTAAATGAATTAGAATGCAAGTATGTATCTCGGTGCATCTTTGATTGCTGTGTCGATTGTAGATATTTCATTTCCCATTATAAATACAGTTTAATTGTGATCACTTTGTCACTAGTTTCACATCTTGAAATTGCTATCTACACTTAATAACAAAATTACATTTAAAGAACCTTCCAGGTAATATGAAAATAATAATGGCTATATGGAAATTCATAGATACTACTGATGCCATGATGATTTTTTGCCTTTTCTTTTAAACCCCTTTTATACCTTTTTTACAACTTCTGTATTCCTTAGTGCTTTTGCTTACATTCCTGGACTTATTTGTTAAGCTAGAAGACGAAACATTTTAGAAGCTTCGTAGTTAAAGAATCAGTGTGCCCCAGACCCCAAGGTCCTCTCCAGAACACATTTTGTAAACTAAGATAGAACCATCCAGGGGAAGGTTCCTCAGGGAGGGGGGCTCATTCTAGCCTCTCATTGGGGAATTTATGATAGATATGCTAATTAGTAAAACCTATAATGATATACCAGATCTTTTGGAGAGAGATTTGGCGATGTATTGAGGTGCATTTGACCTTGACGTAGTGCACCTAAAGATCCTTAAAATAAATACCAAAGTAAAATCCTGTTTTCCCTTCTAACCGTGTTTGACTCTTGATTTTAAGACCAGGAAAAGGCATCACTATCTATTAAAGGTAATAACACTGAAATAAGCAACTCATTTTAGTATATCAAGGTGAAAACCCCTTTCCTGTGAAATTTTCTTCGTAAGAACAAGTCTTAATCCCAAGTATAATGTCTTTAACTGCACCACACTATTCACTTACAAAGGAGTTATATGCATTTTCAGAATATGCAACCAAAATGAGCAAGAGGTTCTCTGCACTCTGGAATATTCATTATTTAATCAACTGTTGCAACTTTTCGGTCCAGCTTCTTGGATGGATTTTCATCTTAAAAGTGGCATAATAAAAAGTGTGCAAGTCAATTCTGTATGAACTCTATTCCATCTAGAAATCTGTTATTTATCCCACACATCATACTTTTGGTTATGTACATTAATAAGGTCCTTATTTATCTTTTACACTTGCATAGCTTTCAACTTGCTTATCCTGAGAGAATTTGATATGGATCAGTGGATGGTAAGCATGGACTTGCCTTTACAGAGAGGTTAATAGACCTTATATTAGAAAGCATCAATTAAATATAACATTTGAATGAAAATTGAACTCATTAATTTGTTTGCTCAGCTGTTCAGAGACATATTGCACAAATGGGATTTAAAGAGGCATTTGTTATCAATGCAACAGATATGAAAAACTTTCAGCTTTGTGGAATTATAAATGAAAAGCATTGTACTCAGCACATTGCAGCTTAAGCATCAAAACACATTGCTCATGATGTTCTACTCTTTACAACTGAAGAAAACTTACATTTGAAAGATTCATATCTTATGCACACAAATTCTGCTTATTCCACTGAAGTACATTAATGCCCTCTTTAAGGCTTAAATACATGTCTAAAGAGATAAATGAGCTTTCAAGTAAATCAGAACACCAAAATACTTTCATGCAATGAAAAAATAAACATGTAAAGTAAAATTTGAATTTGCCATTAACGATTCTACTTTTGTACTTGTTTCAGGGAAGAGTCTCACATATTATCAACAATTGCCAAATTACCCTGCATTCATGTAATGACTTTTGTTTGTATGAAAAAGAAAAAAAATGTTGGGAGACACAAATTACTTGTCTCATTTTCTTCTCATAGTTTCTACTTAATTTTAATGTAAAAAAAAGAAAAAAAAAAGTGCCCTAGATTTCTGTCCTCAAAAAAACCCATGGATTGCAAGAACAGGGACACACACTGTTCATAGGTATCTTGCACTCAAAACAGAGATTTCTGAGCAAGACTGGTACCAGTAAAGGCAGGAATGCCCATAAGAAGCTCTGTTTAGCTATCTTGTCTCTGTTCAGAAAAAAACAGATGGGGGGATAGGAATGGAGTTTGATGAGGACGTGGTGGATGGGCCCTTCTGGCAGGTCCAGGGCACGGTCCCTGTCAGCACGTCTGGAGTGACACCATGCGACAAGAGGCTCCCGGAACACGCCAGCAGCATCTTCACACTGTCACATCAACCTCGTGCTCCCAGCCAGGTATCAACCCCCCAACAGCCTGGAGACAGGGAAACGGTGCCATAAAACAGCACTGACAGAAAGAATAACGTGGGGAATGTAAATGATTCGTTGTTGTGTACAAAACACAAGACATCCCTGGGTTCTGTCTGGGAAGTGTTTGAAAGGTTTACTCAGCCTTGCCTCGCAGGAGTGCCTATGGGATGCCGTATTTTTTAGGTGGCTCGTACAGGAAAAATGGAAGAGATTGATTTCACCAAAAAGTGCTAAAGTTACCGGGTGTTTACAGTGTCTTGTGTCAAATCATGAAAATGAGACCCTAAAGTGACCTTTGAAAATATAAATACTTCGTTCCCCACATTAGTAAGTGTAAGAAATCTGGGCAGATCACTGTTTTACCTAAAGTATCTTCTTAATTACAATATGCTGATAGTCTGAATAGTGTTAAGGGTTGATGCAATTATAAATTCGTATGTTGCATATCTCTGTGGGACAAAACAGACAGGCATTGTTCCCAAACCTGCACAGGTAGATATTTAACCCCAGCATGCAACAGCGCTAAGATTCAGAAATACTAATTTACTTTTTGAACCACTGAACAAGAGCCCAGAATGCCATTTCTTTTATCATTAACCTCCAGCTCACACTGAAAGTTTCAAGGTTTATTTTGACTAGTGTCTGGGTCTCTAAATGACAAGCTAATTAGAGGGGTATGCCAGGCTATTCCTTGGCTAGACTGCAAGAAGTTGAGTTTGCAGCTGTCCACAGAGAAATCTACAACCTGACACTTGAAATTTAGCCGCACTTACCCGAAAGACTGTCATTTCTTCCAGCAAGACTTCCTCTAATTCGTGCCAAGTCTCCTTAGGAATTGAAACCACTTTAAGAACTGTTCCAATATCTTGGAAAGGAAAAAAAAAAAAGAATAAGAAAGAGTTTTCAGGTGCTTAAGATGAATACTTCAGCTTTGTAGCAGCCAGAATTTCTTGTATTATATAATCATTTCACATATAAAGACTGTGAAGCTATGTATCTCTCAGCACTCATCCAAAATAACTGCTATTTAAAATAACCTCAGAAAACGCTGAATTTCAGTAGGACATTTAAGTATTTCAATTATCAAAATGCAACAAAGAAAATACATACTATTACAGTTATTAAAGAATAGACAGAACTGAAATACTATTTAAGTGACAGTATAAAATGACAAATTCATGACTGGGGAAGGAAATGCACTAAATTTACCCGGGTGTGTTTTATTGTCCATTTTGAATACGATGTTTGTCTTTCTCAAAATGCATGTGAAGATGCAGTATGGATATAAAACTGTCTGGACAAACGTTGTTAGACAGATGAAGATGTTAGATCTCTTAAGTACATGCAATCTTCCCTGTGTCAAACAAAGTACCTAAGATGTATAAGCCCCTTAAGGCATCTATATTTCTTTGTGTGTAAGATGCTGGTCTTCACTGAGGGGTGAAAAGCATACAATTTTTGCCTTTGGTTTAGAAATAGGTGTGTGCCAGCATTTTATTACTATATCAAATTACATATTTGGAGTTTTGCAACTGGCTTTAAAATGAACAAGGCCAGCACCTGCAATTCCAGAGCCACAGCCTTTGGTTTTGTGAACGTGGTTGAGACTAAAGACCATCTCTGTTATTCAGCTTCTGCATCTGTGATTTATTTCTTTGTTTCTATGAACACAATTTCCAGGAAACAACAAAAACACAAAGAACCATTTCTAGGTTGGCACACATCACTGCAGACTCTCTGAAATGGAAACAATCTGTATGTGACTTTTCTTTTTAACCAGCCAAGTGTAGTGCCATGTGAATGTATCACAGGTAGAATAACTATGTCCCCGAGGACTTTTCAAGTTGCACATCCTACAGCTTTAATGGTTTAGGAAAATACAATGCATTTTAAGAGGATAAAATTCTCAAATGACTATAAAGGTCGACTTTCTTAAAACAAGAATTTAACCATCAATTGTACAAAATCAAATATATATACATTTTATAAGTATATATAATTTGTGTGTGTTAGTTGAAATTTCCGAATAAAAAGATGACAACTCTCTACTTCTATATTTCAAATACACATAAAATTGAGACAAAGAGATCACATGCATTAAACATGTTTTTATAAGGCAACTAACTTAAAAGATACTGATTTAATTAGAAAATGCTGGTACTTAACTTCTTTACATGATTTTGTATTTAAATATTCTCGAAAACCTGGAATATCCTGTAGAACTGAGATTTTTCATTTTTTCATCTGCTTCCCCTCAACCAGATGTTGGTTTCTAGATATATATATTTGGAATTTCAGAAAGAAGCAATTTTTTTCCTCCCAGAATATGTACATCACTGTTTTCTTTCATTGGCCACAAATTCATATATTCTTTTAAAAAACCCAAAACAACAGCTATTTCTTAAAGCAACAACAAAGCAAAGCATATCTTTCTTTTTATTTAGGCATCTACATGTACAAATTAAGCTAGTAAAATATACTAGACAAGTGGGTTTGGAGTGATTTTCATTATGGTCGCTACTACTAATTGAATATATTTAATTCAAGAAATATTGAGAATGGTACAGAACAATTGCAATATAAACTTTAAAATAATAAGAAAAAAAATCCACTTTTTTACAACAGAGTAATTCAGAAGAACAGATAATCTAACAGTAGTTATATTTGTAATTTAATTGAAGAGTTAATTTCCTTAATTATTCTGATAATACAATGACTGTGGTTTTAAGGAAAATACATTTTACCAGTGAAAAACAGTGAACTCTGATCTAATAAATATAACAGCGTAGCAAAATGTCACAACTCTATTCTGTGTTGGACTAGGACTGTCCTCAGTCACAATCAATCAAATGCCATATCTTAGAAATAAAGGGAGATTTTTCGTACAACAGACTGAGTGGGCACTGAGCAGACACCAGTTTCCCATAATGTTGTTTCAACAAAAGGTCAGACTTTTAAGTGGCTCCTGCAACAATTACAGTTGCCTGATCTCAAGAAAGCCTCTGAGGTCAAAGATACACAGAGTTAATCACTGTGGAGACTCTGGTCAGGCCACAAGTACCAAAGTGCGGCTTTATCTGAGTTCTAGATCAAGTTTTACAGAGTAGTATTTCAAACAATTTCACACAAACGGATTCAGGCAACTCCTTAGGATCAATAGGCTCTGCTTAGTAAGATAAGATTACTGTTATTAATTTGCTTTACTGACAGAGGTACTTTAACTGTGCCAAAGGATCCCAAGCATTAGACACTCAGGATATGTATTAAGTGTGTATCTTAAATCCTGTTTGTTTCTGATTACTTTCAAGCATGCCGATAGGATTTTATTTTCATTGTGAAACACTGGTTGCAATCACAGTGGGAAAGAAACTGCTCAGCTCAAGATTTCACCCACAGGAAAGGAAAATGTGACCACACTGGGTGGCTATTAATTATGTTGTGTTCAATTATCATCAGTTATTCAATGAAAAGGAAAAAAAGGATTTCTTCAACACACTGCAGTTCAGCAGCACATGGGAATAATGTAGATTGCTCTAACAGTAATGGGAAAATACAGAGAAATATATCTAATCTGATGGGACAGACCTGCACAGAAAAACCCTGTCATACCCCAGAGAGCATAATTCTGGGTTTGTCATAGGTTCAGATCACCAAGTGGGAAAATGGACTGTGACTAGAGTCCCTAATCTGCTTCCCAGTTAGTTCTTTGCTTGGGAAGAAGTAATACATGCTGATTGTGTATCTGTTTCTGATTCCTCTGACTTTGTGCAGCTGGCTCAGTGCAGCTCTCTGGTAGAAAGCAGGCAGGGTCTCGGTTCTGCCTCTTTACCTTTCCCCCCACACAGAAGACACCCTTTCCTCATTCTGAAAACCACAATAAGGACAGTGAGCTCAGAGGAGCATGGAGCATCTTTTGTGCTCCAGCTGCAGGCATGGGTGTTGTAATGCCTGCCCTTGTCCCATGAAGGTATGACCTCCTGCTGGAAAAAGAATGGTTTCTATGGACAAAAGTAGTATTTCAAAAAATAATAACACTCTGCACTTAGAAAGATGGGATTTTGGTGATGAAATATCTTTTGGCAAGTGCAAGTAACAATGTTTCAACACTTTTCTTATAGTTTGTGGGCAGAGCTATTACCGGCATTGGATGGAATCCTGATTATTTACCATACACCTGAATATTAGTGGTTTAGGAAAACCCTAAACTCCTAACTTAGAGGTAAAAATTATCATTGAGGTTCTTTTAGAGGGAGATCTTGCCTTGACTGATTTACATAAGAACTGCTAAACATAATAATAACTAAAGAACCAGTATATGCAATGGTAACTGTCTAGAAGCTGTAACTCAGGTTTAAGCAAATCTTCCTGCACTGTCTGAAACTGACAGGAACTTCTGTCTTACTTTTCATCTTACTCTAACAGAAGTCTTGAAGAAAGTACAGTGAATCTCAGGAAGAACTTTTTGCTTTCCCTTGCAGAAAGCAATGCATCTTTCTTTGCCCAAAGGCCAAGCTTTGGAGAGTTAAATGCCACGTCTTTTGCTCAAGAAGTATGCTTAAATAAGTTCCTTATGTTTCTTCAGCATCATACCCTGTATATGTTTGGTTTTTTTCTGGGCTGAATCAGGTCATAGAAGACTTGTTGAAAGGCACCAAACACTGTGACTTGTGGATGACATTGCAGTCTCTAATCTGTGACGGAAAATATATATGTTGTGTAAAATCATAAGAAAATACTTTTCCAAAGTTTTATGCAAGAACATACCGTAGCACTGGTACCTAATAACTCAGTTCACAGCTTTGAAGTGCTTTAACCCTTCCTGCAGAGCTGTGTTTTCTGTAGTAAATGTTCTGAATTGTTATGCTTGCACAGTGTTTGGTACACAAAGCTTCACCAGCTCTCAGTTTACTCATAATACATTTCAGGCAGCAACATGAAAGAGACCTTACATTTATTGCTTTGGAAATCTGACCCCAGGTCTAGGGTACCAGAACTGTATTTAAAGCATGCGAGAAGTTGGACTGTTATAAGACAGACATACAGGCATTTTTTTGGTCCAACACTAAAAAGAAGCAGTAGGGTTTCTGTTTGATTTGGTTTGGCTTCATGATGCCTATGTCTAATTACTAGCAATTATGTTCAGTAGAAGTCAACATTAACTGAAACATCAGCCAACTAATGTAAAACTTTCAGAGATCAAGAAACAGATCCACCAATTGCTACTCAGCACAGTTTTGAAACCACTGAATTTAGGAAAATGCATATCAGCTAATTTCTGGACACTCTTTCTCATTATTACCTTTCTGAAAAAAGTCTTTTCTGAGTGCATATTCCCACTTCTCTAAGATGCCCAAGACATATGATTCTGCAAATGCTTTGGAAAGGATATCATGTTTCTATTTGAATACCAGCTCTTCTGAAAACACTCAATTCATGCCAGATATCTTCATCTTAAGTAAAATGCTGAAGAGCTGAGCATCTTAAGGCAATACTTGAAATACTTGAAAGGCACACAAGACATTTCCCATACCTGGATACTTGCCTCATTTGCATTAATACTTCTTATGCTGCACTTCAAAATGGGTACCTCAACCCCCTCATTTTAATACTAAATTATAATTAATAAGGGAAGATATTTCTAATAAAAATCCCTAATAGCAGAAGTTGGAAAGAGGGTGGTTTGATCTTAATCCAGTTGGCAAAGCTCCTAAAGAATTAAGGCAGGCCATGGCCTGAACCTGTAACAGTGAATGTTTGCCACAAAGACCTCCCCGCATGCAGTTTTGGGTTCTGTCTCAAATTTTCACAGGTTTACGCTGCTCTTCAGTCAGTGTTGTCTCTTTCAGAGTATGAAATTTATCTGCTCTATGTTTCCATCAAGCCTGGAGGAGCATACAGTGCAGATTCAAGACTTCTCACCTGTGCCAATGAACATCACGTCATATTGGCCATCTTCTGCGTCTACTCGATCTACCACGATCTGTGTGAACTGGTAATCCACGTCCGTTTTAATCATGATTGGACGGTTGTTGATGGGGAATACTGGGTTGTACATGGCTGGGTGACTTCTGGCAAATGTGATAACTTCATCAGGAAGGTCCTTGGTGGAATCAAAACCTCCAAATGTTTTACTGGGACACTGGAAATAAAAAAACGAAATGTTTTACATTTTATTATTTATCATCCCATCTACTGCAGTCTATAATTAAATATGTCAGGGAATCTAAGTGTTTTGTGACAGACAGCAAAAGTTAATTCTGTCACTCATAGTCTCTATTTTTTAATTTATTTTGGATTTAAACCAATATGGTTAACAGAATGCAAATGATCCTCATACATCACTTTTCTTATTCCTATTCAGTGGAAAAGGCTTCTAAGTCCACTACTGATTAGTATTAGTCTTTAATTGGCAGAAGGAAGAAATCCTGAAACATCTAAGTGATTCAATATGAGGCAAGCAATTCAGTATTTGGTTATGTATACAACACAAAATTAATTAATTTTGCTGCCATGTTTGTTTTGAAGTACTGTCTTCAGAAGTTGACTGGAAGTTCAAATCACTATGGGAGGAATCAAATCCTTAAATCCTGGGACAATGCCCTGTTCTACTGACTTTTCAAACCCTTGCTTGTCTCAGCAAGTCTGTGTCCTCCATGTAGTCCTGATAATGTGGATCCTGTTACACTAAATCAAATCTAGTGAGTCATGTCTTAAATGTATTTTTTTTTCTCCCCTCTGATTCTAAAGAAAGCCTTCTGTGAGTGTTGCTCATCACATTGTCCATGTGAACTCTTAGGTGAGACAAGTCTCATTAAGGACCTGCAATAACTCCTCACTGTCCTGCAGAGTGACAGAACAGTTGGTGTCCCATTGGGATTAATCTGGTCCCATGAAGTAAGACAGAAAAGAGTCACTTTTCCCCTGTATATCCCCAGGGGTGGGCCAGACAGTTTTGCCTCTCATCTGTGAGAACCACAGGGTCCTACTTTTCACATTTAGCTCACGTTCTCCCACTGTAAGAAAAAAAAGAGGCTGAAAAGGAAAGGTAAGACCATGGTGTTGGTAGCCACAGAAGTATTCCTCCACTTTCAGCTACCACAAATCCCCACCAGGAGACTTAAGAACTGTGGCTGACCACCATCATTTGCCCTGATCTCTTCTGTAGAATTGGTAAGTATTTTATGAACAGTTATTTATAACATTAACATAAGCATTAGTAGTGTATTAGTATTGTTGAGTGGGTGAAGAAAACGAGCCACGACTTCAGGCCAAAGATACTTGTCAAAGATCTTGGTGACCCCCACTGCTGATCTGTTCAGATAACTCTTGAAGACATATAAAACACTGAATCCCAGCTGAAAACCATTATTTTGCAGTATTTGAACTTCAGATATAAACAACTTGTGTTAAAATGCCCTAGATAATTTGCCCTTTATATCCAGGTATAAAATACCTTCCAATTAAATTAAAAACCTAGAGGACAAGATCTTATTAAGCAAGAATCCAGACCTCGCAGGATGCTCAACAGAAGAAATCAATTGTCTTTGCTATCACCTTGATCCAAATTATTAATAATTCAACAGAAATGAAATTTAAAAATCAATGTTGTCAAAAGGAGTAGTTGCTGTACTCAGCAAAGGGACGCTTCCAGCATGGACATATAAAGTGTAAATTGTCCCTTGTTGGAATATTTGCTAGTAAGCATATTCCTGCATTCTGTTTGTATGGAAGGGAAGAATGGAGGGAAGAAGAATATTTGATTAGGGCCTGTGGAGCAGACAAAGCAGAAAGCAACTTAGCTATCTATTTTATTTTGTTAATATTTTTTAACCTTTTTCTTCTTATTATATTGTTCTTGCTCTTTTGTACAAAAATATTACAAAGAGAAAATCAGATGGACTTTTCATAATTATTGGCCAAACTATTGTCTATCTCAAAAATAGTGTTTCAAATGCTACACTTTAATTTTAAGTTTGCTTTACATCTGAATTAATATTCTAACTACAGTTCGATACTAATTACTTGGATTAATTAGATAACAATTAATTAGACAATAGATGTAAAATACGCTATGTATAAAAATCACTACACAAGAACTAAGTATTGTTAATTGCAGCTGGGCAAACACTGGAAAAATACTAAATGAACATTCATTTCATTTTTAAGCAAATGAATTTCAGCTGTGTTTCAACTGCTTGAATATTTACTTTCTGGCTCATTTTCTAACAAAGGATTTTACTTGCAGCAATATGAAACAGGCTCCTGAGAGAAGTGGTCACAGCACCAAGAGTGCCAGAGCTCAGGAAGCATTTGGACAATGCTCTCAGGCACATGGTGTAATTCTTGGGGCTGTTCTGTTCAGAGCCAGCAGTTGGACTCAGTGACTCTTGTGGTTCCCTTCCAACTCAGGATAGTCTATTGTTCTATGGACCAAGACATACTTTGCGCAGAAAAGTCATCAAACTAGAATTAGAGCCATCATTCTGTGTGTTTGAATGAGACTCTCAGTTCTGAGACCCTGATTACTCCTTGGATCCCTTGCTTTTCTGAGAATAAAAAATTACTGTAACCTTGTGTCTTTACATGTAAAGTTTGAAGTGCATTACCTGGACTAGGCTGTAGCTCACAGCCATCTCATCCTACTTTAGAAAACTGGGATGAAATCAAACTGCCATTGCTGTACATCCCTCCCTTTTCAACGAGCAAAATGGGCACCGTCAGCAGGTGAGATTTAGCCCATCCACAGACCAAATTGTTTGTACAGGAATCTCAACTCAGAAACAGAATAGAACAGAATAGAACAGAACAGTTGTCCTGAGGAGGAAAGCCCTGTCATGACATTATCCTTGGTGCTAACGATAGGGCTGCTTTTGACTTTAGTGATTCTAGGTCAAGCTAATTGCCAAGGCACTTAATCAGAACTTGTGCTTATAAACCAAATCAATCCCATTGATACTAAAGAACTAGGTTTTCATGTGCCAAAATATAGGCATGAATACAAATATCCTGAAAAAAATTGGAGAAATTAGTTTCATCTTGGATTCAAGTAGAGTGTAAGAACTCTTGCATTTTACATTCACTTCCAATTTTGTGTCCCCACCATGTAATACCAGAGGGTTCGATCAGCCAGGAGGAAGGAACCAGACTATCCCCTAACTGGCCTAGTAGGGAATCCAACAGAACAAATCAGTACGTACATTTTGGTAGGAAGAAAAAGCACTTTGGTCATAACTTTGTGCCATGAAGCAGAGAAAACCTGAGCTCTGTAGCTGAATTCACAGAAAGGCAGATAGGAATTCAGGATGAGGTACCTCAGTTAAGATGAGGTTTACACAAAAATCCTCCATCCTCTCCTAAATATTGTTAAAAAGTTTAAAAAATTAAAAAAAAAAAAAATTAGAAAAAGAAAGAAAGAAAACCAAGTCCTGTAGATCTTACAGGAAAGATTCTGGCAACTTCTTTGTTACCTGTGAAGCTGATGCAGAATTGTTTACAAAGCTTTCTGGTTTTTAAAAAATACATTTACTTTCCTTTCCTTTTAGTCATACTGGGCAAGTCACCAGATGCTCAAGAAGTTTACTGGCACCTCACCTATTAAATTCCTGAGATAATTCAGCACTGTTTAACTGCAGTGCAATCTGGAAATGAATTACTGTAAGGAGATCAGGTTTTTTTCTCCCATCTCTTTCTGCATTTCTTGGAAAAGGAGTCCAAAGGTCTGACATCTAAAGAACTTCAAAAATCTTTTTCTTCTTTATTCTCAACAGATCTTCAAACCATTAAAAACACATGCAACTTTATCACTTTATAAACAAAAAGCTTCTTTTTAGCCAGAAATGTACTTCATTTTAAAATTCAGTTTTATCCTATTAATACAACAGAGTGATTTCAGCAACTTTGAGGGCACTCCTCTTTTTTCAAAGTGGCAGAACCCAGGGTTAGAGTCACTGGCATTGGGCTAAGACAAACTGCTGGCCTCAGCCACTCTAACAGCATTTACAGTGGCACAGCCTCCTGCACTACATCTGTGGGGCTAAGCAGACCTGTAAAATTTGGGATCACATTTGCCTTTAGGCAAGAAAACAGCTTATGGTGGAATCTGAACATCTTTGCAGTCTGTGAATCTTAATAAAAGCATTTTATAAAGAAATTGTAAAGGTAAACTCCATTCTGATAGGGTAGCCAGAAACAAAAGTATCAGTGACCTAACTGCATTTCCTTACTTTGACAAAGGCTCTGGTGTCTCAGTTCACTTTGCCACTTAAGGGCTGGGTTCTGGTCCTTTTTTTTCTGCTTATTTGGGGAAGTTGATCAACTTACTCTTTTCTCATATGCATCTCACATCAAGACCCTCAGAGAAGTCTAGGCGTAACCCCCAGGCAGAACTGAGGCCATAACTGTGTCTCAAGACACAGAACTTCCAGTCTCAAGAGCAAGTATTTGAATTGTGCATTCAGAGTCTCAGTAGAGCTGCATCTGATCTCTGCAGAGGAATGAATGCAACAGAGCCTGTGTGGAGTAGTCAGTTCTTTATCTCAGTCTATTTCTGTGATAGTGCATATCACAGAAATTTCTTTGTCCATAGTTCTACATAATATCTAGCATCTGTTTTTGTTGAGAAAGCTTAATTGGTACTGGAATCAAAGAGGAATATAAAGAAACAGAATAATGAACAGTAAGTCTGTTAGACTGAAAAGAAGATGACAATAGCTATACAAGAAACACCAAAAATATGTACTCATTCACATTTTCTACAGAGTTGTAAAACAATAGAACTTCAAAAAAACCCCAGCCCCCTGACATATCAGAATTAACTGTGGTAATTAAAAAAAAAAAGGATCACCATCAGATGAGAAATGAAACCTCTTTTATGCTACAGAGCTTGTATTTTAACTCTGGAAAAAATTAGAAATTCCGTTAGTCGCAGTGAAGGAGTGAGAAGTGCTGAGGAATCTGGCTGTCAGGGAGCCACAGTTTTCTTTTACTTAGGAAGTAATTTTCATTAGCTGAACATATATATCAGTTGAAAGATCAGACTTGAAAGGACAATTTCAAACATACCAGAGAAAAGTAGAAAATATGATGAAATAAAGAAGCAAAGTTGTTCCTGCTTTCTTTTGTGCCTTATATTTAAGAAGACTTTAAAAAGAATGTTATAGACATATATGTTATTTACATATATACATTTATATGTATACATGTGTACATATGTATTTAATCTTCTGCAATAACAGTTCACAACATAAATGGGCCAAGCTGACTTATACAAGCTAAGGAGTGGCCCCATTCTATACAATTCATGCTTGTTTCATAAATGTCCCATCTTCTGAGACTACTGGAAATTTCAGAGGAAGTTAAATATTTCTAGAATGTAATGATGTCAGTTGAAATATGGATGTCTTATGTAGGTTGATATTTTAGTCATTTATATACTAGAAATAGAGAATCAGGTAAAAGCAGACATTTTTAAAAATGCCCAGTGGAAGTTAGAAACTGTTGTAGTCATTCTATCATCTATTGCAGAAATATCCGTTTCACTGTCCCAGATTTAATGTCGACTGAAAGTTCCTAACAGTCAGGCAAATCCTCTATTTTCCATTACTTCTCACTAACAATGGCTCAGCCAATATTTAGAAAAAAACAAATTCCAAGGTAAGGATAATTTATGAAACACTTGACTTTCAGTAAAATTCTCCAGCCATTACCAAAACTTCTTTTGAAGTTGTTAATATGAATGCCAAAATTAAAATCCAAGTGAAGTTGTTATTGCAGTTTCATATGTTACAAGAAAATCAGTACATTCTGGACCTGGAGGAACTGTGAGTTTTCCCTTCTGCCACTCTATCCATTTCGTTATCTGTGTCAGTTTCTTTCCTGGATCTCAGCTCAAGGACCATGTAATGTATGAAAATATTTTCCACAGTCTTCCCAGTTTAAATTGCTGTATTTCTTAGGGTACTTACAGTTCCTGGCCGTGGATATGGCACTCGGCCTTGGTAGGGAACCCACTGGTAGTTTGGGCCATCTCGGTGGGCATAGGGACCAAGAAATACCCTCCTCACATCAGTCATGCTGTACATACACACTGCTGATCCCTTGAAGATATTACTGAAAATGAGGGGAGAAGAAATCAAATCAGGTTCTTTAAATTATCAGTCGATTTAATCAAGTGGTAGAGCTATGGGAATAGCAGCTTGGTGCTTTCTAATTTATTACATGTGCTGATTATCAAACCTCTGACATGCTCTCAGAGCAATCCTCGCTCACCTCCTGTGAAAGTTCAGCAAAACTGATACGATCTCCCAGACATTTTCCGAAGCAGATGGCTGCTATTTCACTATTTAAAACATGTTGTCCCCAGAAGGCCAAAGCCCAAATGTGAGTAAATTTCAGTAAGGCTGTCCCCAGAGAACTATTCAATTCTTTCCTACACTTCACATTTTTGGTTTTTTTTTTTTTTAGCAGTCTCTTCCGTCACTTGGGCAGCACACGTGCAAACTTCAGTGTTGTTTCTTACCCTGACACTTTTTACAGAAGACAGTAAGGACTTGTAAATCTCCCTCCTCTATCCCTGGTATCACTAGAAACATTCTTTCTGTTTAGAAACTAAAACTTGTTTCCTTCACAGATAAATGTGGCAATACAAACAGTACTGCAAACCTTCCTCAGGCCAAAGCTATGAGTATATTTTGTTCTTGGTGAAAGCACAATGAAACAAAAACATTGAAGTCACAGTTACATGTGATTCAATAACAGAACATTTAAAGATCACTATACTTTCCAGATTTCAGCAATATTTTTTACTAATATCTCCTTGAGTAGCCAATTTCTCACCCCACAGATTTTCTATTTTACACTGCCCCCAAACAAGTTTATTTGTGCTTGTGTTCTTTTTCCAAATCTGTGTGGAAAGGACTTACAAATGCTAATCCCTGCTATAAAAAGCAGCTTCAGAGTGATGATGTACATTGCTCATAAGAATGAAACTTAATTCATTACTTCTTACTGCCACTGACTTCTCAGTTCAAAGGTTAAGAAAATTTCATGTTTTTTAAAACCACTTTTAACAAAGAATCCTCTTTAAAACAAGCAGCCACCCAAGATTCTATGCAAGTAAAATGATATGCTCTGTACCTGGAAGTTGTAAACACTCCATAGACTATTGGATTTTTAGGGTCTTTTGAGTTCATTAGGAACACATCCTCTGTAACAATAACAAGAGAAAGAAAAGAAAATTAGGTTAAATACATACAGATAATACCTGAAGACATTTCTATATTCTGGCCATTTCTGCCACTTACGTAGTTCATCAAAGTGTGTGTCAATGCCATTGGGTCCTGGTACAGAACAAATCAGACGTGCTTTGAGGAAAGTTGTCCATTTGTTAACAAGGCTCCTGTGTCCTCCAAAGTCATTCTAATAAAAAAATTATTTTGCATTAATATTTAGCAACAGTCTTTGTTCGAAGTAGCAACAGAGTACAAAGAAAATACATTAAATAAGATGATATTTAGAGAAAAGGAGAGAATTCACCCTCTACATATAAAAGCAATATTATGCTGCAAAGACACAAACTCTGAATTATTTTTGTTTTACATTATATTGTGTCATATTTCATACTAACACATAATTTAAAAACCAAAAACCTCAGATCTCTTTATATACCTTTATGCACATACAATACTGGAAAAAGAGAAATGGGCAGAAGTCCTGGAAAAGCTGAGGGTGTTTATTATGCTTAACTGTGTAGCAACAAAGTAGAAAGGCAAGTTGCAATGGAACAAAGTAGATAAAAATGCCAGAACAGTGGGATCCCTCGTACAGCTGCAAAACAGAAACAAAGTGCCCGAAGGACTTCACACTTGTGGGATAATTGGTTTTAAAGCAGCATCCTCCGAATTCAAGGAGGTAAATTGAAACTGTGCTTATGAATTAACAGAAAATTTTACTGTAAACATTACAGTTGCCAAAGCTACAAAATTTTTAATATGATTTCATTAGCAGATACCTTTTTGAATGTCTGTCAGAAAACCATCTGGACATTTATCGGTGTGGACAAATGATTCATCTTGCAGTTACTAAGGGTCTTTGGAATGGTTGCCCATTTCTACAGCTAACCTTAAACAGTTATTTTGTTATATCTTCCTTTGCCTGTGTTTTAAAGGTTTTCACTAATGTGGGAATGGAAAGGTATTAACATTTAAAAAGCAGATTCTTCAAATGTTTTTGGCCTACCTGGAAGTATCAAATTGCCTGTAAAAGACTTTCTTTTGTGGACACTTTCTAAGCCTCAGAGGATATATATGACTTTTTAAACCAAACACTGTAGTTTATCAAGTTTCCCCCAAAAAAGAATTGAATAGTATTCCTTTCTGTGTGTCACCCCCAAACTATTTTTCTCTTGGGATGAACCCTGCTTTAGTACAATGCCAATGTTAATACTGAATAGTTCACAGGCAAGAAAACACAGTTTCTAAAATTGCTTGCAAGTGCATTCAGTATCACACCAAGAAGTCATCATCTTACCTTGCAGATCTGCCCTATTCTGGCATGAGTGGCTTTTCCAGTGTGCTCTCCATCAATTGCATTTTCACGGAAGAAGAAATAGATTTTGTCATCTTCTGGATTGTCGCTCTCTGGTATCAGGTGAGCACTGACAAATCTGGGATCTGAGAAGGCAATGCCATTGTGCATGTTACTGCTGCATGAACTGGATCACTTGTCTTCCTTACATAAATGAACTGTCATTTTTCTTCCCAAAACCCAATCACTGCATCCCATGGCAAATATTTCTAAATTAGGTATATCATCACCTGTTACCATGTGACAGGTATTTACATTCTTCTTGTCTTTAATACAAAGAGGTGTTTGCTACAGGTATTTAATGAACAAATCTTAACTTAATTATTGGAGCAATTAAATGTTTATGAAATCTTTTTACAGATGTTTGTATAACATTACAGCATGGTTTCATAATTCCATGTATTTATTACTGACATTTTTCTTGTTCTTTGGATGTCTGGACTTTGGTTAATAATCTTTCTGTATAAGTCACAATTAAAATGAAAGAATTATGGAAACAAATGCAAAGTTCTCATTTTAGCTATTAAAAAAATATTTTACACCTAAAAAATTGTTAGTGCATTACTGTTAAAAAAAGTTAAGTTGAAAAATACATTTTGATTGATACTACTTCCACACAATACCCCAAATCCCCAAATTTTTGTCTTCTTTTCAGAACAGAAATAGATTTTAGAATTTCTACTCAAGTTGTTGAAATACTTTGTCTTGCCATTTTTATGAATTTTTTTTTTTTAATATACATAAACTTTATTTAACGATTAGAGTGACAACTTTATCTAGTGATAAAAAAGATACATCAACAAATGAAAATAAATATAATGTGGACATACTGATCAGTTATATAAAAAATGCTATAACGAAGTTTTGGGAAAGAGAATTTTATAGAATTCATATCAATAAATTGATACCAGTGGTGCATTTGGCTCATCGCTGTATTTTACAGAGATACTTCAGCTGGTATCTTTCACTATATTTGGAAAAAGAAGGCATATCCAACAGATTTACCAATCTGTTTTATAACCATTCTACATCCTGCTGGGATAATTAACTGTGAACTATATTTAACTACTCAAAGTCCTGTTCCTATGTGAAATTGTAAGCTATTTTAGTGTCTGTATTAACATCTTTTCAGTGTATGTTTATTGCTATATAGTCATGGAAATAATGAACTTTGCTGTGTTTTGCCAGTTTGCACTAGCTGGCCTGTGCAACCCATTGCCTTATTAAGCATGGCAGTGTTTTTAAGCAATGTATTTTAATATATTTGTATATATGCACACAGAAGTTTAGATGTTTCTATTATATGAGTAGATACTGCATAATTGTGTGTGTGTATGTGTGTATTATCATGTACTCTGTGTGTATATACGTGTATATATTCTCACGTACTTGTGTGTGTGTATACATCTATATATATTTGAGTACAGAAGGATGACCCTACTGGCTTAGACCAAAGTTTACTTAGATCAATACACAACCTCCAAGATTGTCCAGAAGTAATTATTTGAGACAAGAAAGAATATGGTGAATACAAATAATACTCTCCAAGAATAAAGTCCCTTCCTTCAGTTGTTTTCAGTGTAGCTGATTCCCTGAGCTTTGTTGCTTTCTGTGTGCTTAGTTAACTCTAAATAGACTTCTCATCCAGTTATCTGCCTAGTTTCTTCTTGAACCCATGCAAATTTCCAGCATTCAGCATGTCCTTTTGGAATTTGTTCCTCACCTACACAATGTAATGAATTAAAATTTACTCCTGATTTTGTGTTTTGAACATTCATCTTAATAATTTCATTTGGTTCTTCTCAACTCCTGTATTGAAAAAATGCTCAGTGTTCAAGATGTGGATGAACTGTGCTCTTTAACATGGGCTGTAGCAATTCTCTTTGTTGAATTCTCCGCTGGTTTTTTTTTCTAGTAATTCCTAGCGTTTAATATGGATTTGACAGTTCCTCAGCAATAATCTGAAATTGTCATGGAATTTATGTTCCAGAACCTCACTCTTCATTGGTGGTGCTCTGTCCACAACCCATTCTTTTATATGTGAAGATAAGCATGTTTTCCTCATGGTTTTCCCCAAGGTTTATCACTCATTCATCAAGAATAATTTAATTTGTCATTTGATTGCTTAGCTACCCAGTTGCATAAGATCTTTTTGTGATCCTTCACAGTCTTCCTTTGTCTCACTATGCTGAATAACTTAGATTCATGTGAAAAAACCACAACCTCTCATCCAGCCTCTTTTTCAGGTTATTTACGAACATGTTGAACAACACAGGCCACACAGCAGATCTCTGTGAAACTGTGCCTATTACCTATTGTCTGTCAAAATAAACATTTTTAGACATCTGAAAACATGGAAAATCCTGAGATCTTAAGCTCTCCACATGAAACCCCAATAATGTAAGCTATTAAATGCGCTTCCTTTCTTTCTAGCATTCATTCAAGTTACACTGACATGAGACCCAAGATAAATAATATCTAGACTATTTTTTATATGATATACTAAGGCTTTGCATACAACTTGAATCTCAAGAAACAAGAACTACAATTTGAAAATGTCTGCACTGCAGCCTGGGGAAGGATCCATCAGAGAAAGAGGATACCCATTAGAAGACACTGTTTTTGGCTACTGGATCTGGACGCTCTCTTTTCTGAATATGTTGTTTTCACATCCTTAAGGTCTTAATGAAAAAGGGTAAAAAATAACATTCAACCAAAACCTAAACACATCCCAAATGGTTGAATGATTTATTTCTAGTGCAATGGGTTTTGTAAATCACAAGATATCAAGTTCTAAAATAAATCACTATATTATCAGGCATCAAAAATCTAACTTTACATTGGCCTATGAAGATACTGTGGGGAGTCCCATTTGAGACAAAAATATTGCTGATATAGCACTGGTTATATAAACTTGCCCTCAGTTAGCATATTATTATTTTTTTCTTTCCCTCTCATAATTTTGCAAGTGAACCTAGAAGCAGTAAGACGGTTTAGTATTAAAGCAGGACTGACACAACAATGATAGAAAAATAGCTGAATAAATTGAAAATATGTGTTTCAAATGATTCTGTCAGAGTGATAGCTGAGAAGAGGGTTGTGAGGCAGGCAGATAAAATTAATGCCATAGCCAGAGTATGCTTTGTATGCACTTCTCACCAGTGCTCATCTGAGATGGATTCAGATCTTCAATTAGTGATTAATAATCCTAACTACATGCCTGAAAATGAAGGAGTCACACAACCTCATATTAGAAACACATCCATTGTACATCATAGAACAGGATTTTTTGAACAACACTGATGTTTCTTACTGAGCACACCTTGGATTGTTTTGCCATCTGGTTAAATCAATGCATTTTAGTCAATAAAAGAGTGGTTCTTCGTGTTATATGCCCTTGCTTTGTTACCTGGTGGTGTTTGGTTTTTTTCCCCTCTTCCATCTAATAGATCTATGTCTATGCAGTGAAGCAAATAAAGGAAGAACAGGCTACATGTGTTCTGTTGCATATAGAAATAGATTCATTTCTGTTCAGAACAAATGTAATGGTTAGAGAAATAACATCATGATACCATGTGTGGAGAGAGGGAGAGAAAAGTGGTGATAATTTCATGGGTTATAAAGCTCAGAAGTGGGTGGTGTGAACCAGTGATCTGTAGTGTGTTCTTTACTGTTTCACTGGCGCAGGGGCTGTTCGACTTGCCCGAGGCTCGATGCACACTTGCATTTAACCCCAGGGCTTCAGGCCATGCTCACTACTGGCTGTTGAGGGTCCTGATGAATCAATCAGCCAGATGGCCGGCAGTCACGCAACACAGCCCTCTCCATGGACTGAACAGCACTTTTTTATTGCTCTTCTTTGTGGATTGGAAGGGAGATATCCACAGATGAGGGAATTAGGGACTTTTCCTTGACTCTCCTAATTGCTCACCCATGCAGCAGAAGACAGAATGTCATCCATGAATGTGTATGTTCCAAGTATCAAGACTGCCCTGCCTTACCCTGCAAAATTAAACAGGTTTGGTATCAAGGGGTCCCCATGGGAAGTTTAAAATAATTCAGTCAGGGTTGACCTATTTCATACATTCAACACAGCCACAAAAGAAATGCTGGAATGAACTTCAAGCAAGTTTTACTGAATAGGAAGTGGGACTTTGATCCAAACCCACCAGTAACAACTGTAAAAGTCAGTGCACTGCAGCTATTGGGGGTAGATGAAAACTTCAAATTTCTGAGTACGATGTATGGAGTATTCTGCAACCCTAAAACTGCCTCCAATCCATGAAGCCCTCAGAAATGCTGTTACAACAGTTCAACACTTTCTTGTTTGAAAGCAGTCTCCCATTGGCTGAAAGTCCAGAAATCTTGTTTTGGGAAAATGGACTTAAAAAATAATTTGACAGCAAATATTTTGCAATGATTCATTGCTTTTAAAAAACACAAGCAGACAATGTGGAAGAGTGCTTTAAAAAACAGCATACATCAAACAAACATTTCTGAAACGTGTTTAAGCATGATCAAAGGAGAAACAAAGCCACAGCATAAACACGATCAAAATAAAATAACAGCTAAAAACACTTCTCTGATCTTGCAGCCAAAATGAACAAGCTAAAAATAAAAACTTAGATTTTTATTTAAAACAATCAGCCTTTAAGAAGCAAATTATTAAAGCCCACACCTTTTTCAGTCTCCTTTTTCCAGTTGTCTTGGCTGTGGTGCCATTTCTCAGATCCCACATGACACCTTTGTACACCACTTTGTGCGCCCTCCTGCAATTACCAGCTCTGCAGACGTTTCACTGGCAGCAGCCCATTAAACTGTCCTTCCTGAGAAACCTAGCTCTTTATGAAAACAACACCTTGGTCCAGCTGCCTCTATGATTTATATGCCATTGTTTGCTTATTTAAGTAATGGAAACATGTTTTGCCTGGCTCAGCATTTCAGGTTGAGGAAAAGCAAAGGTAAATCGATCTGCGTTGGTTCTTTAACAAATGTTGTTCTTTAGCAGCAACAACCACACAAATACACACACACCCCCAAGAGCAAGAAACAATAAAAGTCAGAAATTGGCTTTCTAACTGAATTGTATTAGCATTTTAATGAAGATCTATAAACTTGAAGGCACAGAAATTACCTTTAGCTGTCAAGATTGAGTAAGCTGAAGGAACAGAAGCTGGGGTCATCTCTTCATCACTTGACAGGAGCCAAAGGGCAGTTCTCTTAGGAAATGTTTTGTAAAGAGTTTGAACTGGATGCCCCTATTACTGTATATTTATGGCCAAAATGACTAATTTATCAGTTCACAGCAAGAAAATTTTAGGGAACTAGGGAAATTTTACGCTCAGTAAAACTGCAATTGCTATAATTTAATGAAAAGTACTGGAGGGTGACTGGGACCCTGAGGAGAGGAAGACTAGAGAGGCTGAAATTAAAAATTTAACAACAAAAATAGACAGCTACTCAAGACTTCATAACCATGTACAGCGCCTGTCTGCTGAGATCCAGCACAGAGAGCCAAACACTATCCTCAGAAAATCTGGACTTGCTCTCAGAGTGAGCCCTACTACCCACAGAGAGGAGACTTGCAGCTCCAGTCACAAATGTGCAGAGCAAAGCCTCTGCCTTGGCAAGGTCACCAGAGGACAAAGGTGTTAATATGTGGTGATGAAAGAGCTAAGATGGTTTGTGGTTTTACACACTCGAATGTAGTTTACAAAACACCGAAGCTTTTAGTGGTGTTCTTTCAAAGTCCCTTCATTTAAATTCCTCAACTTTCACATTCCACTTGCTGCTGTTGACTCAGGCAAATGCAGCAGAGCTCTCATGGATTCACTGCTTCCAGTGAAGCTCCTCAATAACATGGATGGCATCAGACCACATCCTCAAAGTGGGAATGCTCTTTGCACAAGGGACAACTTGTGGCTATTATGGAGCTAATATGAGGGTTTTGTGGTAATTTATTGTCAGATGCTAACATAGAAAGGACAGACCACAAAGCAGAGATGTCATTTAAAGATGCTGTTTACAAAGTCAGGAGGATGCGTGGCATGCAGGCCATGCATGATCAAGCTGTCAGCAGCTATTACAAGGTAAGAAGCCCTATGGTCCCTCATTGATTTTGCAATGGAAATTTCCATCAGAAAAGAGTTTTAAAGACTGATGATCTTCAGCAAGTGGTTTATCTTTGAGTCAAGATGATCTTAAAGTAGTGTGTTAGTTATGTCAGCTGGTTTCTCCTTCTTAGAAGCGACACCCTGTTTTTTATTAATTTTTCAAAGATTAGTAAAGGCAATTTTTGTGTCACAGATTATAAAACAGGCTAATAAGTATAAGGTTTAACTAAGGCTTCTTTTAATTTCAATAGTGTACTTTAAAAAAAAATTATTATATTTTATTTTCTTCAAAACTCTTTTCATAATTAAAAATACCCAAACAGACCAACAAACCCTTCCTCTGCAGAATCCAACTGCTATGCTTCAGTGGTGCCTTGTGTGACATAAAGAGATTACAGATTTTCAAGGATGAAAGGTATTAAAAGTAGCAACAACATATCACTGTCATTTCAATACATGGGTGCAGCAGCAGTGTAACACGCAAAGAGACGTGCATTAAAAAAGGCACACCATGTTTTCACACGTGTAAATTCTACATCTCAATGGTACACTTACACATACAGCAACAAGAATCTAGTCCTTGTGGCTTTTAGAGTGGCTTGACCGTAAGTGTTATCTATGCATCATTCTCATTGTGAGAGATGTTAAAACTGAATTTAAATGATTGTTTTTTTAAAGAATGACTGATTTGTATTTGAGGCAAAGCAAAGAAGGGAAAGCGTGTTGTAACACCCTAAAGCATTCAGGCTCCATGCTGGCTGGGCAGCTAGCAGAAGTGAAAACGTGACAAGGCCAGGCTGGGGACTGAGCCATGGGTGCCCTCCCGGGGCTGTCAGTGATGCAGAGCCAAATGACAGTAAGAGGAGCACAACCTCAGTTTGGGGTGCTCAGCACCTCTAGAGTAGTGTGAATGAGTCCCTTAGTACCTGCCAAAACAATGCCACCACCCCAAGATTCCTCATCTCTTCTGCCTTAGAGGCATAATTCAGCATGAGCATATCTTGGGACTAACACTTTAGCTCCCACAGGAAAGAGAAGGGAGAAAATGTTGATCTCTGATGCAATTATCAGTTTCTGAAGCCTTTGTTCTAAAGAGACAACAAGAGTTTTGATTCCCTGTTAAAGACTAATTATATGGTGAAGAAAAGTGAATACAAAAGTTCAGTAAAATTATAGCTTAATGCTCAACATAAATTAGATTTCTCACAAAACAATGCTTATGATCTATCCACCCCATTTAATTTAAAAGAGGTGATTATTATCTCCTTACAGAAAAACAAGCAAAATTAACACCTCTTTTCCATTACTGACTATGTTTTAAGGTTGTCGTATATCTATCAACACAATTAATTTTAAACTTATTTACTTGTCCCTCAGAGAGAGTAATTGGGCAACTGAAAAAACTAGTGTCCATCACAGAAAAGAAAGTGAGGTTTGCAGCACATTGTCTCCATTTAGGAACACTTTAATCTCAATTTTCTGTATTTCTTAAAGCTAATGAGAGTTCCAGCTAAGAGCCTGTTTCTTCCTCTCTCAGTCATTTATTTGAAGTTTTTGACATTGATGTTTGGAAATAAAAACACTAGAAAGCCTGTGCCTTAACTGTGTAACCTACATCTTTAGAGCTCTGGATGAGTGACAAGAACTAAATACCACAGTCTTTATGCTAAGAGGTGATGTATTAGGGGAGGAAGTAGAGCGTGGAGGCGCTGAAGACAAAAGATGTTTCTGATTTGGGGTGTTACAGACTTTTGGCATATGCAGCCATGCTACAGGCCTGCCTTTTGTAAGCTCTGAAGATTCACAGGTGAAGCACAAGTCCCTGGAGATGCCGAAGCAGTTTATGGCAGTTGATCCTAAAAGCCAAAAACCAAACCTGTTCCTCTCCACTAATGTGATTTTCTCAGGCCTTCCTGAATGCTGAGAGATGTGTGTTTATGTCTTGATGGAATATTCTTCCTCTTTGCCACCTGGAAATTAAGGGTGCAAGAAGGCGTCCTGAAGGCAGAGGGAACATGCTGTGGCAACACCATCAGCCAAACTCCTGACATAGCACTTTGCAGGAGGCAAATACCTGGCTGAGTGTGAGGAATAGCTGGGGATTAACATGGCAAACATATTCCAGTGTAGGGAAAATGGGACAGCCCTCAACAGTATGAGTGGCAAAAGCTGAACTGCACTGGCTTGACAAGCACATCTTCAGCCTGTGTCTCCTGAAAGCTAAATTCCTAAAGCTAAATTCCTCTGTCAGCTCCATGCAGTGCATAACCCTGTCTCCAGAACCATTTGTCCACAGAAGTAATACTTTTTTCTGCCTGAAAAGTGAACAAATATGTCCTTTGTGACAAAAATCATCTAGTTTGAAAACAGGAAGAACACCTCCAAATTTTGTACTGCCAGATTCAATCTGAAGTGTGTGGAAGAGGTTGTGTAGCTGTAAAAAAAAAAAATCTCCTCCCTGATGTCACATCAAAAACTGGACAGGACTCTACCATAGTCTCAAATCTCAGTGAGAGATATTCATTCATCTGGAAATGATCATCAACCCACGCCAGTTCCCAAGGAGTCATCCAGTAGAGAACACTCTTGCAGCAATTTCCTAACCTTTCCGAAATCCTGTAATTTAATTTCTTTGTTAAATCCTTTAGATTTGGCTAAAGAACTGAGGTAATTTTGTCAAAATACAAGAAACATTTTGTTGGTATAATGAACTTTTACAGCTAGTGTAAAGCAACTTGATGCAAAATCCATTAAAGTAGGCTTAATGAGGGATGGCAGCAAAGACTGAGGAAAGGGCTGGGTGAATGACTGGTTTTAGCTCATATGTCAGTGTAGCACAGCAACACAAAATGCAGTAAGGCATCTGTAAGAGGAAGCAAAACCCCTCAGCAGAACTTGAGCTATTCATTGTGATAGCATCAGTTATGACAACCTCTTTCAGGAGGCATGTGAGCACAATATGTGTTTCCAACTTATTCTAGCTTCAGTCAACATAAGGTATTAAAAGGGTTTTACACAACTGAAATAATGAAATCATGTAGTCATTTATTGTTGATGTGAAACTTATTTCTGTTCATTAAAAAAGAAAAAAAAAGTGTTTGATAGCACAGGTGAGATGAAAACTGTGAAGTTGCTTCAGATAGAAAAGTTTCGCAAGAGTACCTGCACTGTCATAAAGTTGTGTTTCTCAAACATTGTTTCCTTGGTTTATACTTTAATTCGGTACAAGCAAACCCTTCTTTGTTTTTTTATTTATTCACTGACAGCACTTCAGATATATTTGTCATAATTTCTGTGACTTTTAAGAATGAAAATTTCATTGTATCAGACTCAAAATTTTAGTGTTTTTTAAAAGCAGTGAGGGAGGACTTTGCAGCACGCTTGCTTGCGATACATAAACTGCAGGGAGAGGAATTGGCAGAGAGTTTAACAGAAATATTTAAAAAGTAATAAAAGAAAGAAATGTAGTAAAAAGTACAGGTCCTGTAATAAACGGGAAACTGGATTTTTTTTTTAAAGAATGCTTTCTACCAACAGGTCTGACAAAAATATTAAAGCTGACAGTATGTCAAACATGGAACAGAACTGAGCATTGATAATGACAACCCATTTACACAATCTTGTGAAAAAGCTGATGACTCACAAGTCCATGTAAAATACCACATAGGAAGGTTGTGTGCCTTCCTCTCTCATGGAGCATTTTCCTGCCCTCACTGGAAGTTGCTTTAGAGAAACAGGAGAACAGGACACGGAGACTGAAGAAATGGGTAACTGAAGAGAGCTGTGCCCCATGACTACCAAATTTTACAGTCTGACAAATGTTATAATAGAGCACAGGAAATATGAATAATCTCACTGACATCAGTGGAACACTTCTTACTTACAGTGATATTGAATTTTGCTCAAACGGCAGTAAAAGAATCAAAAAACACCAATCCTCAGATATATGGCAATATTCACAGATAATGTATTATCACTGAATGCTTGCAACTGTTTCATAAGAGCTGTGCATTGAATGGGAAAAATATGTAATCCAGTCTTTAAAGAAACTTTTATTCTGCTTTTTCTGAATGATCATCTGTAAAAAAGCTGTCACTGTAAGGTTATCTTCTTTCTGATTATGCCAACTTCTCTAACAAAATCTTCCTACAAATCTTGCTGTACTTACCTGAACAGAAATCTTTAAAACCTACCAAGAGGGAATTAAATTTATACATATACAAAGATATGTTAAAAATACTCTTTTTCATAATCCAGGAACCTAACAAAAACACACGACAAAGTTTTGTCTTTATTTACTCAGTGTGTTTGTGGCAGCTCTAAGTGCTCTGGAACATCAAATTCTGATGCATGTTGTACAATAAATGGTAGTCTCCAAGATTTATAGTTTAACCCTTGACTTTGAAAGAGATAATTTCCCTGGTAACACTACAAAGCAGCTCACCTTACCAACAGAAACATTCAGCTTATAGACACCAGTGATACAGTGATCTCAGAACAGAGGGAAAACAGCTAAAAAGGCTTATCAGCCTCAGCTTTGGTGGGTCACTCTCAACAGTCTTTTGTACAACATTGCTACTACATTTGAGACTGATAGTGAGATCCTTAAAAGCAATGTTACCACATTTCAATAATACTGTATGTTATCTGTACACCAGCACACCATCTGAGGCATTCACTGCTTCTGACTATCACCTATTAGCTGGTGATCACCTGCATACTTCGACCTCTTAGATGTTACTATAAACTTTACCATATCTCTTTTTTTTTACTGTATGGCATGTAAAAGCACTTAGATACATGTTTAAAAAATCAAATTTAATCGCCACCTTTTAAAAAGGGTGAATTTATACAAGCCCATGGAATCCAATGTAATAGCAAGGGATGGGATATTTCTGACACCACTTTGATAACTAAGAGCTGGACACTGAAGCCTGAAATAAGCAGTATAGGGCACTCTAAAGATCAAGGGGAAAAAGAAGCATCACTCTGGCAATGCAGCAAAATAGGAAGTTCAGGACCTACTGCACTGTCAAAACTTAAAGGCATCAAATGAGGAACCATTTATCAAACATCCTGTCTGTAATCTGTCCATCATATCTGATAACTGAAATTGTGTGAATTCTTCTTTGCTTGTTTTCTGTTATTTAGTCCAACATGATGCCTTTACAAGTGAAAAATAAGTATCCATTTGTCTCTCCCATTTGCCCTTTTCTTTTCCTGTTCCCCCTTCCTTATAACACAGTCATGAATGAGGCTCTGTGGCCTAAATGTTGCTGTTGGTGACATTGCTTTCACCCTTTTGTTTCACAGTGTTGCCTGATGGAGCCTGGGGAGGGACATGGTGAAGTGGCTAAAGTGGGACTGGAACAGTTTCTATCCTGGAAATGTGGGTTTGCAGAACTAAATGGAGAAAAATGACTAAATGTTTTTGCATCAATTAAACCCCTGCAAATAATGAAATGTAATCTGATGGGAAATTATATGTCATATTAAATACGGAATTTTCTAATTAGGTGTTTCCTCTGCTCCGCTTCAAAGGCTACAGAAATATTAAGATGTCTACAGTTACAGCACAAAAAGGTCTTCAAGATGTAACATTTGAAATATCACAGTATTTCAGAAATAATGAAACTTCTGCCAGGAATTAACAAATTTGAATTTAACTGCAACAGATGCTTATCTATGTTTCTTGATCTTACACACTCTTTGTGTCTACCTCATCACAAATCAGTGTTAGGCTCAGTCCTGCTCTAGTAAAGTCCACAGCCACAACTCTGCTAAATACAGGAGCTGAAACTATAACCTTGATAACGGAGTTTAATATCAGCTTTGCCATTCTTGGCTAGTGTAACTTTTGAATTGTGTTCTTGAACTACCTGAATGTGCTATCAATGTTTTAAATACATTGACATTTCCACTTTGTTGTAAAAATAGGCTTTTAATACTACACAGTATTTAGCAATCTAGTACCAGCCATCAGTTTGATATCAGCCGTGACATTATTTAATTTTCAGAATCACAGAGGTTAAAGCTCACTGAACTATAAACAGTTGGAAACATGGAGTGTAATCCCAAGGCACAGCTCTGCACAAGCTGTAATTTAAATCATATTGCATGCTAAGCTGAAAAGGCAGTGCAGGTCCCAGAGGGCATGAATAAATCTGCAGTCACTGATTTGCCACACACATTTGTGTTGGGATTCTGTAACTGTGCAAATGTGATGTCTTCCTTTAGAGCACAGGACCTGTCATCTACTGAGATTTGTAATTAAATAACCCAAAGAACAAAAGCAATTACTCAGCCTAACAAATATTCAGGCTGAAATGTGTGCGATTTCATGAACAAAGAGAAGGGGAAGTTCCGGAGACAGAGAGAAAGGGAGGCATTGAGTCTGCGATAATTCATCTGTGTCTAGTGCTAGTGGAGGCTTTAATGTATAGAACAGGTATTCACATACCTGGCTTACTTTGAACTAATAATTCCGTCATCACAGACTCCACTGTGAAGTGGATGTTTCTCCAGTTAAGGAGCCAATTAGGCTTCCAGCTGGCTCCATGCCACCTCAGGTGCCGGCTTTGAGCAATCAGTTGTGTTAATTGCAAGCAACACTAAATGCCTTTTGGGACAAGCAATTCACGGTTCAGGAATGTTAGTGCGAAGGGGGTAGGTTCAGCCCCATTACTGAGAACAAATCACAGAGTTTGCACAGGTCGCAGGCAGGCTAAGAATTGGAATTTTATGGAATGGGGGAGAGAGGTGGGACCCGACTAAGGGGCTGTATCCTCACGTCATTAACTCTGCTGGGCATCTCAGTTAATTGATGGGGTGGGGGCTATGTGGTGGGCTGTGTGGTGCCCTTCATATTTTGAGCTCAGCAGCTCTGTCCTCCCATTCCCCTGGGTTTGCCAGGCATTCTGATCCAGGCCAACAGGGCTAAGATATTGGTCCAAGAGAAGATACCTCAATTGCCCATGAACATGGGCTCCTTCACAATAGTTGGTATTTTCTCTCTTTCTATTTGTCTCAGTGGGAAAACAATAGTTTTTAAAATGCACAGGGATTGTTTGATACAAAGGAAATATTACAAGAGCGATAATAACAGTGAATGACAAAAATGGATGATGAAGGGCAAACATATATAAAAAAATAGCCATTGAAGGAATGAAGAGTAATAATGAAATGAGCACAGTAATGAGTAGAAATCAGATCTTGGCTGCATAGGGGTCATTGTCATGTATGGTCAGCTACGGATCTGGTCTGTTGTATTTTTCAGTATCTATCTTTTGGCTCACTACCTGGATAACAAGCTTTATCCAGTCATTTATTCACAAGCATGGATTTCCAAGGTATTTGTCCATGAGCACCCACACCAGCACTACTTAAAAGAAGAACCCCGCCCAAATGCCAGAGGTGATGAATGGGAAGCTTGGATTGAATCATTAGAGATAAAGGGAGTTAGTGTGCTGTGGGGAGCGGGAGGAACTGGTACAAACCTCAGTCTGCAGGTGCTTAGAAACAGAGTGGAGGCTTGGGAAGTGTCTCTAAAACTCTCTAGAGGCTCAGTCCCTGGTGTCCCACATGGATGTACAAAGAAAACTTCTTAAAACAAAGCCATCTTATTTCTCCCTTTAACACAGACTGAAACATTGCCAAGCACTTTTGCGTCTAAAGCTGTGAATTTCATTAAATTCAATGCAACTCGCTCAGCACTCTCTATTTTTGTGTGGCTGAAACCTTTAATTCTCTCCCCACCGCCCCGCAGCCAGCATGCTCCAGTCACATCACACTTAACCTTTGCCTTGGCTTCTCAAAAAAGAATTTGTTTCACTCTATTCACGGCTTCAACAGTTTGGCAAACTGCACTCGAGCGCCGCGCTGGGCCTTTATATTGAACACACTAATCTGATTGTTTTTCCACTCTACAAACTTTGGGTCAACAATCAAGCTGCTGCCAGAAACTAATTAATTTGCAAACAGGCCCCATTTTCACAGGGGGAGAGCTTTTGAAACCTATGTCAGCAGAGCTGGTCACACCATGGTGACATGCATTGTCATGGCATCCACTTTTCTGGGTAATTCTCCTCACTAATTTTTCACCACACACATGAACTCAAATTACCCAGTCAACAGTAAATCTCTATTGAATGCCCACCAAACTCTGAACGTGGTGGACCGAGAAGAGGAAATTGGTATTGACAGGGTCAACACTCATTAAATTGATGGCTAGAGCAGAAGGAAAAAACCACAAAACAACACAAGAACGCAAAAAGAAAATTCGGATGTATGTCATATCCCAATAAAGGGGGTTGTAACAGACCCACTCCTCCTTTGTTTAAATCAATTAGTATTCTGCTGTGTGACTCCTACAAGCAGATTTCTGTTTAACTTTTCTGAAAAACTGGTTAGTGACTTTTGTGAACAAGAAAGGAGGCACAATTTGGTAGTTAAAAGTCACTGCTTTTCAAGCATCAGAGCTGTGATGAGCTCTCACAGAGAACATGGGAAACCTACTTGAATTTGCAAGGCCTATAACACAAAAGCTTTGTCTTTGGAATCCTGCCACCTAATCTGAACTTTCCTTTTACTTAAGCTGATTTGGACCTCTGCAAAAATGATAATTACAAAGAAACTGGTGTTGTGTAACTTAAAGTGGGTTCTATACCAAAAGCAAAGCAAATGTAAACTTAGAACCTGAACACTACACCTGTTCTGGACAAATGGCTCTTTTTTTCCTACTGAGATTTTTCTCCAGGGAAAAGGAAGAGTCTTCCTGTGAACTGATCCATGTGGGTAACACATAGATAGATAGATAGATAGATAGATAGATAGAAATGATCTTTTTAATAATACATTAACTTAAAGTAGTACCCAAAGCTTTCTAGTAGAGATTATTGCCACTGCTTGAATAATATACTAAGTTTGTCACCTTAAGTGGACAGACCACAAAGCCATCCACTGCCAACTCTGTAAGTTATCCATTGAAACAAATCCATAGAAAAAAATAATCCATCTCAGGTTAAAAAAAAAAAAAAAAGGAAAAAAACACTTTTTAGAGGAGATAGAATATCACTGGGACTATTTATAATCAGAAAATTTCAGGTGCTTTTTATCAGTGTGAGAAGGGCACAGAGCTGTACTACTCCTACAGAATGTACTCTTGGAGTGTGCTCATGCAGATGGATTTTACACAGCTCCTGCTGCTGAAAGAGGCAGAAGAGACTCAGATTTGTTTTACTAAACGATGACTATAGAAAGCAACTCACCTGCATCATCCAATGTTAATCTGAACACCTAAATGAGATCACCAGTTTTGCCCGGTACAGAAATACATTGATTTATCCACATCCAGCATCTACCCAGAGCTTGTTCTGGTTCTTTCATCCAACTGCCTTCCAGTGAAGTTGATGGGAATGGCTGCACTCTCAGATCTGCCCCCAACATGAGACTCATCAGGATTTACTGGGCTGTTAACCTGATATATGTTGATATGTTGACCTTTCAATTCACAATTGAAATAAAAACCTTAAAATTTAGCAATTTTAAGGCACATCACCAATAGACCAGTTCAGTGCACAAGAGTGAGTGCAAATCTCAAACTGGCCATCACTGCCAAGTCTCTTTTTAGAAAGACTATGCTGCAGTGATCTGGTTGGGACTGGGGTCATGTCCCACACTGCTTGTTTTGAGAGCCATGAACTTCTTTCCTAAAACTGTACTATATGCAGCAGAGCAACTTCTCCGGTCTCCAGCAGAAACAGTGAACAAAGAACTCTGACCTCTCCCATTATTTTTCATCTTATATGCACTATAAAGAGTCATAGAATGAATAAACTGCAGCAAAGCATGGCTTCTAATCTACACTCCCAGCTATTACATTTTTTTGGTGTGGATAGTAAGGCTGACCAAGTTAAAACCGTAAACGAGCCCATGGTTAACCATGTAATACACACATATCCTAAGCCAGGTTCCTGGACTAACTTGTATCCTGATTTCCTGAAGCACACCGTGGCTATAGCTCAGTTTACTGATGTTTACTGATGCAAGTCTTCCTGCTCCAGGTCATATTCTCTACAGTGTCAGGAAGCCTTCAAAATGTGCAGTCAGACCAGGAGAATGTTCTCTGCTGCTTCATCTTTCCTACCCACTTTTTCCACTCTAATCTTGAACCTCGTCCTTTGGCTACTTTTACCACCTTTGCAACCTACACAGAAAAAAATCTCATCCACAGCACTGATATTAAATGAAGACAATTACCTAATGCTAGGGGGCATGTGAGGGAGAGAGAATGAGATCTATTTCCTAGAAGGATTTCAAATAATTTCATTTAGGCCACTTGATGGGAAGATTATATTATTTCTGGTTGTCTCCACCCACCATCTTCATGACCTGTCTCACATCCAGACAAATTGTTAAGCACATTCTCTAATTGCTACTTGGTCTTTGATTTCTGAACCAAATGCTTCTCTTACTTTGTATAAACATACAGGGAACAGTTATCAGACAGGTTCAATTGAATCAGCTGGTTCAAATACATTAATATCTTCTGGTCGAGTATTCAGCAGAGCCTTTGGCTTCCTGACCTGTAACCATTTCAGATTAGTGACAGGATAAAAGCCAAGTAATGACAATAAGAAAGAATAATATGTTTTGTGATTTCAGAAATTCTAGGTTTCTTCCAAGAAAAAAAAAGAACAGTTTGTACAAAAAATGTATAGCGAAAAAGCTTGTTAGAATGCAATGAAAAAAACAACTTAAAATTCATACTCAAGCTCTCAAATATGGATCTACAGACTTAAGGGAGAAAAAAAACTTGTAAATTGAGTTTGTGTGCCATTCTGTTCATAGTATTATGCCACCGTCACCATAGTTTCTGAGCACTTCCTAGCACTGTGTTAGGTGACATTAGCATTTGTCACACATGGAATTTATCACTGTGAAATTATTTATTACTATTCTTAGCAATGAAGATAATGGGAATGGGGGTGGGAGGACGTATTGAGTGAGAAACGAGACTTGCATATATGGACATGTTTTGTTCCTGCAAGGGTTGGAGTTGTTCATGCCTCTGTAAGCCATGGTGGGAAAGTGTGGAACTCAGTCCACACTACAGCCTGCATGATAGGACGTATCAGCTGGTTAATGTGGTTCAAATATAGAAATGCATATTTTAAATGCAAGAGATCCTTTCACAGGAAAAAAAAAACACCAAAAGAACAACAAGAAAAATGACATACACAAAAAAATCCCCTCAATGTTTTCACTCATAAGGTTGTTTAAATATGACCTTGTAAATTCATGGGAATGCAGACCTGGAAGAGATTTCTTAGTCTACTCATTGTAGTCTCTTGCAAGTGTGCTATAAAACAACACATAAAATGTTACCTGAGTTCCTCCTAAAACCATCTAGGCTGCCTCACTGACTACTTCTATTGGGCAGCTTTTTCTAATTTCATTCCCACCATAGTTTGAAGACTAAATAAATTCATATGCAGTTCACACTTTTTTTTTAAATCTCCTTCGTTTAAATAGCTCTCTTCTTAATGGATATTTTTTGTATTTGTAGCATCCATCACCTCCTTTCTCCAGTAAGATCTTAGATGTATTTAATGAAACAATCCCAGGTTCAAGGATGGTTGGGTTCTGTCAGCCCATTTTCACATCTGCTTACCTGTATTTTACTGCATGCTGTATATCTGGATTAAGAATATGTAGGAGGTGAACTGGAAAATGGGAAACTGGGAAGGCATTTAGGGACAAGGGAGTGGCACATCACAGTGGGCCATCAGTGGCTATGTATAGGCAGGAAAAGGGTTTGGTGTGGTTGACCAAAGACTAATTATAGGTTCAAGGATCAGAATATGCACACACACAATTCTCAGCAAGAGTAATTAATTTCTAACATTTTGACACATTCAACGCATTTTATTAGAGAGCTAAAAATCGTATAAACTATCTGTAACCTCGTCTTTCTTGTGCCATACATGACTCTACTGTGCAATACGTATGCATTCAAAATCACGTGTGTGTATTGCCAGTGTTGGGACATTCTACAAAGTGTCGTAAGTGGAAACAAAGTGATGGCTACAGTTCTTTTTGAATGCCAGGAAAGTATCAAGTCCGTGTTTCCTGCCTTGGACCCTGTTAAATTTAAGAGAGCGTTGGTTTTTTGGTTTTTGTTTTTTTTTTTTTATTGAACAGTCACTCAGCTTCTATAATTCTCAGCTGTTTATGTAACCGTAAAGTAAATATTACCAAGGACAATAACCTTGGGGGACTAAGCACAGTTACTACTCTACTTTAAAAATTAAGCCATGGAAAGTATGCTAAAATAATATCATAGAGTGGTTTAAAACCATAAAAAGCAAGGAAATTCCAAGCCAAGTCTTGAAATCCAGACTGACAGTCTTTCTTAACCCCAGGTCTAGTAAAGAGGGTGAGCGAGGCCAGCATTTCTGGGGTGCAAACCAGATTCATAATACTGTCTTAATGCAGCTTTTGTGATTTCATTTCCTTTCAGATCTTTCTCAGCCCAACCCTTCTTTGCTTTTAAAATAAATGTTTATGGTTATTCATTTTACAAAATGTTAACAATTTAAGGCCAGATCCCCTGCGCTCAAGTCAGAGGAGATGAGAGCAGCTTTAAGCTCTCTCCTTCCACTCCTCTAATCTTCAGCTTGAAAACTGCCTTGGGTGCATTGCTTTTGCATTGCTCAGCATTTGCTCTGGTAGACTGCACTGCCAGTTCCGCCTTCTTGCCTCCAGCCATGCCCTCAGCCCTTGCACAAACGCTGTGGGGATGGTGTACAGCAAACACTGCCTGCTGTGCAGCAGGGAACTCCCTGGCACCAGGAGAAGCTGCTCCCACCTGCTCAGGCCTTTACTCATCTTTTCCTTTTAACTGCTGCAGCAGTTCATGGAAGCAGGACATGATCCATGCTTCTTCAAAATAACTTTATGGCTCTGAACTATGAGAGCCAATGGCACATGTAAAGGGAAACTTGCCTGTAGGCAAGACTTTGTAAGATATATGTGTAACATCAAGGCCATTGCTCCTTATAGTAAAGTTGGACAGGAGATGTTTTTTTCAACTTCAGATTTTTTTTTCTGAAAGTTCAAAACTATTCTTGACCCTCACTGGGACTGAGTAAGATTGCCAAAGCTTCTTTTGTGCAGAGAAACTCCATGCACGTACCAGAGGAGGCAGTAATGTCCAGTGTGTGCATGAATGTGGCTTATAAAAAAGCACATGATTCAGTCAGGGCACTGAACTGCTGCTTTTCATATCCAAGATGACTTCCCTGAACACCAGCTTACTTTACTGTGTTTTTGCAAAATGCTTTCTTGTCACATCTGGCCAGCTCTGTATCAGTAATTAAATATACACTGCTACAGTGTCTGATGTATGGTTCCCTAGCTTCTAGATGAATGCCCTGACTACATGGCTATAGAATCAGTCTCCCTTGTTTTATTTGGCTGGGTGACTGTTTAATTATTTATACAAAATGAAAGCTTTAGAAGCCTGTGAGTATTTAATATCTCTAAAAGACTTAAGAATCAGCACCTTCCCTTGGGCTGGGCACAGTTCTCTTCATACAACTTCTTGAACATCTCCAGAATGTGACTGTGTGATCTCTGTAGGAACTCTGTGTTCCTGCTTAAATCCCAAAAACTTTTACATTACACTCTGTGTAATGCTGTCCAACTTTTATGCCAGTTCAGGGCAAGACTTAATTTCTGGGAAAAGTTGCAAGCTCTTCACGTGCAACTGTCTTCTCCTCTCCATTTTTGGTACCAAACAGCTGTGTTTTCTGCACCCTATCAGCTCTGACCTTAGCCTTAGTCCAGAAAAAGCAGCTTAGTTCCTGCTCTGACTGAAATAAACATTAGCGAGGTCTTAGAACTGGATGCCTCACCACCTAGCTATTAAATTCTAGGGGGATGAGAATTTGTCTCTAAGTTTGACCAGAACTGCTGGTTTGCAGCCTTCAGTATATGCCCATTAGAATACTGGTTTTTCACCTGAGGTTAAGCACACTTTAAAAGGAACTGGGAAAGCAAATCCACCACTACACAGCAATCCATATCTTTGCTAAAAAACTTACAAAGGTCTGCAAACTCAAGGTTCAAAAATAGTTTATATAGATCTTTAAGAAAGCAGTGTACACCTCATTCTTCAATGAGAGCTTGTTTCACTAAAAGTATGTCCACTTAAAACACATGAAAACACTGAGCTTCTTTTATAATGATATTTTAAAAAGAAAAATGACAAATTAAAAACAATAATCAAATAATCATGCCTGCAGAGTTTCAAACCCAAACTATTATAATTTTTGGATTTCCATGTTAAATGCTGAAATTAGGAGAGCTGTGTGGAAAGGCTGCCACGATCTTATCACTGGGAAATTAACAGTAAAGCCTCAGAGCCTTTAATAGGAATGCTGTAGTGCAGATTTTAGGCCAATCTTTCCATATTAGGAAGGTAAATGTATTAAGTTGCAGTGGAGAGAGAGATTTCAAAAATGTACTTAAGGATCATTCTCTATTAAATTACGGCCAGTTATGAGAATAATTTCTAAAGGCTTCAATTTGATTCTTATCTTGTTTTAAATTAAGTTTCAAACTTTCAATACAGGAATATAGTGCAAGAACTTTATTTAAAGAGTTGGAAATCACCTTCACCTTGTGATACAAAAAATGCTGTCTTTCTACTTTTATGCTCATTTTGAAAAATACTTAAATTCAAGATAGCTTGAGGTTCATCAGCTCTTTATGTGTGATTGTCTTCTCCTCCCCACCTTGAGCACAAAGCAGTTGTGGTTTCTGCACCCTGTCAGATGTAACCTTAGTGCTAATTTGGGAAAAGCAGTTCTCACATTTAGTGCTGAAAGACTGATAACCGAATCCACAAAGGAATGACACATTTTCAGCGGTGAAGTACAGGGGCTGCAGACAATGGCTGCGCTTTCCCACTGCATAAATCCCCCTGACTCAGCTGTCATTGTGCAAATCTACTGCACAAAAGCAGATTTTGCTTGCATGATTGGGCTTTATGTCATCATGACTATCACAACAAAAGTTGGTGTCGGTTATCTTTAACATATTATTACTCTACCAGGTATCAAGATAGATGGGTATGTCTATAACCCTTGTACTTTACTGTTTCCTGAAGTCCAGAAATTTTGTTTATTGTCATAATAAAATAACCCAACAAATAAAATTTTTGGGTTACTGGGCAAGCACAGACTGTAGAACTTAAGTGTGGAAGACCTGAATCTGTTCTCCAGACGGATAGTAGTCACATGAATTACAGCAAAACTAGATTTAACAGAATATACATCAGATTCATAAACTTGTCATATTAAAATACAGATCCATACTTGTCATATACACACTTCTATGATATGTGTATCCAATGTATGTTATATATAGAGTTGACAATCCAACCTGCCATAGCATCTTGTGGTTTTAATTATGAGGCAGGGTCTGATGTTGTAATGGATTGTATATACAGCTAATGTGATATCCAATTTGATACTAGAAGGTCTTGACTAGCTAATAACAAGCTGTATATTAAAACATACTCTGCTCTTATACATTAAAATTTGTGTGAACAGTTTGCACTCAATTGCAAAACCACGTAAGAAAGCCTGAACCTCAGCAGAGACATAAATAATATGGCTAGGAGCAAAAAATGTCTAAGAATAAAAAAATTTGTGAATTCAAAAACAGGAGTGCAGATGCAAGCAGTATGTACAGCAAAAGTAGAGCTAGTTAACTCTTAAAAAAGTTTAAATTAACTCAGCAACTATAGTTAGTATTACTTAATTCAAATGTCAGCTTTTTCAGACAATGAATTCTTATTTCCAAAATGCTCATATCCTTCTATAGCTAAAGCCAAGTGTAATTCCATTTGAGCTATTAGAAATTCGACTTGGATAGAGTACTCAGATGCATTCTAAAGTATTTTGGTACACGAAGACAAAATCAGATTTTCTCTGAAACTATCTTTTTCTCCGCAGACATGCAAATAAACAACCACAGGCTTGATTAGTAATATCCATACAATAATGTAAGCTATTGTGCCTTGCTGAACTATTTGATATTTTGAAACCAAATCGCTTGGAATGCCCAGGACCCTTTTCTCTTTTTCCAAACTCTTGACAACTTTGGCTTGCTCAAGAAGTTCTGCTGATTGGCTTTCTGCTGGATGTGGCCAGTGTTCCCTTCAACCCAGCAAAAATTAAAACTTGTACAAGGCACAATCCTGCCCAAGACTCTGGAGCTACTTTGTGTTGATGTGTGGCTGATGCCTCCACAAGCCTTGAGCTTCTGTCCAACTTGCATGACTATGCTGCTTGTAGTGTCTGTGTGTGTTTTAAATTTAATCACACTCCACAAATCTCAGTGTAATTAAACCAAAAATGCTTCTTTATAAATCACTTTTGATTAGTTTAACTGGTTTAAGACAGAATTCTGCTCCAAATAAAAGAGGAGTGTATATTGCACAGATGTTGCTGGAACGAAGCTGTGTGCTAGTCTTTAATGGCTAGATGAGTGTAACCAGAGAAATGTATATTTTACATACCATTTAGCCACCGAGAGTCGTGCTGCTCTGTTCTGATGGGATGGTGATGCCCCAGAGTTCGGAAAATGGCAAAGTCCCTGCCCATGAAGTCTGCTGCTGTGCCAGAGTACAGCTCTCCATCTGTGGGAGGACATAATTGTAAGCAACATTCCTCAATTTTCCAGTCATGGTAAGTCAGAGAAAGCTGTCATATGTTCACATTTCACTAATGGGGATAATGAGTAAATTACAAAACAAGAAGCCATATGCAACGTATTGTCATTGAAAATAGATGATTAGACCCAATTTCTCGCTGCAGAGCTTAATTGTAACCTCTCGCAAATGAGATGTATCTGCTGACTGCGGGTGCACTTTGCAAAAATATGTTTGAATTCTTAGGCTGGAACAGTGGCAGCCAGCACACCTACCCTGGCAGGTAGGAGTATGCAGCCTCAGAAAACCTACCTAATTGTGAAATTGCCCTGTTTAGAACAGGAGTTTGGTCTGGAGATCTCCAGAGTCTCCTTCCAACCTACTGGGTTTATATAATTCTGGGACCTGAAGAGTCCAGCTCAGTCACTTTTGGTTCAGAAAGTCCTTAGATCCCTTCAATTTTTCCTATAGAAATTATGTGCTTTTTTCTTTGGTTGATTTAATGGTTTTTTTTGTTTTGTTTTGGGTTTTTGGTTTTGTTTTGGGTTTTTGGTTTTGGGTTGGTTTTCTTGTTGTTGTTGCTGGGTTTTTTGTTGTTGTTGTTTTGGTTTGGTTTGGTTTTTTTACTATTTATTTTCTGAGCAAGCAGATTCTCAGAAAACAGCGTATTTTACAGGAAAGACCAGAATATGCCTTTCGCCTTTGGCCACCTTTGTATCTGTGGTATTGGCAAAGGGCAACAGCTAAGGGAGAGAATAAACAAGATCATTCCCTGCTACCTCGACCCCCATGCATTTCACAGTGAACAAATGAACTACAAATTGCCCTATGATACTTCAGCCCATAAATGGCACATGCACAGCCTAGCTAGAGATGAAATTCATCCCAGTGTGTCCCTCCTCAGCCAGCTAGAAGTGCCACAGGGGAGACAGAGAGAGGAAGAGAGTGTCTAAATTCCAAGGAGCAGGTCAAGTTAAATAGCTGCCAAATAGTAGAGACAGTAATAATAATGACATTGTAATGAGACCCACAGAAAAGAACCAGGGATCAAAGTACAACACAGATCTTTCTGACATTAATCTAGAGCTTGTCCATGAAATTACGCTGAATCAAAAATGCTAAAAATGAATTTTTAGGATTGTGTTCTACATCCGTATGTGAAATGAGATAACCTACCCTATACTGTTAATATGGAATTAAAAAGCATTATTCCTTCCTACTACTTTCAAGCTTCTCAAATTACACCGGTACCTTGTGAAAAAGACAAGTTTGAGGATAAAATAACTCTTCCTTTAGCTAAGGTAATACATTTTTCATGGTCATGATGAACTCTACCATATCCTCATTTTAAAACACCCTTTTAGGAACAAGTTTATCATTTTCATGGCAATTTTAGGTATTTCCATGGTGGGACAACCAGATCCAAGCATGCTTATTGGATATCATTGGCGTCTTTTCCCCCGAACACTGACACCATGAAATCACCAACTGAACCTGCAGTGGCTCTGTACCATATGGTAGTCATGAAAGTCAGGAAGGGTGAAAACATGATAGCAGAAAGGCGTGGAATTGAATGAATTCACAGTAGAGATTAGAAGCAAATAGACCAGTCATGCCCAGCAGGAGGTGTAATCAGAAGGGAAACAGAACAGCATATCATTAATTAACGATTTATCATTCTTCTATGTAATTTTCAACTTTTTTTGAAGGGGAGACAATCACCTAATTATAGTGATTATTATGTACAGAGTATGCAGCTGAGATTTTAAAGATCATAAAACCTTTTTGCCTGTGAAAAGGGCTTTGATGCTATGCTTAACCTTTCTTTAACCTTATCTTCATTTTCTTGTCTGTCAATCCCTAGTGAGTTCTGATAAATCAATATAAATCAAAGGGGAAAGAAAAAACCAACAAGGCCTATTTTTCTTCCTAGATCAACAGATCTAAAGGTCAATCAGTCAAGAAAAAAAAATCTATATTTAATACTATATTGTTAAAATTAAACCAAATACAGTTCAAAAACTAATTAAAATTATATATTTGAAATATTTAGAATTGTAAGGTTTTTTAACACCTCTGTTTCTAACTTGATATATAAACACCACTGAAATGAACATATTTTCCAGGGTGGACTCAGCTCAACCCAAGAGGACATTACAAGGCTCTTGTGGCTGATACTTTTTCATCAATGGTGACAGGGTAAAAGTTTCACCAATAACTGGCTTCAGCATGTTTCAAATGAGGAAGGGTCAGTAGAAAAATGTCTGACCTTTCTATCCTCCCTACTACAGCCCCTCCAAGTTTCAGTATAGACCAGTGCCTGCAGTTTGAACTGATCTGCTGCAGTCATGCAAAAAGGGGATTTTGACTTCTTCCAGACAGAAATACCAAGGAATACCATTTATTTCTGTAAAGCTTTAGATAATTTTTGCAAAATTCAGGGTGAGCCTCAAGTCACGTCCCAGATGTGCACATCCTTTGAGTTAGTACTATGCAAAAGCTGTATGAGGATTTTGCCTCCTGTCTAGATAGAAGTACATTCATCTTTGTTTCCCTGTGTATACCTTCTTTTGGACTGAAATTTACTCATTGCTTGTCTGGAAAATGATTCTTTAATATCATGGATAGTATTCACTGTGTCATTTCTATTGTCAGCAGTTTTAAAAGAATTTTTATTAACTTTAAGAAAAAAATGGAAATTAATAGCTTGAAAACTGGCAAACATTTATCAAAGGGAAAAAATAAAGGAGGAAAAAAAAAAAAAAAAAAAGCTTGTCTGTCACTTTGTATTTCCAGCCCAGCAACACAAAGGAATGACTGTCCAGAACTGATGGATGGCCCTCAGTTGTCTGCATAGGAAAAAACTCTATGTTTTGGACAAAAAATACCTATTGTACAGGAGTAGCATGCTGACACATGAATATAAACAGAAATACATATATTGACTTTACTAAATACAGAGGGAACAATTAAAGTCCATAGCAATGCTGACTTTTGGAGGGGAGGAACCATTTTTGCCTGTACTGTACATAAACAGCACAGAAGTCTGAACAACTACCCAAGGTCATGAGACACAAAGATGTTAAAAACTAAGCAATATGCAGCTATTTGATATTCAGCTATTAAATAAGCTATTCAGCTTTTAAATAAGATTGCATTCTTAAAGAAAATAATTTGTGGAGAGTATAGAACTGTAAACTTTCCTTTGGAAGTAATAGGGAAATTGAACAAATGAGGACTATAGGCAAAAACAAGCCTTGAATGTCACAATTGATCTCAATAGTAAAAGGGTTCACAAATGAAATCTATCATTGGTTAAAAGGTTTATCCACTAAAGTTAAGATTTTCAGACATGGGGTGGTTTGACTTCACTTCTTTTGAAGTCAATAAATAAAACTTCCCAGAAAGTAGAGTAATTTTAAAATCTTGAACCTCATATGTACTTAGTAGCTCATCTCTAAGAAATAGAATACTGAAGTTCTTAACTGGTGAAAAGCCACTGTCTTTCAGTTCATATTAATACATATTTGGGAGCATTAAGGCACCTAAAATGATTTTTTTAGATGAAAAATTAAATAATTGTTAAATTCTAAAAGAAATTGTGAGTTGCAAAAGAAAAAAAATAATTAATGAGACACAGGAACATAAACAGCTTTGAGGATTTCACATAACCAAAGCTTTTGAAAATCCCAAATGGTCATTTCCGAAAACAAACTGATATTGGAACAATGCTGTCTCCTTCTCTGAAGGTTTTTTTTTTCAACTATCCCAATACAATTCCATTAGTCTAATACATTCAGTGATATTTTCTCCTGTGATTATATTCCTTAGAAACCATGCTGCTTCTCATTTTTCTCCTGCACTGGAATACTCACAAGTGGTGCCCAGGGATTTCTTAGTCTCCACATTTCATGCATTAGCCCACTCAAATGGAGAGTGTTTAGTTAGCAGCACATAGATGGGAATGGCTGCACAGTGTCTTACATTACTAGGAACCACTCATATCATGTTCCCAGCTGGCATTTACTTTAGAGTAGGGTAGCAATAACTAACTTTAATGAACAACTGTTAAAAAAATAATGAAAAATGTTTGCAGGTGTATGGAACAAGGAATACATACTGGAAAAATACTGGAACAATTTAATAATGATGAACTGTTTATTTTGGTTTTGCTTTAGTGTGTTGTTTTTGGTTTTTTTTTAAATACTATTGATTTTTTAGGAGAGAGGGAAAACTAAAGATCCTCTTTACACTGGTAAGAGTTTGTTTCAGCTGAAACAGAATAGGCCTCATGAGTACTAATGGCTATTAAAGACCTGAAGTTACTTTTTGCAAATTAACCTTCATGTTTTGACCAAATGCCTACATTTCACTTACCTAAAATTTACTTTCTAGTTATGGTGTCAAAAACATATTCATCTTCCACACTTTGAAAAACATCTGTTTAGTGTTTCTCATGAAGAAGAGAGACAATGTCTCCCTCTTGTATTTAACCATCTAAATTACTCTTCTCAGCCTTTTTTTTTACTTTCCTGAGAGTTACTTTGCATTACTAATTATAAAATTGCATTTTAATGAGTGCTGGGTAATTCTTTTACATAGTTGCCCTCTTAAATTTTAGATAAACCATGGTCACTTACAAGGACAAATATTCTGGCACATGAGGGGCCAGGACAAGCTGAGTTCCAGCTCTGGCCAGGAGAAGGGAAGAAGCAGTGTATTCATGTCCTTCTTGGTGTGACACCTTTGTGGTCAAGAGGCCCCTCTGGCCTTCACTCCCATGCTCCCTCCTTTGGAGAGCAGCTGAGCCAAACCTCCCCACGAAGTCATTGCTTGGCCAGCTCATCCCCTGTTCCTCAACTGTTTGGGGGGAGGAAATTATTTTGCCTTGGGTCATCATTTTACCATAAAATACGAGGGGTTTTTGGGAAAGAGGAGTTATTTTTTGGCAAAGAACCAGTGGTGAATTTGGCATACGCCCTCTGAAATACACACACTGCAGAAAAGGGTCGAAGTAAATGCAACATCATAATCAGTAACGTAGTGTGGCTGTGAGGCAACTATAAGGAGGCAGAGAAGAAAGGCTGCTTGTGTTCAGGATGCAGGGATGCTAATTTTAGCTTCACCCTGAGTTTTGTATAAGTGACTGAAGTAGAAATTTGTCACTAGCTTTGAATGCTCAATTTGCACCACGTTCTATTGTGTTAATACACCCAGTGCCTCTAACTGAGGCCTGATTCAAAACAAAAGATCATGCTCAGTCTACTCTTTATTAGAAGGAAATATACATGGAGTGAAAATTATAGTGACAGGAAGTGGGCTCAAGAAAGCAAAGATGTTTTAAAGACATGAAATCTAAGCCAAGGGAAATAAGATAATCATATTTGTGCCGGAGTGAGGGAAAAAAAAAAAAAAAAGGAATGTGAAAAGTTAGACGCTGTTGACTTTGTGCAGTTGCATACCGGGTATACCATGTAATACTGGCTTGTCATCATTCTCTTCTTTATTGTATACTAAAGTAAATAGTAAAGCCATTCGCTTGAGAGTAGCTCTGCTACAAATTCAAGTTGCTCCAGGCACTAATTTATACACTGGCCTTTCACGCACACTTTTTTTTTTCCCTTTCTGTTTGTATAAGGTACAAGTTGGAACAAGATGTGCATGTCTTTCCTGTTTTTCCTGTTAAAAAGTGTGTGTCCCCAGGTTAGCTCATCACCTGGGATCACTGTGGGCTTCTAAGATCAGGAAATGAGGCACACTTAGGACTAAATTTTTGTTGCCATCTATTTTGAATAGTTTAATTTTTAAATGCAATGTAAATATAATAAGGGTAGACGGTAGGCAAGGCCCTAGGCTGACAATATGGACAAAAGCCTGGAGAAACCAACATGTCTTGTTATGTCTCATTTCCTGAAAACTTCTGAGATAAGAGAATCTCCAATTTTCTGAAACTATTGTTGGATTTGAAGTAGCAATAAAGTGCCAGAAAGTTACATGTAAGGATGTTAAAGATAAGGTGGCTACACCCAGGCAGAGTTGTTAGGGAAAGAAGAATCTGTTTCCTCCTAATTTAGTCTCATCAAACATCTTTTTGCCTTTTTTGTGAAGGTGAAGTAATAACAATGAACATATTTAATTCAATTAGATAAGCTAAATCAATTAGATAAATTCAATCAATTGCATTAGTTCAATTAGATTGACACAGTCCAGTTGCTCCATATTTACATATTCCATGAAATGAAGTATTACCAATTCAGAACAATTTAGTTAAACCTTTTTGCTCTGGCCAGGAACTTAATTATATTTACTGTCAGACAGATCTCTTCAGCTGAAACATCACCTTAGGGCCTAGACCTGTGGCTGTTCATTGATCTCCAGCTCACATGCATGGTAAAGTTGGGTGACAGACATGCCTTGGCAGAAAAACTGATGTAAGGAATTATTTATTCCTGCTCTCACTCAGCTTTCAGCTGTGCTCATGTGACCACTAGTGTGGCCAGCCTGTAAAGTGGGTGAGTAAAATGCCTCCACCTAGATGTGAGGAGGAAAAATATTTTGCAGAATCAAGGTCTTGCAGGGGTATAAAGTGGCTCTTGTGATACCTGAATCTTGGATTACACCTCAGGACACCTGGGTCAACTGTATTAAAAGTAAGTCAAAATTACTTTTACCTGGAAATAAATTGCGTAAAACAAAGGCCTATCATAGGTGCTGCAAAGAGAAAAAAAAAAAAAAAAAGGCAGAAAACTGGCAAATTATTTACAGTGAATGCACATCTCATTGAATATCTTATGTGGCACCTACCTACTAAAAGTGAAGCTGTCAGCAGTTTGGGATCATAAGGGCTTTTCCCCCGGCCATTTTCAAAATGTGATTCTTCCATTCTAAAAATGTTGTCCTGTGAAATAAAAAAAAAAAAAGAAAAAAAAAGGAAAAAGCAACATTATTTGATGAAAGAAAACTAAAAAGTAATTTCAACTAAACAGAGTGCAGTGTATGTGAGTCATAGTGGGGTTTGTGGCTTCAGGGAAGTCAAATTGCACTGGGTGAGGATCTGGTAAAAGTGCCCACCTCCTAATCAGTATGTGCTGAAGGCTAGTCAAAGGCGAAAATACACATAAACAGTTTGTGTCTCTCCTGTTCTACTTCACATATAATTTATTTTCATATTAATTTTCATGGGTTTATTGGATTCTTTTTGCTTTCACTGAGAAAACATCTCAGCAGAAGTAACTGAAGAAACAGGAATTTGAAACTTTTATCTGAAAAAAAGATAAAACGTATTTTTCACTGACTATAATTTTCTGAAATGTCCCAGCACTGCAGATTAGTACATAACATGATGCTAAATTCTGCTTTTCCTAGCCATTAGTGACTTACTATTTTATACATCCTCAAATTCAATTTCAACTTCATCAGGAGAGCATTATTGTTATTATTATTACTATTCAGCACCTTGCAATGAAACTTTTAAAATATACAGGCTGAGGGCAAATCATGTGGGAACAGAAACCAAGATTAAAAAGGGCCTCAGTCAACACCAAGTCAAATGAAGGTAAATAAATCCAAAGCAATGGGCTTTTCAGTATATTTAATTACTTTAATTTTAACTGGGGGACCAAATCTGCCAGTCAATTGGAATAGAATGTTTATCTTGTTTTGTACTGAGGATAAAACCAGAAGAATAGATGCTTTTTGCTCAGAAGCCTCCTATATTCACAGAAGACTTGTGAAGACCTCACCAAAACCTGGAATTTCCATTTCCCACCTCCGCTGTGGTTAATTTGCACTGATACCTAATTAAGTCAAGAAGCCCCAAAGAGAAGAGATCAACTTCCACCTTGGAAGCAGCATCCTCCTTGGCACCCTGCCTTCCCTATATAGCTCAGGCTTGGGCCAGGCTAGTGACCAAACATACTTCCAAATGGTGTTATTTTAAACCTACAGGGTTCATGATTCTGTAAGTAACAGGCTACAGATTTTATTACTGGCTTGTTCAATTACATCACACAAGCACATATCTCTGTGCATTTATTACATATTTTCAAAGGAACGTGAGAGGGATTTCACGTTCCCCTCCATTCACTGAAGAAAGAGATGGAGGGAAAATGAACTGTTAGCAGGATAGTCATCTATGGCTTACTGCACTGTAAGATAAAAAGGTTGGACACAGCTTCGAGAAGTTTGATCCCAGAACTCAAGCTCAATCTCCTAAGGCATGTTCTTGTACATGGAGCCTGCCTGAGTATGTTTATACAGTCATCCTGTATCTGTAATATCTGACACAGTATTACATTTCTTTCTTTCCTGTTGTCTTTCTTTCTGGTTCTTAATAATCCAGACACATTCCTTGCTTCTCTCCAGTTTTCTGACTTTGCTCCTTCTAATCAGAGACGAATAAATAATCAAAAAGAAAAACATTTCTGGAATTCTACTGTAGGGTCCATATCTAGATCTTGCACAATAAATAAAAGTAGTAAATTGAGGAGAGTGCTAAACCTCAACTGCAATAACAGAAAATGGCACTAATGCTACAATAGCTACAAGCTATTACTGAAAAATATTATTATCAATCTACCTTTTCTTGGCATTTCTTCTTAGTAGATGATAACTGTTCAACCTGAACACCAATGGTTATCTGATAAGGCTATGGAGTCAGTGGCATGACAGTTAACACAGAATATACTCCCAAAATAATCCCACGTGTCATTATAAGACAAATAGGAAACAGATGTGGAAAGTGATTTGGTGTAGGAAGGATCTGATTTTTGATTGTATTCTTCTGGTTTATGTCACTGAAACTACTGAAATTGGTATGTAGAAGGCAAGAACAAGTGGAGACCTGGGTCAGCGTAAGTCAGAGATGATCTACCCTTCTCTTTGTGTTTGTGGAATAAAAAATTTGAGATAAGAGGCCTGAAAGGGAAAACCCACAGTGTCTTCACATTTCAGTTAAAATGCAATGAAGAGACATGTACTATAAGTTTCCAAATATATGGGTGAGTAATAATGACAATAAAGACATCACTGTTAAGTGCCAAATAAATGTATCATGGTTAGTCTGAAGCCCCAAGGAGTTCTGACAAACATGCTGTAGGAAGTCTAACCTGTCACAAACAGGGCAACTTGCCCAAACAGCCTTTTTGGGTGCTGAAGTCAAACTACCTCTATCTACAAACCAACAGAACATACAGGCAACAGAGGAATGAACTCTTTTCTACATACCTTCCCCTGTCTTAAAAGCCTAGGAAGCAATATGACTTACAACAGGTACTTGATCACACCAGTCACTTGTCTGTGGTATTTCCACCCAAATTCTGATCAGTCTGTCTGGAGATAGCAAAGAACAAGGCTCTGCTCAAGAGATTTAGGGGGTCTTTGGACTATGTGAGTGTGGCCCTCTTTTGCACAGTACAGACATGAGTTGTCAGCTGGAACAAATGCACATTGTTCTCAGAAAAATTCTGATCAGTTAATATTTTTGCTGCTTCTTGGGTTTTGCAGTTAATTGAATACAAAGAATGGTACTGCAGTGAGTCAGCAAATGCCTGAGCCATAGACAGCAAAAACCCTCTGTATTAAACAAATGTTCAATGTTGCAAAGTTTTATGATGGCTGTTACAGAATCAAGGACAGGAATTCATGACAAAGCAAGATTGGCAGGTGGGAGAAAAGTCTCTAGAAATGCAAAAAGAAGGAGGAAAAAAAAATCAAAGAAAGGCCTTTGTAACTCAACAATTAGTTCAATTTATTGTCTAAACCCTTTCATTAGTTGCACTGGCAGCCCAAAAGGACATTACAATATACTTCAAACCTTTTTTACAGATCCTTGTAGCTAAAAACCTTGCTGTAGCATGTTTTATGGGTTATTAAACACTAAGTTTATATCTCATTGATGCTTCTTTATAATCCATAGTAAAACCACTGAAAATGATATTGTTTAGGTCTTGAAATTCCACAAACCCATAAAGACAACAACTGACTTCTGGCTCATGGTATGACATGAATTGTTTCACCTAGTAAATGCCTTGCATGGTAAGAGATAATGCTTCTGGCTCCTTAAAACATGTGTTTTCCTGTAGCGGATAGTGTGATAGATGGCAAGACCTAGCCAAAAAGAACTTCAGTTCAGTCCTGGAAAGGAATGACAAAATTGTTGTGATTCCCGATGATCTGCCACTTCAAGGCTCCAGAGACTTGCTTTCAAACAGCTGAAATATGACTGAAATGATGTGTCGTATCATGACAGTGAGTGGTGACAAGACATTGCTATTTGACTAGACATTTCACATCTTGTTACTGAATAGCTTCAGTCAGCCAGTGTGTCAATAAAACATGTTATATATTCATAAACATACCAACTCTATACCCATTTATACATATATATATATGTATTTACACCCAGTATGATAACTTCTTAAACAATTTTTTTGTATGTCCGCCTGTACCCAGCCCATCCAGTACTGTCTCAATGTAACAAAGACAAGAGAGATGAAAATTTGCTTCAGCTGGTATTGGTAAATATATATTTTATTTCCCAGTTTAGTAATACTGCCTTGCAAGTGAAAATGTGGCCAGTGGGGAAGCACTAACCTACCTACATAAATCTGGACAGTGCTGACTGCTGAATTTCAGGGGGATTTTTTTCCTGAAACTTTTCTGGCAATTCTCACAGAGATCATCCCAGAACTGCAGAGCCTAATGCAGTGAAACCACTGCTGGTCAATGAAACCACTGCTGGTCAATAATGAATAAATACAGTGCAAGCAAATGATCTGAAGAGACGTTGTTGATGGACTGTGTGCAGCTACTATGAAGTTATTACTGGTTTAAATGATAAGGCATGGAATGACAACAGGGATGCTCCCCAGCCATTCTAGTGCAATGGAATGAACTCATATCCTTACTCTTGTAACCCCCAAATCATAAATAGAAAGGAGCACATCTGCAGAGTATCATTCAGGGACTAACTGATCTCCATGAGAAGATACTGAACAAGGAATGGTCCAGAAACACGCAATGGGCCTAGAGCCTTAGGAACTATCACAATCTCTGTTTAATATAAAAGGTAGAATTGGCCACAGCTGTGAGCATTTTTGATGTTGACATTCCCCTTGCTATTTTCATGGACTCTCTTGTGCTGTGATGAAGTATTTTATAAAACAAGCTGATCAAGAAAAAAAAAAGACAAACCAAAAATTAACATCCCCGACCCAAAACCCCAGAAAAAATAGCTCCAAAAGATTTCCAGAGTGCCTGGAGTGTAACAATGCATCCATTTGAAGGACTTTAAAGCCAGTGGCAATGTCTCTTAACTGAGTAGGAAGCTGCTGGCATTGAAATATTTTGTTCTCTGTATAATTCAGTATTGGAAAGTACAAAAGGAAAAGCTCCACTTCCCACTCAAGAGAAAAACTATCAGACTTGTTAAGGCTTTTTATCCCCTCTACACAGAGGCATTACTTGGGGTGGCTGAATTTGCTGCTCTGGTCACAGCAGAAGGCCACAGTTTTCTCTGAATGAGGAGTAAGAGCAGCTCAGAACTGCAGTTCCCAAGGACAGGATCTCATCATTGACTGCAGAGGAATCGTCATATGAATTTAGGTCTGAGCTAAGAGTCTTTCTGAAATGAACACTGCAGAGGCAGCTGATTGGAGACACCTGACTTGAAAAAACAGAAATTTTATGATTTTGCTCTTTGATTTTTTTTTTTCTTTTTTTCCTTCTGCCTTCCAATATATTAATTTCAGTGAATTTTTGATTCACCTCTTGCCCATACATCTTTCTGTACACACATTTTATGACTATCAAGGCTATTTCAGAGAATCTTTTGAGTAAATTTCACTCTAAGAGAATTGATTTATTTATGAATTATGTTACTTTTCAAGAATAGTTTTAAGTGAAACAACTGTGCAGGATATGGCTATGTTGTTATTGTTATTATATTTCCTATTTCACACTTAATCTATTGAGTCATGAAAACTGTTAAATATGAGGACTTTGGTTTCGGGCTTGGGAATCATGCTGTTACAGAACTTTTAATGAGAAACTTTTATTAAATTTATCCCCATGGAATGCATTATTTTAAAAAAACGTGCAAGTGCAAATAAATATAATGTGAGAAATTATGCAAAAAATACAAATATTGAAGCAAAGGTAAATGTTGAGGCAAGTGGTAACCATTAGGGAAATAGGTGAAAAGTGATTGAAGCAGTAACACAACTGCTTTAAATCATTAATTATTAGAAGAAAAAAAAAAAGAAAAAACAAAAACCAAAAGAAAAGCACACAATGGGCTTCTGACTTTTAGTCTTCAAGGTTCCGTGTGCTATAGGGTTTTACCTGCACACATCTGGAGGACACTGGGCTCTGCAACACCTTTATTACATTTTGTTTTTCCAACTTGAGGCTTAGCGGAATTGAGTTATGGAAATCAGTTTTAAAATCCTATGGGAAATCACTCTGTGTGACAGATCTTTAGTGAAATGGTGTTCCCAAAGAAAGGACTTCAGCTTCTGTAGGACCTGGAACTGAAACTTTCTGGGATGGCTGTGCTGTGCTGTGCTAAAGGGGACAGAGAAGGAACTTTGTTGAGGAGCATTTACCTGCAAAACTGATCACAAGCTACGAAGATCTGCCCAACTCTCCGTGCCTCCCTCAGGCAGTTTGCCCAGTTTCTTAATCACTCCAAGACTTCTCAAAGAGTCTCTGCATTAATCTGTGTCTTATTCTTCAGGCTCAAGACATATTCTTTCCACTATACTTGTAGGTATTCACTGACATTTTGGTGCCTGAAAATCTTACTTTTGATATCAAGATAAAAGAGCTGTTGAGATGATGACCAGCTCCATGCTTTATTTCTGTAGATTGATATAAGAAGAACAGGGCTTTTGGTTTCTTTCTTCTTTTATCCCTATACATCACTTCTACTGGAAAGTTTTCCTAGCTTCTGATCTTCAGAAGATGCCTTAAAATGTAGTAGGCAACTCTGGAAAGCACAAGTTTTGAAAACCTGACTCCCTAGGCTGAATTTGGACAACTCACTCTCTCAATAACTCTCTTTCAGTCAAATATCAAACACCCCACATTACTTTGCTTTCTTCTGAAATTAAATCTATCAGTATTTAGTAATTTACCATACACCTTTGCAAAAAGGGAAATGTTTTTTATCTATTTATCTATCTATCAATCTGCATAATTATAATCCAATGAATTTAATGAAAGGGAAAACAGCCAACTGGGCTGTTCAGGAACAGCTGGTTCAATCTATTCATTATTCCTAGCTCACCATCAGTAAGTGCTTCTGCTTCTGATTGGGAGAGAAACCAATGTCAATGTCAAATGGTGAAGACTTGTTCACACCTGAACATACTAGTCTGCATACTAATAATGGTATTTATATGAATAATAGCCTCTTTCAAATCACTGTGCAACATATGTAAATAAAAGGAGGGCAGGCACAGTCAAACTGAGCAGCTGTTCAAAAAAGATACGTATGTTTGTGAACTTGCTTTTGCAATATTTCACAAACTAAATACACCAGACTTACCTTTCATGCAACAACTTTTTGGGTTTGATTTTATTTTTCCTTGATGATGTCATTTACCTATTCGCACCAATTTTAAAGATCTGCCTATTTTGGATAAAGTGTTCTAATTCTAAAGCAAATAAATGAGCAGACATGAGTTTCACTGTAGTGTTGTTATACTATTTATTGCTTTAGAAATTCTTGCAAGTATGGAGTGATTAGAAAAAGGAAAATGACTCAAAACAAACCAAACACACAGTTAACATGAATGACATGTTAACCTTGACTGATTAGTAAAGACACCAAAAATGTCATCCCAATGGCATACCAGACACTAGACACCATCAAGGATATTGAACAATTCTCAGAGGACACTGAGAATTAGAATGCCTTTGTATTGCAACTTTCTGGGTTGTCAAGTGTAATACATCACCTAAGATGACTGTCTGGCTCATATAGGATGACCTCTGGAAATATAACCACCATACAATGACTGTCTGTTCTAGTCAAGCTATTAAGTGGTCTGCATATGTAAGAAATAAGATATACAAACCTAAAACCAGTACATGTAACTGAACTACATAACCTAAAAGTCTCCATTCTTTAAGTGTTCTTATTCTTACCCCCAACATATTTTCCTTTAAAAACATTTGGAACAGATTCTAATTGCTTTAGCAGATTCTACTATTATGTTAAATAAATTATCGGGCCATACTCTATTACATGATTCTACAATTTTTCTATGGTTATTTTTAGCATTCAAGACCACTTCTTTCCCCCTTTGTCTTCTGGATTTCCTGTATGTTATTAGACTGTGGTGAGGTCAGGCATCAGAGGAAATAACAGCAGTGCTGACTCCTAGACTCAATGTTTTATGAATTACTGAGCATCAGTGATGTAATGGCAATAAATCTAACCCAGTCTCAGTCTTGTGTCCTGTTGTAAATAAATGAAGTTAGCAAAGGTGTTATTTTATTCAAAGCCTTCCTGATGAGAACAAAAATGTTTCCCCCAGGGGATTGTTTGTAAAATTGCTTCTGTAATTAGGGTGTTGTTTAACAAGAGAAGGGTTCTCCAGTTTTCCTGGGGAACTTTCACGACTGAGTCAAGGATATCTTATTTACAACACAAAAACGACTGCAAATTGGGGCAGCAACATACAGAAAGGACTCAGTCAAGTGGCGTTAACATATAAGCATATGGCCAAGATTTTCTAAATCCCAAGTGATTTTGCACACTCCCAAGTTGGGCACCCAATTTAAAACTTGCTCAAGGGCTCTGATTTTCACCAAATACTTTCTTGGGCAATTTAAAATTCTGATACTTGGAGCTGTTAGTCACTTCTGAAAATGAAGGCATCTGTCTGCACTGCTTTTTAGCCTCTCTGCCTTTTAATTCCTAGGAAGAAATCTCTAATATGAACACATGACCTAAATTAAAGGCTTCAAAAAGCTGACTCTAAATGACTGACAGAATAAGGATCAAGGCAAGAAAAATACAACAAATTCCTTTTTCCCTAAAATAAGACCTTGTGAGCATACTTTCAGAGAATTTGTGCAAGTAACAAAGGGCCAGAGAAGTATACCACAGCAACTACTGTAACAACTATTAAGCTTTGCTTTCTTCTCTAAGATACTGCAGTCTATTTGCAGCATTTCATGCAGAGGTGCCTGTGAAGTATCAGCTCTAGACCAGTGTTTGATACATATTCAGATTTTTAAAAAGACATAAACAAAGTCTGAAATACAGGAGCTGAAATTCTGACCCTTTAGGCAATTTTGCTTTTCCTGAAGCAAAGCTTAGATCTGAAATCTCTGCAATAAGCACTTCTTTTTCCTCTTTGTTCCCTCCACGCGCTTTCAGTGTTACACCACCCAGTCTTTCTGCAGCCTCATTTGATTTTTCTTCATTAGCAAGAAATAATATCGTCAGATTTTAATAACTGGTATTGCAGTAGAGAACAATGCATTTGAAAAGGTAACTTCTATTGTGCACATGGAGACATAACTAACAGTAGACATAATTATAACCTCTCTCTGTGACAAGCTACAATTATTCCTTACAGCACTGTGTCTAAGAGCAATGCATTTCTCATACTGGTTGGGTGTTTTTTTAAATTAAAAAAGTCAATAATGCTTGATATTCTTTTTCCACTGCAACAAAAACTTCACTGACACAGTAACAGATGGATTTAAGTGGTTTTGATTCAGGGTGACTGAAAAAAGTACATTAAAATTCTCTCCTTTATTCACTATCTTGACTGCTTTTCTAGCACCCAGGAGCCCCCAAAAGGAGAAAGAGTCAGTGACACTGGCAAGCATATTTGATACACTCAGCTCATATGTCTATATATGAATATTCATAAATAGGAATGAACAGTGTCAGCAGGGCCAATCAGCATCCAACCAGGTAACTCAATTACTGATATCTGTAATTTTGAAGAAGAAATGCAGCCTTCAATTTAACAGAACTTTGGCTCAAAATCCTGGCTCATTCTATAATGTGGTGTAGTGTAGTACATTATAGTTTAGTGTGGTTTAGTACAGCATAATATAGATTGACTTTGTTGATTAAAACAAACTGACAAACACATCAACTTTTTGCTTTCTGGTTTTTTTTGGGTTTTTTTTGACAAAGAAAGCTGGCATTCAGATTACTTCATTTTTCACCACCCACCACCAGATCAGACATGGTGAGAAGTGGTTGTGGTCATGAACTGGGTTATGCAGGACCTTCTCTCTGCACAGAGTCAAGCACTGTAGCACTAAACACCACAGACTGCAAGAGAGGGTGGTGACATCCCAGATGTGCTGTGATCCCCGAGGCCTTCATGGGCATCTTCTCAGGCTCTGCTCTCAGAGCTTCAGCATGGAGCCCACTGAAGTCACAGAAAGATTCCCTTCAAGTTCAATGAACGCCAGAGGAATCTTTCTCATATCCCTTGCCATGTTTACATGTTAACTCGAGGTCACGGCAAATCCTTCCAAATGACTATGAATTAAAACAGTTGTTCTCCATCACCATCAATTTAAAAGGTTTGAACTGATGAATATATGATTTCTAAACTTGCATCTGTACCAACACCCTTCTGCTTTTTGTCATCATTAAAGTAACAGCAATAAACACTGAGAAGAAAAATCATGTGTGTTCTTAATCCATACCAATTACTTGTTTTACAGTATCTGACTGAAATACAAGTTTCATTTGCGTTTATTCAGATAAATGTTAAATGTTTAACTGCATTTACCTGTTCATCCTTGGAATGTATAATTACACACAAACACATACATCCACAAACAAAAATAATAAGACCTGAAATATTAATCATCTCATCCACTGTGCCAAATCACCCTTTTAATTTGTTATTAATGAGCAAAGGCACCTTTAGACAATGATCTGGGTTCTCTCCTCAGCAATGCTTGTGCACCCCCAGTAAAAGCCAACAGAACTAAAGAACAAAGTCAGCTTTGGAGATTATCAAGAAGAACAAGTATCAGAAAGATCTGTATGTTTTTTGCATATCCACAACATAGGTATAAGTTTTAAATTACTGGGTTGCTTCTTGTCTTAGTTTTACAACTGGAGTGCTTTCTTACTCTAATTTAGCCCTGGATCTGGAAATTTTGAACCTAATTGGTAGGTAAAAAACACATGCCTTTGTATTTATTTAATAAAATCTCCTCAGACCATCTGCAAGATAATGCAGCTCAGTTTTCTATCACCTTGCATGTAAACATTTCAACAGGAGAAGGTGTTTGTGCTGTTTGAGGCACCTTCTGAACTCTGCTAAGCTTATCTCCTCTTTAGAGATGAAACTTTGTTTACCTAAGATTTGAACACAGATTACAGGCCCCTGAGAAATAGGAGACAGTTTTTGAAACATTGTCAACTATAATTGGTTCCTGAAATGTAAGTCCCTCTGAAGGGGAAGAACTCAGAGATATGGCCTTGTAGGAAAAGTGACCAAAAACCTGGAAGGTGCTGGATATCCCTTGTAAGATGAGTCACACAGGGGCCAGCAAGGTCCACTGGTCCCACATTGTACATTTAGAGATGCACAGAAAACCTGTGGGAATGAAGTGCATCTTTTCCCTTTCCTTTCCTTTTGTATGCAGGCATTAAAATTAACACAAATGGAATCTGAAATATAATAGCCCAGCTCTCTTCCTGTTTCAGGAGGTGTTAGTGGTAACAGAGAAGTCAAATTGCAAGATTGGCATTTTATTCTCATATCAATAACTAAACATCTTCCCCAAAAGCCATTCAGTCCAGGGCACTCTCCTCTCATGTTTCAGTAGCTTCTGAATTAAGACCCCAAAAGACCAGAAGCATCATCACTTTTTGTACAGATTATAGAAACATGAATTTTAGAACTACATTTCTGAGTGAAACTGTTTTATTTGTCAATGTTAGAGACAAAATATCATATTACTGACTGAAGGCAGCTAGAATAGACCAGAAAAACTTGTGCACTTTATGTAAAGCTATGTTCATGGTTTCCTTCTGTATCTTTTCACAGAAAGCAATTCTAGAAACACTAGTGCAGTACATATTTTATAGATCAAATTCAAGGTCTTAAGTTCACAATTACTTTTTTTTTATTTTTATTTAATTTTTTTTATGAATTAGGTCAACGCCCAGTAACAATCAGAAAAAACAAATTTCACATACAGAGTTTTTAGGAATGAAATAAAGAACAAAACCAACAGTGTCTTTATGCCTCTTTAAATGCATGGCACTCCTGCATTTTCAGTACTGCACGAAGTTACAGTTCTCTGACTCAGAAAACATACCCATTGGAGGAAATATGAAAAAAAAGAAGAGTATTCTCAGGGGTTTTTTTCTAAAATGAGAAACTGGCAGGCAGAAGTTTTAAAACAAAATACAGGGATGTTCCTCCCATGTTGCAATTTGTAGGGCTTGGGATGCTGTGGATACTTAAGAGATAGATATATGAGCTCAAGAAATGCCAGTACTAATTTATCAAAACCAAGTCATTGAAAAGCATTAAAGACAGAGATTCCACCCCTGGTTCAGGAAATCCCTGAACAACGAGTGCTGGAGCCTGGGAGACGATATCACTGAACACTGCTGCCTGCTCGCCGCTCATTCTCCTCCGCTGACATTCATTATGGGACCCGGTGAGAACCGAGGTCCTGAGCTAAATGAGCCTTTGGTCTGAACAGATTGGACTGTTCTTATGAAATGAGGCAGAGAGAAATTAGGTAATTTAGCCAGGAAATCTATGCCAAAGCAAAAAGCTAATGTTCTAGTTCCTGAGCCTTGTCCAGTGCCATACACAAAAGTATATAGTCCTGCCTCAAATCCCAGTCAAGCTAATGGCAACTGAGCTTACTCAGCACATGCAAAGCTATGCACAATGTGCCAAGTAAAACTGGTAAGGATCACTTGTCATGGGGAGAGTACATCAGCTTTTGTGCCCAGTTAGCCTTTAGTCTCCCTGTGATTCCCAAGGAATATCTCTGTTGGGTTCCCCATGCATAGACAAATTGCCATATGCAAATCGCCACTTGTTTTCTATTCACTGGAGTTTTACAAGAACTAGCAGCGGAAGCAAAAAATCCCTCTCACAGATTTTCAGCTCTAAAGAAACTAAATTAACCAAATCATCATATGAACAAAGATTTAAAAGAAAGAAGTCATTTAGTTTAGAATAAAGATCATATTATGCATACAACAATATTTCATAGAGACAAATTTGGGTTTTTTTTCACTGACTTTTATGATTCACATATAGACAGTGGAGATCACGTGCCAATATTATTCTAAATGTTACCATCACTTCCAACACTTATTAAATTAATCTAATCTATTTAAACATATTGTAGGGAAGAAGAGTTGATATGAAATTATCTCTTTCCCCAAATTGTTCTTTGATTTGGTTTCAAGGTTCAAGGATCCACCCAGTTTTTGTGTTAATAGCCAGCACTGATGTCACTGGGAGAAATAGAACGGAAGATAGAGGTGGAGGTTGAATTTGAAGATAAATTTAATAAAAACATTAGAAACCACTGGATAAGAAAAGCAAACAAACATCCAACAAATCCACCTCTGGTTTCATAACTTCCTTGCTTCTTGATGTATCATAATATCCTTCCTTTCCCTTTTTAATCATGCAAACTAACAGCTGTCTTTTTAAACATTTTTAGACTCAACTTCAAGTGCCTCACTTGATACCATATGTCACACATTTCCTCTCCTTTTTTGTGAAATGGCTTCAGATAGAATGGCTTAACCTTATTTTCCTGCTGTCTGGATTTTGTCTGTTGGTATTCAGAAGCCTCTTTCTATCTCAAATGTCATTCATTTTAAGTCGTCTCATCAAATTTTGGTCACAGGTTTTAAATTCTGCACTGTTAATCTTCTTAACCATTATAAGAAGTTAAAAACTCATTTATTACAAATTGCACTGTGATGAGGATACTTGCTTACACAGAGCAGCTAAAGTAGAAGATTACTGGTAGAAAATTAGTAAGTGCAAGCTGCAAACAGAAAATGAAGTAACAATAACAAGATGCAGAATAGACCAGACTTGCTTACACTGGCCATATGCTTTCTTCTTTCTGCTGCATTTCCACCCTTCTACTGCTGTCTACCTTGCCATGACATTAGTTTTTAGCCATTTATATGAAATTCAGCATGGGGATTAGATCTACTGTTTTAGATGATCATGTCTATGGAAGAAAACCAAAGTCTTCTAGTAGATTTACATGTCACGAGTCTGAACAATAAAATTCAAGTTTGACAGAATACCTAAGCCCATATTGTTTTCAGATGGCTGGTGTGGATTGTTTTAAGATGGACAATAATTTGCCTCAATCTTGCACAATTTAATTGTAACTGAAAACTCATACTGCTTCCTGACTTCCCTTCTTGGATTCAATTTGTATAATTTTATTCTTTCTTGTTCAGAGAAATGTAAATCAATATTCTGGAACTTTTCTGAAATGCACTGCTTCTGAGTGCCTGCCTCATTTTATTTTATTTTTATTTCATGGTCATGAACATCCCAGGTGCTATGGTAGATGTGAAAGATAAGCACTGTTTCTGAAGATGTAGAATTCTCTCCATTGACTAAGGCTAAGGCTGCACGACTATACGAACTGAGTATGTTTCAGGTGAATTAAATCATGTAAAATTACTTCTACCCTCTGAAATAAGCTGTAATCTAAGTCTGTGGGGAATAAATTGCCTTAACCTCAGGAAAGAGCAAAATCTGGAACATCTCCAATCCTCCAACATACTTCCCTGTTGCCATCTATTCATCTTTCTCACTGTCTTTTTTCCTCCATTTCATGACCTGTGTTCTCTGGCACTATAAGCAACCCCAAATCCCTCCCCCTTTGCTGTTCAGAGTGTCCTGCCTGTGATGCTGCCTATGGAGAGCCTATAAAACTCAAAACTAAGTTGTTCTTCTGAAGCATCTAAATTCAGAAAGCTGTCATTGTCAGTTTTACTTCACATATGTGAGCAATCTCCCTGAAAACACTGACATAATTTGCTCAAGTTCCTTCTGAATGAGGTTTTGAGACTGCTTTTTATAAAAGCACCTTACTGGACACTTAACTGCATAGGTAATTAATGCTCTAATTTGACATTGGCACATAAAGCCTAATCCTACCTCTACAGAAATCAAAAAATAGTCAGTGATGACAGTGCATCAGAGATTTGGCTTTAAAAGCAACTTTAAAAGCAAATATGAAGTTCTCCTATTTGTTATCTCCAATTATTCATTGAAATATCTTGAAAAAATATTGCAATCTCTTTATAATGAAATAATCTGAAAATTTAGCTATTGCAATTAAATTCAGTATTAAGTTTCATTCCTTCACCTAGGCAATGAGAGTCCTATTCATGCTTTTTCTTATATCTCTTCTCATCTCACCTCTTACCAGATGGCTACTACATTTTAAATCCTCCTTACATCAAGCACTAACCAAATCCAACCTTTTTTTACCCTGTTTAACAAACTCAGCTTCTACTGCAACATCATTTCTGCTTTTTAGGTGAAGTTTTTGGGTGAATTTTGTTACAGTTTATCACACACATACTTTTTTTTGAAATTTACTTTAGTCTTGTGAGCCTGGAGGAGACCAAGTGATTTAGCAGCAGCAGCCCCAAAAGAGAAAAAAAGCAGGTAGGGAAGCTTGGGCTACACACCACAGTTATTTAACTACTGCTCCAGTTTAACTCTTGCAATAATCGAAATTCTAGTTAGCCCCAAAGTATATTGTTTCTATCTCTTTGGGAAGTTTTAGAAGGGTTAATTCTGGGGGTTTTTTTCTGACCATATTGCTTACTACACAGACAAACAAAAAAGAAAAATGTTCTAGATGTAAGTTTAAAAAACATCCCTGTTCTTTTTGGGAATTTTTCCACCAAAGAAATAATTCTGGACTGGGATTTGATTCCTCTTATTCAAATAAGTCATGTGTCAGTGGGTCATTGACTCATGTAAGTAAGATGCCAGGCTTATGAAATCTTCAGCTTTCTTTACGTTCTTCTATTATCTATTTTAAAGTATTTCCTTATTTATTATCTTTAATACCACATGAAATATACTGATTGTAAAAATAATATCTAAGTCAGTAAGTGTTATCTAAACTACTTGCTACAATGTCAGCTAAAAGAAAACACATTTTTAAGGGATTCTGTATCATCCTTTTACAAAAAAAAATAGCAGATATTTTCCTTTATTTTCTTTTACCCCTCTCTTAAAACTTTTATTTTGTGATTCTGATATGTGGCTGTTTTTATAATGTCAGGAAAGTACCTTGAGTTAAAAAATTTATTGTGCTATAATCTTTGTACAGCAAGATTTAGCAATTCTGCATTAACCATCCTTTACACTGTAGTTTTACTATCTGCCTTCGAGGTAATCCTTTTTACAGAGGGTCATGGCTTTTCAGTGTCTTTATGAAAACACATTTGCACAAAGAAATAAAAGCCAAATTCACAAACCTACAAATGACAAGCAGAAAGGGCTTGTATTCCAGCTTGTTTTCCTGCAAAATCCTTTGAAAGGCTAAACAGTCTTTTCAGAGCAAGCACTAATCTGCAGACTTGTATCCCTGTGTTTGAATGTAATGAGATTGCAGTAAACACATGCACTCTGTGTCGACACAGGGAGCTCAGTTTAAGAGCAGCTTATTTTCATCTACTTTCAGGCAGCTAAGACCAGATCTGAAATGCTACTTTAACTGAAATGAGAATGCCAATGCAGGGATTTGCACTAAATTTGTGAGACATTCACAAGTTTCCTTATGGACAAGGCTTAAGTCATGCAGAGAGGTCTTTCACAATCAAAGCTTCCACTGCATTGTCCAAACTATCCTTTTTTAGTTTCCTTTCTTGACTGAGGTTAAACAAAGTCAACTTTACCCATTACTATTCTATTTATCTCCACCAGTCTTTAGGAGAATACATAAATCTTATACTTCAGTCTGAATCATTTACTATTATGTTATACCTGTTGGAAGAATGTGGCCTTTTTCTATGATAAAAACCAGTAATTTTCTTTCAAGGCCAAGCTGAATGGGAATCTGAGCAACTTGGTCCAGTGGAAAGTCCCTGTCCATGGCATGGGGGTTGGAACCAGATGATATTTAAGAACCCTTCCAACCCAAACCATTCTATGATAAACGACGCCCACTCTTATCATACTCTAAATGCAGTATGAGTTTCACAGATTTTTAGTTAGGAATCAAAATTAATGACGTAGACTATACAGACTTCAAGGGATTTGTTCTTCAGTAAGCATTCCAGGAAAAGACCCCTGGTACAACAACAGTAAGTTGATGAAGACTTACTTTTTCATTACTCCCACACTTAAATAATGAAATGAGATCCCTGTTTCTTATAACAAAAGATGATGAAATGCATAAACAGAAAGATTTGTTAAAACAGAATAAAAAAAATTGTTATTCAGAGACAGTAAATGAAGTTAAGCAACTCAACCAGCTATAATTAAATTAAATACGCCACCATGACTATTGTTGATATACCACCTTCATGACCGTTGAAGCCAAACAGAAAATGAAACTTGGATCAAGTGAAGGGAAAAAAACAACAGTGCTATTGCTCTGCAGTTTTCTGCTGTTTGACACATGGTTTGTATTGTAGGTGCATGAATATCCCTTATGAAACCCTTTGCAAGCTTGCAAATAAACACTGGCTACACAGAGTACTGTTGACTTATACAAATGGCAAAGGCTTTCAAGTTTTATGCTGGTTCCATACTTCAAACAATCTGGAAGTATAGGATGAAATGATCAGAGAGTCACTGCTTTGAAAAGGAAATCAATGCCATTTGTTTTTCTGATTACACATTTACTGGTTCGTAATTTAAAAAAAAACAAAACAACTCATACCTCAGGGCAAAAGAACTCACTGGAAGATAATCTTCCTCTCTTACACTGTTTGTTTTCTAATTCCCCTCCTCTCTGACACTGTTGGTTTTCTAATCCCCCTTCAAAAACTGTCTCCAGGTTTGGAATCAAGCTGAATCAATCAGTATATTTTTACTGTGCCTAAGAGGTAAAAATATGTATTATCTGAGAAGCTGTAGGACAGAGAACTGACCAATTCTACGACAATCCGAGTATTAAGACTTTTTTTTCACTCCTACATATGATAACTTCACGTAGGCTTGGCCCATAAGCGTGCAGAGGAGCATGCAAAGATTATCTGGTGGACAGATAGTTCCACCACTTCTAGCTACCTTCTCTGGGGACTCCTTTTGGCCCAGGGACACAAGACCATTTTCACATGACAATTACTGAAGCTTCAACTTTTAAGAAATCTGAATTGCAGAGAGCAAAACCAATTAGGGCCAAACAACTTGCCCTGGGCAGAAGCCTGAGAACCAAGTAACACTGTTGTCATCCCCAACCAAAATGTGCAGCCGTTTTCCATATCACTGATAAGAAGGAGCCACCACTGTTAATTATCTTGCTGGCATAAAAAACCATATCAGAACATGAAAAAAACCCCAGATTTCTATCACGAGTTCTTCATGTTTCCTTTCCTTCTGCTAATACTTTCCTAACTGTGTTGTGAGTAAAGTTTTCTGCAGCATAAAGCATATTTCTTTTTTTATTTCTTTTCTGTTTCATCAGAAGACATAATTAGGCAAAACATTTAAAGAGTAGACTTAAGGTATGTTAATAATGTCATTGCCTGAAGCAAAGCCAATGTTTCAGGAGAACAGCAGAGATCTGAACTTTACATCTTCTTGCTTACATATGAAAAGGTCTCAGATGAAGGATCTATTTATCTAGTGGACTGTTGCTCTTTAAACAAAGAATAAAAACCCAGAATGTACTGCTTCATTTGTATTTGTCACTGCCAGTTTACATAATGCTAGGAAATTATTTTTTAAGTCAAAAACTGTCACTGGTGTTGCCCATGTCATATTTCTACTTTAAGAGGTGACAAAAAATGTTTATATCCACATCAAACTGCTTGCTCAACTTTCCTGGTGTGGTTTATATTAAATACAGAAGAAGGCAGCAACTTAGTAATCCCTGAAAGCATCCTTGTGGTGAGTCAGACTGAGCTGTTAGCAATACCCAGTCATTTGGTACCAGGTTTTAACTCTATGTAGCAGCAGAGGTGCGAAAAAGACCAAGTGAATTTTAATACTTCTCTCATCAGTGTTGAGCTAGCTTTGCACTTATGCAGCACATGGAATATCATTGTGATAATTCTGGCATTCCATTTCTCTTCATCAGTCTTGTCAGTGCTCTTTTTAACACGCATCAGCTTTATTCTACGGCTTTATTCTACATATAAGAACAACCAAGGTTGTTTTATGCTTAATAGCAAATGGATATATCTTCAAGTCCTCTGACCAATTATATTTTACATTTATATACCCGATATTCTGCACATAAAATAATTACTACAAGGTTGATATTTAATTTACTTAATTAATTTCATTGTGAAGGCATGTTTGAAGCCATGTTACTGAAGGATTCCTCCAAGGTAACCATTTAACAGCTAAGTAACCTTTAATTACTTGCCATAATGATACATATCTAAGACAGATATTGTTATACTGTGACATCTGAGCACTTTAACCTAAAGGTAGTTATTAGCACTCCCAGGCAAGACTCATTATGGATCATATTTCATTAATGGAGAGTATTGTCTCCTCATCTGATTAGGTACTTGCACACATTTATTAATAAATATCTCTGAGTGTGACCATGTTGCATCTTGGAGGAATCCATAGATTTTCATATATCGGGAAGCATTTCTCAACTAAACTATATGCAATCATACAGGAGAGAAGTTGTACAACAGTTCTTCTGGACCTATCTGATACGAACACCAAATAGGAAAAGAGTTGCCTAGGGATGGACGATGTGTACAATTACGATCAGCAGTGCAACATTTGAAGCTGAAGTAACTAAAATGCAAATTAATGCTGCACTGCAAGAATCACTAGTTGTGATTTTTATCATTACAGGTGAGAAGACAGTCCAGACTTGTAGATGACTGCAAATGTACACAAAAAGATAAAATAGATTAGATGACATAGCAAGTCATCGCCAATTCTAATAGGCGTGAATTCATGTGATAGCATTTATTTATTCTGCACAATACTTCTTTTTAGCTAAGTTTTCCAATGGTGACTGTTTTTTTCATCCAAATGTTTCTCACATTATTTTCTGACTCACTGAACTACAGAAAAAAATATTTTTAAAAACAAAGCTTTCTTCAGGGAAAAAAATACAAATAACCATATGTGAATTGTCTACAGCGAATAACACAGAAGCTGAAGAGAAAGAAAAAGCAGCTATTAACTGCTCTTTCCTTGAGTTCCCAAGAAATGTTGGAAAGTTACTCACCCTTTTCCAATGAAATGAGTTACTTAGGAAATAACTAATTTACTCCAAGTCCACAGAGGCATGAACGACTCAGAGGCATGTATTTCATCTGAGTCAAGTCATACTCATTAAATTATTTTTCTTACATGGACGAGGGAGAGGTGAAGGAAGGAACAGAAGGGCACAGAACACTTCCCTCACAGGACTGGTATTTGAGGGAAGATGCAGAGATCCTGTATGGTTTATGCTCAGGGGCTCAAAGAGGAGCCAGCACACTTCCAGACTTACCAAGTGCCATAAACAGAAAACAAGTTGTTACAAGCTATGTAAGCTGGAACTCAGCATGAATGGAAGAGTAAACAATTTTTTTTTCCTAAGTGACTTCCAGTGGGTTTATTCTTAGATTTTGAGAACAGAAAGAGTTGCTGCAATCACTTAGTCTGATTTCCAGCATCACACAAGCTTGTAGGCATATGGGACAAGCACAAATATTTAAAACACTGCCTGCTTCAGTACTGTTCTTAATCTCCCACAGCATTTCAGTAGTAAATTGATTAACTCTTCATGGCAGAAGATATATGGACTAATGTATAAGGGAGGTAACTATTTATGTCTATACTCTGCTTTTGTATCTGTTATTTTTAGGTAATTCTATGGACAGTCCCATGTTCCTTCCGTGCACAAAATAGTGTCTGTATTTTGCCACAACCTGTTCCTTAAACTGTATTTCCTTCCTGCTGACAGGTACTATTGCAGCAATCAAGCATACATTCCTGTACCTGGTCTCTACTCACACAAAAGTATTGTTTAAAGAAGGATGAAGGATTTTTTCTCTTGTAAGACTTTTGAGATCTTGAAATAACTGACTGTGTTTTATTTGTGTCATCTTATGCCAGCAAAACATGTGATGCAAAAAGGTTGTATGTATATTGGCAAAGAAACATATTTTTTATACTTTGTAAATGTATTCAGCAAAGTTACAAAGTGTACTTCGGGTATATTCTATCTGCTCTTGTTTTGCAGAGATCCTTTCACTTCCAGCCATCTTCTCTGTGTGTCCGGCATATATGGGATTAATTCTTATTAAGTTTCTTACATGACACAGTAAATTTTTTCCTTAGGAAGCAAAGTACTAATTACTAGTGAAGTAAGTATTGTTTTCTTACTGAACTGTGGAATAGTGGAATTTTTTATTGTTTGAATTAATTTAGATGGTAACAAATTTAAGACAGTCCTTGTACAACAGGGCAGAGAAGAGACTCAGTTTCAAAATCTTTTAAAGGTAAGGAAGTATCTGGAAAGTATTATGAAAGCTTTTTTATATAGTCTGTACATAAAGTTAGGATGGTCAAGATAGCAGGAGAAGAACAATTATTTCCTGTTCCACCAGGCAACTGCTAGAAATACCTGTGTCCTGCTGTTTACTCACAGAATTAGCAGCTTCACCTGTAGTTGCTTTTCTTTTTATTAAAGAAGAGATAAGATTTAATCATTGTGGAGAAGACACTTTTGTCATGCCAACTGCAGCTGCTGATGAAAGAAAGATGTCTAAGGAGCTTGAAAGCACACTAAGGAGGCCTTCCATTGTAGAAAGTGATTTTTTTCTTTCCTGAATCTGTTTGAAAGATTTTAAATCCATGAGTGTTCTCATTTTTCCTTTGGGGAAATTCCCCTTTTTCTGGGAATTCTGAATCAGTGAAAGTCTTGTTGCCAGAAGCAACATCAGGAAGAGGTTTTGAGGAGAAGATCAGGCATGAACCTCTCCATCACTGCTGAGTTGCCTGTGCCATGGCCATAAACAGCCTCCCTGGGCCCTTCCTGGGACTAACTGCAGGCCAGTCACCATGCCAGTGTACCACTAAACTCACACAATGTGAACATGCAGAAACTATAAATACTAGGTTGGTCTGAAAGCATGGGAAAAGGCAGTGTTTCCAGACTCACACGTCTCTGAGAGTTAAATATACCCTACAGCCTTCAAAACAGGCCTGAAAGGCACTTCACGGCATGCCAGCAGTCATAAATTTTAGGCAAAGACCAGTGAAGTTAGTTCATCAATAAGACCTTCATTAGTTTCTCATATCTGAGTATATAATATAACTGGCTAGTCTGCTGTTCAGCATTTCACTGTGCTGTTCAGCACTGCAGTCTGTATGTGGAACATCACCCACAGCTGAAACCTGCTGCATTGTGACCTTGGCTGTTTAAAGATTATTTGACAAGATGTTGGTACTGAGCTACAAACACAATATAGTCACTTCCTTCAGTGGCAGACATCACATTTACGATTCTTCTTCATGAGGTCAGCCCCTGTCAACTGAAGCCTTGTGACGCAAATCCCACAATGAATAATGCTGCTTTGATTCTGATCTATCCAAACCTGAGCTCAGTAACTCCTTCTTTCAGTTTTGTTTCCTCCTGTGCCTCTAAATCAAGAAAAAATTCTATTTATAAGTCATTTCCTCAATTAAGTCAGTCTATACTATAAGCTGGCTTTCCACTGTTTTTATTACATTGGTTTCCCAACAGATGGTGCTTTGTTATTTTATTTTTTCTCCCCCATGTTGGTCGAGAGATCAAAGGATTTACCCATACTTGTCTTTTGTTTCAGGAGGTGTGGGGATGAAATTTTGCATATGTTGCATGATTGTGAAGTTGGGTTAATGTTTTCAATTGTTACTCTAACAAGAGGCAAATGCTGAACTTCTGTGTTACTAAAAACATTATGGGCTCTGTTGATGAGCCAACATAATATTCCCACCCAGAAAATTGGATCGACATCTTAATGTGACTGCCATACCTCTTAAAAGTATAATCTATGTCTGTAATGAATTAGGAAAACTGTATCATCTCATGGTAAAGTAAGGTAACCATGGGTCAGTGGGAATATTTATATTACGGGAATAAATAATTCATCATAACATCCTTTAACTGATAGGAGAAATAATGAACATCCAAATGCAAACAGTGGGTGTATTTTCAGCTCCTCTGGTAGTCATTGCTAAAATTAATTTCCTTAAAGTAGTCACAAAACTCTGAATCATCCTTCTAACGTTGCTAGAAATTAATGTGGTTTTTTTCTGTGACTATGAAAATGAAGAGTGTACCTCACTTTTTAGCTACCCCAGTATAAGTCATAGGGAACTCCACTGAAGACAACTAGTTGTAGGAAAAAACACCCCATACTTTAAAAAAATAAATTAAACCCAGACCTTAAGAGGGTCTTTAACTTGAATCACTCATTATCTGAGCATATTCAAAGTCACCCGTGGTTTTAAGACATGGACTCACAAAACGAGACATCGCATATGGTATAAGTGAAAGTCCACCCAGTGGTTCTGCGTGTGCACATGTGCACGCTCCACTCTGCAAATTTACTTCCATGGAGGTCTCTCTCTATCTCAGTCTTTTTTTCTCCCCTCCAGCAACATAAACAAAAGTTTTCCCACAGTTCTGAGACTTATTTCTTTGAACCTAATGAACATGTCGACTGGCTTTGGTTTCTTATTCATGGAAGCCATTCAGCTGTGGCACACTGTATACAGCTCTCCACTGTAATCAACCAGCAGCTCTCTGCCACCAAGGACGAAAGCCATGTACGGTGAGGGAACAATGCCCTCCCAGTTATCTCCGTGGAAGCATCTAGTGCATAGATTCCTCTCATTAGGAGGCTGGGGGTTCAAATTTGACACTATTACTCACACTGGACCCTTTTTGCACTGGGAAAATCTAAAAAAATTTCTGTGTTAACAATTATTTTGTTAGAGCTGTTTTTCTCCAACAGTGCAGGACAAGATGCTAGCACCAAGCCTCCTTTTGTGCCACTGCTTACCTGTAGGGATCAGACCAGATCCACAGAAACACCGTCTCCAGACCATTTCCTTACTAGTTCTCCCTCATCTCAGGGTTTTATTTGTTTCAAACTGCAGAGTGCTGGGACATCACCTGCAGAGTGACTTCCACTTACATTTTCTTTAAAAGATCTGTATAAAGTAAAATTAAATTAATATGGTTCTGGAGTTTGTTTTTCAGTTTGGTTTCGTCTGGCTTGGTTTCTTAAGAATGAACTGGGAGGTCTGCCATAGCAATTTGGATATATTTATCAAGTCCTAAACAAAAGTTAGTTGCTGAATAGCTGAAATGATCAGACTTGAATAGTGATTAGGGTTTCATTAGTGGTTTCTGCTGTGCAACAAATGGCCCTTGCAGTTTTAAATTCCATGTCTTTGTTCTGTTTTTCATCATATCTTATACCTCTACTCAGTATGACTTACTAAAGAACTGTGCTTCCATTTTACCCTCAACCATGTAGTCTGAGGAATAAAGGTGAAGAAATAAAATAGCCACTACACTGTTTTCACTTGTGTTAGTTTAAACTTGATTTCATTTCCTGCATGTAAATGTTCAACTTGTAAATCTCAGAGTGAGCCTCAGACATAATTACTGACTTTGTCACTTTAGACATAAATATATTCCAAATTGCTTAGGTGTAATTATGAAATAGGCAAGGGCAGGACTGGATGCATTAAATGACAGCTCAAAACCTACAATGTTCATATTTCCTGTCAGTGATTAAAGCGTGGACACTTTGCTAAGTACTTTCCCTCCAAAAATGGTATTTGTACCACACCTGAATTTTAAGATACTGAGCCACATCCTTTGCATACTTATGATTTGGAATAGCCCTATCCTTACAAATAGACTTTTACATTGGTAAATGGAAGGTCAAATGGATCAGCTAGTTGTCAAGCATTCAGCTGTCATAAAGGCACATCCTCCTTAATTGAATATACCAGGATAATAAACACTACCTACATATTTAATTTATCATACTTTTATTGTGTGTTTTACATTAACAGTTTAGTATTCATTATAATTTTTATTAGGAAATAGATTCTTATCTTGATAAAATAAGGTACTTGGAAAAAAAATTCAAAATTTTTGGTTTTAGTGTCCCACTTTGCTGAGGATGAAATATCCACTGCAGCTGTGTAAATGTTCCCAACAGTGAGGGGTAGGAAAGATGTCAGCCATTGCTGCCATGTGTGCTATTCAACTGAGAGAAGTTTACCTCATAAATTAAACTATTCTGACAGCTAAATCATCGCATAAAGCCTAATAGTCCTACTTTAAAGGATCTGCTCTGGAAATAAATGTTTATTGGAAATATATTTTGCTTGAGGATGACAGGATGAAGTTTTGAAAAATCTGAGTTTTCCTGGTTTAACTTCTCCTTTAGCAAAGCAAGTGTTCAAAATACAGCCAAAGTCAAAGGAGATCTGCAGTGTATTCAAAGACAGGCCTTCATAAATAATAGCATTTAACCATGAACCTGATTAATATTTGTTTACAAAGGGGTTTATGGAGTTTCTCAAAAAGTCTTTTAAATGGGAATCAAGTTACTTCTTTATGGTGACCTTCTACTTCCGTAACTTTATCACATGATAATGCAACACAACAAGAGGTGCTATTCGGGACGTAGCACTCAGCCTATAAGAAATGTGTACTTCTGCATGAAGGTTCTTAAAAATGTGTAGAGCTTCCAACAGCACATCCTGGTTTCCTTACTGAAATATTTGTCAGATCTTACCAGAACAACTGATTCACTTAGACTGTCATATGAGAAAGGACTGTCATGTTCTCTCCCCTTTCCCTCTACTCCTCTTGTAAATGTTGTATTTGGATTGTTGAAAAGTTCCCAAATCACATCCCTTCCCAAACAATGCCATAATGAATTATGGCTTGGAAAAATGATTATATGCTCTATATAGCTACATACAACTTAACATAAAACCATATACTTAAAAAATACACTTGGAAGGTGATAGCTATGACAAGATTTATTCTTTTTCAACAAGTGAAGGTAAATTGTACACGTGTGAAAAGTCTGATTTTGTGTGAAGTATTTTTGCACAGGGTAGCCTAAGGGACTGGAAATCAATGACATGTGGAGCAGCAGAAGTGATGGTTTACAGACTCATCACCTCCAGAGGACTCAAGCCCCTTTGTTTTGTGATTTTGGCCACTGATCCTATGAGGTGCCTGGACAGATGTGTGCTTAGCACTGACTATCCTGTTGCCTGCCATCTTCCACAGATAAGAACATTAATACAGCAAAATGTTCTAGTGCCTGGGATTTCCCTGTATGGCAGAAATTACTGCTCAGCTTTTTATGACACAAGGTCAAGTACATCAGTCTTCAAACATCTTAGAGATGTTTTCTATTTCTCCATGGTAAAACTACTCATGCAATGGAAAGAAGTGCTCTAAAAGGTACTTACACTGCACCTAAGCTAGAGTTCTGGCTCTTCAGTTTTATTTTCCTGTACTACAGTAACAGGATATCTGGAAGTTTGAAAGGTTAAAGCACCTGTGAACTAAAGAAGGTTATTGCAGTCTGTAAACTAGATCTTTTAATGGCGTTTCTCTGTGATTATAGTGATGCTTAGAACGAGTATGTCACACAAAACAGTTCCATCACAAATGAGAGTAATCCTTTAACAGTATCCCTTTCCTTCATATTTTCTCTATATAAGCATATAAATACCATATAAAGGTACAGTTAATTAGATGGAAAGAAAAGTAGCCTCAGGTGATTTTTAACTTAAAAAATCATTTGCTCTAATGTTTCACTTAAAAACCACAGCTCAGAATCTTGACTGATGTAAATTGATACAGGTCTGCTGTCTTCAGTGAAGTTAGGCTAATTTATGCCCCATCTACTACTACTGAAATCAATGTATCATTCTGAATTTTTACATTAGGTAAACACAACATGTGTAGTACCAGCAGTAGCATTGATCCTTCAATTAATGTGTTTCCTCAAAGTCATTCTTTTAGGAAAAAAATGTTCTTCCGTCACTATATATATATATATATATAATATATACAGAGAGACAACAAGATAGATGCATAAATGTGTCAGAACAGGATGTCCATTACTTAAGAAATGCACTCTGAACCTCTTCGAATATGAAGTAAAGAAGGGATAAAAAAGAGTGGAAAGTATATTTCAGCAAAATTTTATGAGTTCAACCAAAGATTTTTAAAATACACAGAGTCCGGAAAAAGAAAATACGTTACAGGTGGTAGCATTATATAACTTCATATGCAATAACTTAATGTTTTATGTACATCATAAATCTAAACTGAATTTAAACCTTCTTTATTGATTGAGAAATAACCTGCAAGTAAAGTGATCCCAGATCTTTTAAGTTCATACAGTTTAAAATTAGTTTTAATCTGTTGGACATTGACAAGAAATTTGGAATTAGGAGACAATAAAAGAAGCTGGGTTAGTTCTTCAGACAGCACCTATTGATTTACCTCTGCTGAAGAAACCCTAATGTATTCCTGCTGAGGATCTGGCAAACAATTTTGTAAAGCTCTTGCAATGACTGAGCATTTAAAAAAAAAAAAAAAAAAAAAGGTACTATAGGGCATTCTCTACACCTCCACCTGTATGTAAGGGTTAAGTAAATGGAAAATCCTGTTGTTACTGAAACAGGACTGTTCCCTGCTGGTTCACTCAAACTACCCCAAAGGGAGCCCCGGGGAAAGGGAGCAGGGCTCCTTCCCCCTGCTCAGGCATGCACAGGCAGGTGCATTCTGCATCCTGTTGTGATTTTCTAGGGGGTTTAATGCACCTCTGTGTCTCCCTGCAGTTGGATTTGTTCCTTTCATGCACAGATCTGCCTTCTGTAATTTTGCAATCATTAAGTAAAACATTCCTACACATCTAGTCCGGTTTCCTCAGAAGTCAGTGGGTGCAAAACACAGCTGTACTAATCACTTTCTTGTTTTGTCTGGTAACTGGTTTCTTGTATTGTATTGCATTATGAGGACAGAATGCCATATATTGCCTAACCCCAGATCCCTGAAGTTTGTGTAGGTTTCTGTGTTAGGTCATCTTCCCTAAACTCATGCACATAAAATGGATGATATCAAGCTTTAAATTTGGCTACCCTCAGGTATTTTCTGCATATCCACATACTATGTTCTCTCTAAATATGTTCTTTCCTGCTTCCTCGTGGCTTACGTGCTTAAAGACTATAGAAACATTAACTTTATTCTTTCCTCTAAATACTGTGGTTATTCACTCACACATCTGGAATGGATTTAAGCGAAGATTAGTCTGCTTTACTCCTCAGACTGCGGTGTAATTCACAACATACTAGGTTGCATACATTCGCGCACATCATTTTTAATCAGATGCACAGCATGCTGTTCATATCCTTTTAGCTTTTTATTATTACTTCTTATACTGTACTTCATCAGACTCAATTAAACCTGCCTAGTTCCATCACCAGAAATTATTTTCTTCAGGTATGGAATGGGGCTGTGATACACTGCTTCATATCAAAGAGATATTCAACAGATATAACAATACATATTCCCATTACTTTATGACTGTCACACAAAGTAATTTACTTCCTTTCCCCAGTCATAAAAACTGTACCATATTCCAGCCTCCTGCAGCCTACTCCAATTGCTTCCAGAGTCTCCTTTATCACTTGCCACTCTTTTCTTTAAATTTTACTTCTCTACCCTCTTCAGTTTGGCACACACTGATTTCCTCTTCTCCACTGGATTCAGGCAGGTGGGTTACATTCCAAGCTCAGATAAACAAGCAGTCGTACTAGAGAGTAGGAATGTTCCCTGACTATTCCCCTAATTAGTTCACATTTACCTTTGTAAGTGCTTGAAAAATAAATAAGCAGATGGTGAAATCAGTTAATTTTCCACAAGTGTTGTGGCAGAAAAGGAATCTTCAGGAAGTGTTTTAGATGTCAATTTTTAACTCATAATCAACTGCTTGTCTTTGCTTATACTTTTACCTTTCATAGTATGCTAGGGAGGTATAAACTCTACATGATACAGAAGCAATGGCCCTTTGACACGTCCAGCGCTGCTGTCTGACATGAGAACATAAACCATCTGGCTCTCACAGATGCAGTGTGCAGGGGTTAATATTGTATCCCCCTCATTCATGGTGTCTCTAATAGCTACTGTCAATCAAGCACCCTCCTCTTCCTCAGCTCCCAGAGGAGAAGCACATTTGAAATTCCTGGCTAGGTAGTACGGGAGAGGAAGGAGCAGGCTCTAGCTGAGAGAAGGGACAAATTATTTTACACTGCAAATCTAATAAATTAATTTATTAATCTGATTTTCACCCTTTCAAGAGAGAACCCAGGCTGACTGTTAGATTTGTCAAAGCTCCAGAAGAGGTGGGTACACTGCCTCCTTCCTGCCTCACTTTCTCTCCACATGGGCAGACCTGGCCATGGAAAAGCAGTAAACCTTCCTGCACAACTCTCCAGAGGACACAGAAACTTGTGCCACTGGAAAGGCAGATGAAGATGATTTCACTCATAGCTTAAGTATCTAAAGGAAAACAAAAGCCAGCAGTGTCCAAGGCAGTTCAGATAAACATACTCCTGATTTCCCTGATTTGGGAAGATGAAACCAAGGGTCATGAGAATGATTCAGGCTAAGGGGGACTTAGAACCTTACTGTATAAATGAAAAAAAAAAAAAAAAAACCAAAAAAAAATCCCCCAAGAATTTAGATTCTGTTTATAGTTAGCGACTGCTAAAAAGAAGCTGAAACAAACCTCCTCTTTCAGTCCAGGGCCAAACGCATCGATTCAAGACTTTAAAAACCCAGAATGTTAAACCAAGGTTGGATCTGGCCTCTCATCTCTGATCATCCTTTCTATAAATCCCTGATAAAGTGTGTGTTAGTTTTATGGTACAGCAATAAAACAGCCAAATGTAGAACTAAATGACCTCATACGAGCTATCTCTGTGCAGATAGATTCCCTTGGCAGATAGCCAAGGATTGATTGACACACATCTTACGGAACTAGAGTTAATTAATATGTCTACCAATTCCCAAATGGATTTCAGGAAGCAGAGAATCTGTTTAATGCAGTAAGCAATGACATACTGTGTGTGGTCAAGAGACAATCACTAATTGCCAAGAATGCATTGTAATAAAGCATTAAAGAATAAGAACAAAACCCTTTCTGCTCTGCAGCTCCCTTATCCCTTCAAAACCTTGTTCTTAGAACATTTTAAAGACTTATGTTTCAAATATCAAAAGACATTTTCATAGGGAAAAATTATTCCCAGACTATGAAGTCAACACTGAAAGGGTCTGTTAATTTTTCTATGAGAAGAAATAGTCCTTATTTATTCAACAGTGATGTTTTTATTTTCAAGGAAATCTGCAAACTTGAACTGCAAAAGCATAAGGTAACTTGAAAGAGCTGGTTTTTTGAAGATCACAGAAGCTACAAGTAACACAATTATGGATTCACTAGTAAAACACATCCAAAAATGCTGAAAGCAGATCAGGAGTCTGACTGCTAAACTGAAACAGTCCATCGAGCAATACTCAGGTAAGCCAGATAGAAAATACAGTAAAGGGGACTAACTTATATTACATGCTCAACAGAAAAATAAAGAGATTGGCTGTTCTGGAGAGAAAAAGTATTGAAGGGCAGCACAGAGACATTCTAGTCAAATCTTCAGCCAGGAAAACCAGTGGCTTTTTACCAGGGAAGACCATGCTTATCTGTTTAGTTATGATGATCGCTGGCAAAACGGTACAAGAACTATTGCAAGAATTCTGCAATACTAAGCAAAAATCAGCAAGAGAGTAAAGAAATGGGTGAAAAGAGAGTGATTTATTTTTTGTAAAAAACTAAGGAAACAAAACCTAGGTCACATATGAAAAATTGTCAGTGTGTTAGGACAAATCTGAGAAAGGGGATTTATGAAGGTGTGACACTATTTTAATTCTCAGCTGGGAGAAGGCTGAGGTGGTGTCAGACTGTACTGACTGGCACGAAACTAAAGACAGTGTCGGGCCCAGAATAAATACAGTGGTTGAACTACCCCTCTTACACCTGGTATCTGTCCCAACTATCAGAAAAAAGAGTGCTTTTTAACTTCATGAGCCAGGTAGACTGGGCTTACTTATACTTATTTAAGCCCCTGGGGGAAGAGATGCTGTGCAGGGGAGAAAAGTTAGAGATTCTGCTGTGATTTATCAATAAGCACGTCAGCACCTGATTCAGGAGCAGGTCTTACCCGATCTGCTTCCCAAGCCATAGAAACTAGTGAGAGTGGATTTTGGCAGGAAGAGATCATGGCTAAACACCAATAAAGATTGAAAAGAGGAAAAAGAAAAATATTGTTTTAAGATACTTTACCTCAGGATGGCTTCCAACTTCAATATAGGTGCAGACTGGATGAAAAGCCCCTGTTCCACAAGCATACAGGTGGGTTTGGTTATAAGCCTTAAGCACCTTGACAAAATTAGCACATTCTCTCTGCAAAGAAAAGGAGAAAAAAAATTATTCATAGAGTTAATTCAGTGATTCTGACTAATGAGAGATCTTCTGTGTTAGAGATATATGGCTGAATGAACAGATTTGTAAAGTGTGATCATTTCATGCTGTTCATAAGATTGTTCACTGCTAAGCATTTAATAAATAGCCTGATTTAATTTCTCATTTAAATATCTTTGGTTGCTATTTAATAAAGCATCCAACCCCAAAGAAAAGATTACAGAAAAAAAATCCTAATTTTTGTTTGAGACATGCTTCATCTTTGTAATTTATGCTATTGCTGTGTTTGTAGGACAAAACCCATTTATAGAAATGTGTCAGAATGAAATAATGAAGAAAAATGGACCAACTGTTTGCTCGTATTCAATTAAGTAACAATTAGAAGAAAAATGGGCCAGATGGAAGGAGTTGATGAAAACCAAATCATTGATATAGCATTTTTAACAATCATATGAATGCTGCCTCACCCCCACTGTCTGTGTCTAGGGGCCAGTCTTACACATATGAATACATATGTTAAACTTCCATATAATCATTGACAGCCCCTAGAATGTAAGCTTTGCAAGACTTGGATTTTATGTTTTCTTCCTAAGAAGAAACTTATGACTTATTTTAAATCGCAGCAAATAAAAGCTTAATAGCAACACTAACAGTCCCCAGCACAAACACTATCTATTATCTGTTAACAAAACTGTCATCATTAATGACTACTGTTATTAATATGGATAGCCAAGAGGACAACTTCTTCCATTTGTTTAATATTTTTATTTCGATCAAGTCTAACATTGAAAAGAAATATGTCAATGCCTGTGAGTCAGTCTACAGACGCTATTGAAAAAAACGGATTTCAAACAGAAGGAAAATGAGAACAAAAAAATTAAATATTTCCAGTAAGGTCTGTGTTTAAGATGAGGACAATTTTTCTCCGCATATTTGATGACCTTTTTGGTACAGTGCTCAATTCTACCTTTCCAAGTGGACCAGGGCCCATGGAAACACCACCTGAGCTACCGCCCCCACAGAAATCTCCTTGACTGGCATCCCCCTCTCTGTAACTTGCTTGCTAATTAAACCAGATACTCCCGAACACAAAATAAAGGCTCTGCCAGGAAAATGCATGTGCAGTTTGAGGCATGCCTTAGGCCACCACAGGGAAAAGCAACGAACTTACACAGATGAAACACTGATTCCCTGCCTCACACAAAGGACTGTACTGGAAAGACATTACTCTTACAATTTGATTGTATATTTGCATAACAGATAATGGCAATGCATTAAAAAGAGCACCCAGAGAAAAGCATACAGAATCTTACTACATCCCTGACTTACTGCTATTAACTTATCTTTTCAACAGAGATGGAAGAGAAAACATAGAGATAGTTAAGGTAATCCAACAGGAAATTGAAAGAAATAGAGATCAATGTTACTCTTAATTCTTTCCATTCTGACCTTTCTTAATAAAAACACACACAATTTCTGGTCCATTCTTACTCTTCCCACACACAAGTATAAGCATGAGCATACATTTATTATGTTTATCCACAGACTGCTTTCCACTGTCATACGGTAGAGTAGTAAGCAAATACCTGGCAAAAATTGTGGAAAAAAAAAATGTTTCTATATTTTTATTAATCCTGTTGTTCTTTGCTGCTTTAAATAAAAGAAACATGGAAAACCCATGGAAGTGTTTTAATAATTCAATGCCTACAAGAGTAAAATGGGCAAATACCCCAAATTCATATCACATTAACAAAACTGAAATAGATCCTTTCCTAAATTCTAATATTCTGGGTTTCAGATGGTGCATCTGACTTTGATTCCACATAATTTAAAATTGAGCAACGATGTGTGTGCATTATTAAATAAGTTACAAGTTTCTCACTTAAGAGTTGTATCTGGCCAGATATAAATACAACACTGTTTCACTAGGACAGCACTTTGCCTTGTCAGGTTTAATGTATCATGATTTTAAAAATGTCTTTATGGTCTACTACTACCCTTTATTAAAGTTTTAAAACTACCTACCAGAAGAGCATGAAGTGTTAGAGGCTGGTGGCCACATACAAAATGCTGTGAGTAGACGAGCTGGACCCACAGACAGTGTGACTAAATTGTGCTGATTTCAGAGGAATTATTCTGATTTACAGCAACACACCACCTGTGACTGTATATGCACTCAGAATCCCATAATCACAGAATATTCTGAGTTGGAAGGGACCCACAAGAATCATCAAGTCCAACTCCTCAGTGAATGGCCCCTACAGGGGCTGAACACACAGCCTTGGCATTATTAACACCATTCTCAGACCCACGGAGATCGTTCAGCTGCTTATCTGTAACATACAGCAAGAAAGTATTAGATAGCTAATGCTTTAAAGGTGAGATGGAAAAACCCTACTTAGATTAGGGGCAGGAGTCTTCTTTGATTTCTGCGGATGAAATTAAGAAAAATTCTATCACCACCTTCACTGAATTATTCCAGATCAGCCTACAGGAGAAGGTGGATTAACCCTACTATAGCCATATTTGAACATCCAGTGTTCAGGATTGATAGTAGTGTAAATGAGTAAATATCAGTAAAGTGACTCCAAATTTACAAGGTATTTCCAAAATCAGATTTAGCTTATTCATCCTTGCTTTCAAGCTCTTGTACAGGGTTGTTTTTACCTTAGTTGTCTGAGAAATGCACAAACTAGTTAAACAATGGGGAAGGTAAATACCTACAGCAATAAACCTTTGACTATGACAAATAAATTTATATAACATTTAAGGTTCCTAGTCCAGTTCAGACTGCTCTTATAGCTCCCCTCTGTTTTATAGCTGCATAAAGGAACTATTAAGGTCTATTCAGTAAATTCTCATACACCTCTCTACCAGATTAGGTTTCTTTATATATTTTACATGGTAGTAAAAAAATAAATAAAGAGGGGTATTAAACCACAATAAATGACATCAAAGTAAAGTTACAGTTCTGATTTAAGCCCTTGTCAACTCAGGAAGTTCAAAGTGAAGTTTCTGGACCCTGCCTGGGAGACGGTGCTATTCTCCCTGGAACAATAGCAACAGGCACATTGATTTCCATCTCAGACTCCTTCCTTTGTCTAATTGTGCTCAAGTGCAGCTGCAAAGGTACCCCATTATGTGTGGAAATGTCATATCTAGTCCTTTTATATTCTGAATTTAGCAAGAGTTTGCTTTGGGATGGTGAATATTGGGTTTTCCTGGATTATGTGACTCTGGGACAAAAAAGGTTTCCGCAAATCTGTAATAAACCAACTTTAACAGCCTTGAATGATTTGCAGAGACTCTGAATCTCAGCACATGTGTACGACAAAGAAGATATCGTGGAAAATGTGTGTGCCCTAAATGCAGTTTGGGTCTGCCACTATGTAAGACTTGTGTGACTGACTCTCGTTCCCATTCTGTTTCCTCATTCCTGCCCTCACAGGACAACTCCTTTAGTGGCATCCAGGCACCATCAGTTGTGAAACCTGGCAGGCAGCTCTGCTGGTGCCGACACTGGTGGCTACGTCAACTCGACTACAAAGCAGCTCCCCAGCCCCCTTGGCTGGAGGCCTGGAATGACTTGGGTGTCTCCAGCTGGGCTTGTCCCACTTGGCAGCAGCATCTCCCCCTGCCAGACCCCCGGGCTAGCACTGTATTGTTGGTGTGAAGCTCTGTGCCAGCAGGACGAGGCATTTCACTGGATGACTGCAGAGTGTAAGGCACTGAGACAAAGACAACAAAAGGCATGTAGTATCTCAGAAAACATGGCAGACAGGAGAAAGCATCCACCAGAGGAAGAGGAGGTAACCCAGAGGCAGAAGCTGTAAGGAACAAATTCTCAGGGAATTTAAACACTGTGCCTGCTTGTGCAGCCGCCCAGTGCTTTTGTATCCATTTTTACTTTCCCCAAGAAAGGGATGTTGTTTAAAGGGAACATATTCTGGGCATATCCATACCCTTTGGATATTGTACTTTGTCAAGCAAAAGAGATGAAGAAAGAAATTAGACTTAAAAAAATTATTTTCCAGGTGGAAATTGGTTTTTGACATACTTGAGAGCAGGGTGTTGTGGGAGTTTAAATACTTTTAGCCTAATAATGTGAATGAAAATGAATGCAAGGTTTGAAAGTTCTCTGTAGGCAGGAAAGTATTACATGGATGGGTTATGAAAATAAATGTTAGAGAAGAGGAGCACTGGGATCATCATGGTGAATCATTACAAATTCTTGCTCCTAATAATCTTCATTATAATGTATAGCTTAATATTAGGAAACTTTTCTTGTCTACATGAAGGTAAACACTGGTTTATGCCCTAAAGCTTGAGTTTATATATACATACATAGAGCAGAAAGCATAAGTGCTTGCATATGGCATAGAATGATTGAAGTAGATATTCAAAGGGAAAATTAGGTACATCATGTGGGAGTTACTGCAGTCCTCAAAATACCCATTAATTTATCTTGCCTACCCTGGAGAGGATTAATCCTCATTTATATTTCAATAAATGCTCTAAGGTTTCCACAAGAGCTGTAGGTTCTGCCTTCGGCCTTGTACAGAAGTGCCTCTATCTGAAAATCCAAGCAACTAAATCCCTATATCATGTCTGAGACCTTCTAGCACAGCCTGCAAGGTCTTCCTCTCTCTTTTCTGACACAGAGAACTTCTTTCGATAGCTACTTTTTTATGTATATAACTGCTGGATCTGTGTCTGCTAACAGTGGTGATGGCATAGTTGCCATGGCCAAAGGAATGGTGACGCGCAGTACCTGAAGCAGTCACCACAAACCTTGGGCACAACCCAGTTTGTTTCTCTGTTTGAAGGAATGTGGACCATAACCTTCACCGAAGCCCAAGCAGCTCCTACAGGCTTTCCTGGGGTTAGTTTGGTGTATAAGTGCACCAGGGCATCCAGCTGAAGCCATTCTACCTTGGGTCTGGAAGTTAAAGGTACATTTGGCCACCTGGAGGGAACACGCCCCAGAAATTCTCTGGGCATTCCTGAGTGAGAAAAAGGATTGAACTTCACATACAATAAACATGTTTACACTTCCTCTAGACTAGACTGAGGAAGTTGTGGGATTCAGATCCTCAGTTCCACACTGATGATTTATTGAAATGAAAGTGGCTAAAAGAGTTTGCATCATACTATGGTAACACAGCCACAGCACCAGCTCAGCTGCAAATTCTGCTGCGCTAAAGTCCTACTTGTAGAACAACTTAAGAAATTAAGTTGTTAAGAATGTCACATTCAGAGCATGAATTAAAGTCAAAGAGGTCCAGTGTGTCTGGACAGGTGTCTTAACTCAAAATTTTAATTTCAAATATTATATACCAGCTGTAAGGGCAGAGAGCCTGTCTTGAAGAGGAGAGAAAGTGTTAATTAGGTTTTCCAGAAGGGCATCCACTATATGAAGATCAATGTATCTGACTTACAAACCAAACAGGCAGATTTATTTTTTAAGAGTTTTCTAATATTTATATATCAAGTTGATAGAAGGGCTTATGCAGAGAGAGATTAGCCTGAAAAAATAAATTACAAAGAAAATGTCTGCAACCAAAAGAATAAGAGCGAAATGCAGAAAGATTGAAAAACAAACAGTAAAGATGTGTAACACTGATTAGGCTGTGTTATGCAGACTTTTCCCGGACAGTTACAAAAATAAAGTCCATCCATCTGTCAAAACATCTGCTCCACGTATGAAAATTAAAACAGAATTTAGGTGGGTTTTAGGAATTTCCAGTAATTATCTCTTCTCCAGAAGCCTGGAACTTACGTCCTTTGGTCTGGATTACTAATGCAGCAAAGAGTTTTTAATGACATCTTTTTAAGTTGAAGGGTAAGTCCCTGTGACTAACTAATATCCAGATTTTTCTCCTTATTTTAAGAAAGTGGTTTCATTTTTTTTAAACCAACATTGATGTCCATACTGCTTCTCAGATATTACAGCAAATGGAAGTGGCCAGATTATGCAGGGCAGTAAGTAGAAGACTAAATGTTCCTTTATGTTATCATTAGTTTCAACACTTTTCTGCTGATTTAAGCCAGATAAGCATCAGACCCAGTGATACCTCCTGATATTCTTCTTTTATATCAGCCTTCCCACATAACCAAGTGATTAAAATATCATAAGATTTTGTCTAAACTGGATGTACAAGGGGATTTAGATCTATCATCTAACAGCTGGACAAGTAAAATAAATACTTTTTTTTTTGTGTTTTGTGTCTTAAATCAAAATGGATGGACAGCTTTCATATGAAGTCCCATGCATGAGGTTAATTATTATGTTTACTTTTTTTTCCTTCTTCTGTCCCATTAGTTGAATTTCCAAGTGATGAGGTCAGGGATATCCATGGAGAATAAGTAATCCCTGATATTACTGCTGTCATTCAAATTTATCACACTGCTGAAAGATGTTCCGGGCTTATCAGGGAGCTTTTTAACTTCTTTCTTTTTCTGGTGGGCTACTGCTGGCTGCCATCAGTTCAGTCAGTACTGGCAGCTATCTTTTTCAGCATGGAGCAGCATTGTTTCAAGGAAAATATTTCTGAGGTGTTAGTGCAATAAATATATGTGTGATTGTCATGTACACAGATGACGGATTCTCAGCTAGACCCGGCAAAGACTTCAGCATGTCAGTAAGCATGGGCGAGGAAGCCTCTTCAGGGTGAGCTCTGCATCGTGTGTGCTTTCACAGCTCCTGCTGTTTGGGTGCAAGATTTTGTAAAATGCAGTAACATTATTTAAAAACTATTGCTGTGTCCCTCTTTTTATTATGGTAACATTTGGAAAAGTACTGGTCCAAGCTCAGAGTCTGCCTCAACAGGCCCAGAATAAGCATTGAACAAAGCAAATTATTTGGATCCTGTTAAACTGAAATGGTCTTTTAAAATTTTATTTTATTGGAGTAAGCTGGTTGGAAACAGTGCTGCAGAGCTACTGTGTTATTATGGGCAGGAACAGGAAAGTCCCCAAGTATTGGGAGCTGTGTACAGGCCCTAATGGGTGGTGAAATCCTGCCTGGCACCTGTACTCCATGAGATAACCCTCCAGCTGAACCTGTAGAGGCAGGTGCCTGATTTTAGAGTGGGGGAGGACAGCTGGCATGAAAACATTTTCAAACTGTGATTTATGACTGTGTACCCCTCGCAGCTGGGATCAATACCATCATTTATATCCCCTTTTTGTCATTATTGTACCTTGCAATTAGCAGGATCAATGTTTTATAGCCTTACCCTCCGAAAAAGCTAGCCTGCAGTGCTGAGAGAAGCAAGTTGAGCAGCTGAAGTGTTGGGGTCTGTGTTACAGAAAGGGGTTTCTATTACCTTACTTCTTGGTGGTTACATCCCCCATTTGTCAACGCCTTACAAGCAGTGTGCATTTCATCACACACACACACGCACAAATCCAATACAAACCAAGAATATGCCCAATTTTTCAAAGCTGACAGACCCCCAGATTCAGTGGCCCTTATGCTGGGTTGTTATCTACAGTATCTACAAGATCTACAGAATTACAGGATTATATGGTACTGTGATTTGGGGGATCTGACTCCTTTGAAGATGTCATAAGTGCCTCTACTCCTGGGCATGGTGACCACTGTCAGCATTGCACAGGAACCATTGATTGGTTTCTTACCTAAATTTTCCTCTACTGACAAGATATGCCCTGTGAAACTTCAGACTGATAAGGGTTGATAAGACATTTTTGGTTGTGTAGTACAGCTTACTGTGCTTCCAGTCATCTTTCCAATTAAGTTACGCCTGTTATCTGTCTGATTTTTGATATGAAAAGAGTTCTTGAGAACATTTAAAGTGTATAATTTACCTAAGTTGCAGGATGGCTGCATGAATTTAAACCACTAAAGCATTAAGACAAGCAAAAAGAAGGTAAGAAAGCAGATGATTTAAAAAAGCCAGCAAAAAAAGGTGCAAATATATCCTGATTCCTTCAAGCCACAAAACTGCAAGCCATATTAGCAAACAGTTGTACTGTCAGCACACTGGCACAGCAGATGGAAAGCTTCTCTGGTTCTGCCTTTATGTTAGTGAGGGCAAAACACAGGATGTCTCCCTGCCTGCCTACCTACCCACTTGCAAATCTGGGTCACTACTGGTATTTGGTCATTTGGCCCAGGGTTTACCACTGAGGCTAAGCATGGAGGTAGCTGAGCTGGGTGGCATATTCCCTGGGGTCTGTCCTGAAAACAATCTTAATCCAGAAGCCATTTAAAGAAGTCATTAGAAGCCATGCTTCGAAGATGCCTCCCTTGACACATCAGACCTCTAAATCCTTGTCATTAGCACTAACCATTTGACCTAGTGATCTTTGGAAGGAAAATTTCGACAATTTTTTCTGCATTCAGTATGTTCAAACAACAAAACATATTTCAAGCCCTGAAATCTTCATTCAGAAGATGCATATAATAAATTTTCCAGACCTGTGAACAGCTAGAGGGATGCCATGAAAAGGCTGCAGCACAAAATACCTGATTTAATGACTGTCATATTTTTGTACATCTGGTTAATGCACGGTTAACAAGGCAAACCAAAGTCTTCTGTGGATGCAGTCCAGCAAACAAGTGGGTTTTTGGGTTTTGCAGGCATAGATGACTGTCGTACATTAAACCTTTCCATGAGTTCTAGCAAGCTTCCTTTATTTTGAATTGTTTTTTCAGTAGTATGCACTTCCTACAGCACAAAATAATTTTTTTTAGGAACAGAAGAGTATTTAAGAAATAACTCAAAATACTGGGAAGCCTTGAGGTCAAGCAGAAGCCAGTTCTTTTCTGACCTTAACATTTTAAAAACTGTTTTGTTCTACAGAGTAAACTTACCCCACAATATGAGCATGGCTTTATTAGCAAAGAAATGAACACTAGTGTTGGGTTTCAGCTCAGGCAGTCTCACCAAGCCCAGCAGCAATTTAAGTTGCAACCACAGCCTAGATCTAAGGAGTCTCTCTCATCTATCTCTTCCATCTGGGTGGAGTAATCACCTGTCTCCTGGAGAAATCAGATTACACCCTGCCTTTCTGAATTAGATCAACACCTGCTAATTGGGTGGAGTATTTCAGACAAACGGGTTGTCAAGCCTGTTATAGGCACATAAGACACTCAGGCTCCAGATCGGTCAGCTTGCCTTTTTTCAGCATAGTACAGGCATATCCTCTAATGACTTCCACTCGTAGCCACCTCAGATAAGTATACTCCAAACTTGTGTTGAAAGTGAAGGTAAAACTATGAAGTGTTGAAAGGAAGCAAAAGACTGTGGCATCTCCAAGGGGCAGTTGCTTAGCAGTGTGTGACTATAAATAAATACACTGTGTAAGCTTCTCTAGGAGGTTACACGTGTCTTACTGTGGGAAGCTGGAAAGTTCTGTGGGGATATTAAACTTCTTTGACACCACAGAGATGCTAAATCAGAGAAACATTAAGTGGCAAAAGCTTAAAGTTACCACTCAGTAAAAAATTGGCACCCAAGTGAAATTGCTGAAATGTGTTTGTTGAATGGTTTTGGGGAGTGTGCCGTTATCTTTTTGTTGGTTGGACTTTTTTTCTCTGTCTATAATGATACATGTATCGTAACCTAAAGTTTTTGGAAAATGTTAATCAGAAAGGAATTACCTAAGGGAATAAGAGATGAATAGATTACTTAATCCAACAGAGATTCCACCATTCAGTCAGAAGTAGAACAAACAATCGAGAAAGGAAGAGAAAAAAATTGCATATTATTTCCTAGCTAATTTTAAGAACTTTCCCTTTAGTTCTCTTAGTTACTACAAAAGGAAAAAAGATAATATTTTAACTTGTGTGCAGCAGGGAGAAATTAAGTAGACCGATTTTTACTGTATGTAAGTAACAGATCTACAGAAAAAATTAATTGTGGCCTAAATTAATAGCGATATAGTGACCACGTCTTGAGTATAGAGGAACTGTGATATTTGATCTTTCAGAGCAGACCCATCCTTAATTTTAAAAGTAACTTTTAGTAAAACAATAGATAATCACAAAGAAAATAGACACAAAGTGAAGCAAATCTAGGGAAAAAAAAATAAAATGTGACTGGCACCAAAGAAAAGGTTTTTCTTTAACTTCATGAGCTTCAGACTGAAGCCCTGAAACAAAACAGGGACTAAACATATCTATCATTTCTACCAGTCATCCAGTTAATGTGTTTTTCTGGAAAGAAATCTATGAAGAATAAATTTACTCTGTCCATCTTGGGGTGCAGTAAATCATAACATGGAATTACCCAACAACATTTTGAAACAGCAATAGCTGGAAACTCAGCCATAAATAATTGTCAGACTTTGCCAAGGCCAAATGAGGGCTCATGAGGAACACATACTGATAGAAAATTAAACCCCATAATTTTGGGAATGATTTTTCCTTCATTTCTCCTTTACTTCCCCTTTTCTAACTCTGTATTTCAAAAGCAACAAAGAAAACATTTCTGCAAGACAGCATTAAATTTGCTGGATATTAAATTTCCTTCAGAAGCAAATTTCTATAGTCATACCTATAACAGAAAAATAAGCCCAAAATTGGAAAATTAGCTTTCTCCTTGATCTATATCAATTTGTTCCCCATACTGAAAGACTTAAATGACTTCCCATGATACATAAATGGGTAAAATATGAAAATCTGAACAACTGCCAACTTAATTCTTCCTCTGTGTAAGGACTCAAGTTATTACCTTACAGTAACTGATTTGCCTTGGTCAGTTCATAGAAAGAAATATATGCAAATGCCTAAATGAACACAAGCTGTCAGATCAACATCTGCAATAGGCCATAAATAAGGCTTTATGCTGGTGTGTTGTGGGGGTCCACCCAAGAACTGGAGCTGGCACAACCAGAAGTTCCTGGGGGGGAAAGGTCTGTTTGAGAGCTCCACAGGACTTAGAAAGATTCCAACGTCCTTAACCCCTTTTCTACCAAGCCCAGCTCACCTCTGAGTGAAGTGGTTGTAGGTTTTGAGGGGTTTTCCCCCCATCTGTCTTTCTCTTTTGTTTGTAGTCTATGCACAGCAGTTTTCCAAAGCAGCAGTACTACAGCAGCACACTGCTCACAAATGTCTCACTCTCTCATCTCCCAAATGGTAAGGAATGCTTCGGTAGGAAATTGTGTCCACATTAAAGAACATGGACAAGAAGAAGGAGTGAGCAGCCCTCGAGCTAAAAAAGCCAGCATACTAACTGGGACAGCTGATGGACTAGGAAGATATCTGCTCTGGCACTATTTGTCTTACATGTCACAAAAAACACTTTTCTTCTTGTAGTAGGTCATACCGAGAATAAATTCTGTCCCCAAACTCATTTGAGACCTCTTTCTTTGGATTTTTACCCATTTTACCCCTTCTTCCCAGGAGACATTCACCTTTGTCTTTTCCCCAGGCTGGGTAGGCATCGTGGGTCTTTAGGCTTTGCTAAAGAATTTTACTGCTATGCTGGAGACAGGAAGCCAGAAAGGAAAAAGGGATGGCAATGAAGGTTGGTGGGAGAAAAGCTGGAAATTTGGCTGTAGATATCCTCCAAAGGAAGAACCCTGACAGAAAGGAATGAACTTTTCTATGGCACACCCAAAGGGCCAGAGTTAATTTGACTGGAAAAATTGTGCCTGTCAGATGAATTTAGAAACATGCTTTCTAGATCCAGCCAGCATTGTATATTTAATTTTCAGATTCCCTCTTCAGATCTTTGTTTACAATAACAGATGAAAAGAATTACTTTTACTTTCTGCCTCTATGTTCTTCTATTTTCCCTAAGGCAACAACAGTAATAAAATGAGTTAAAGGGACTAGTGTTCAATTATTGCTAGCTATGTTTTTCCAAAGTATCACCAGATATGGCTGAGGGACACTTGCTGAGTCACTTTTTACTTTTTGTTTTTTCTTTCTTTCCAAATTAAATCACTGCACACTGATGAATCCATAAGCCTACAGATCCATCCCCTCCCTTCCTATATTTTAGGGAGGGGATGGAAAACTTTAAAGGAAGCATAAACTAAGATGGCATGTGAACATTTTGGCTTTAAATATTATTGTAACAAATGAGATGGTGAATTAAATTACAGTCATGTGATTCTACTTGCATGAACAATAAATTGAATAATTAGGTGCCAGCCACAGCTGAATGCAAAGAAGCATGCACAGAATATGGCTATGTCATAAAATATGTGTAGTGTAAAGAGCTTTGCTGCTTTGTCACTGGAAATAGGTTTCTGATCTAAAGTGATTCCAAATTGCTGTCAAGAGAACTATTAAGCATAAAAAAGTTAAGCACAGCTGGAATCAGGTAAGATATAATAACTAGGTAAAATTTAATTGCAATTAAATAGCCCAGGTAGATGTCTATCTCCTATAAATTATAATACAGTCAGTGCTTACCCACATGCAAATGTGCTGGTACACTTCAGCTGTGTACAAAAAGTGTGACTCCTTCTGGACCTGAATGTATGTAACTGTGTATGTTCATGTGACAGAGCAGATGTAGAAACTTGCTGGTACCAAGTAAAAGTACTTGGTACTCTTTGTATCTCTTTGTACATCAACATATATTTCTCACCAGAAACATCCAGGGAGAGGCTGATATCTTACAGTATGCTAAGTGTGTGCAAGTGTCTGTCATCGTGCAGCTTGTCCTATGTGACTTTGTTAAAGTACCTACTGAAATTTTATAGATTTATACATGTCAAGGCCAGAAGGGACTATTTCAACAATTTAATTTGACCTGGAATCTTCAAAAGTGGCTAAATAAATTGGATAGTCAAGTCACACTTGAAAATAACATCCTAAGGTGCCCTTCAGAAACACATCTTTTAAGCTTTCATGTCATAGAAACCTATTGTACCCTTTAATAGGAATTTCCCTGATTAATTGTGTAATTTGTGAACTATTGCTACAGTGCCTCAGCCAAATCTAATGCAGAGATGTATCGACTAAACAGCAGCCAAAATTTTTAAAGCAAATTAATTATTTAAGGACTAAATGAGTTTTCCTGTTAGGAACATATCCTTACCCTATGACTACCTGCACACCTAACTAGTATTTCTGATAACTTTTGTAAAGCACCCAAGCTTTGCTTTGCTGGTTTATGATATCCTAGGAATGTCAGAATGGAATTGTAGCCACTTTTTTCCCCTTTTTCTCTCAGTTACCTATTATTTAACCCACATGTAATGGAGAGGTTGCCATGTGTTTTTGTAGGGGCCCGGGTGACTGTATGACTTTTAAATTAAATATTGAGGCTCACTAGTGAGGAATATGACTGTTCAATAAATTTAGTATAAAAGCTGAGAAATATTCTGTAGAGACTTTGTCTTCTTTGATCATTACCGAGGTCTGGCCAGGAATCATGAGAAATATTCACAGGACTTACAGAAACCAGAATAGATCAAATAAAACACTGAAGTCCAGAATAGCAAGAAACCCTCACAGAATTGCTCATTTAGTTGAATTACATAAGTATCTTATTTATTATTTATAGCCTTTAATTTTTCATGAACAATGTTACTTTGGTGCTTGTGATACTCTATACTGAGGAAATGGAAATATATTGTAATGCTAAGTACTTACATGGGACAGTAATTACGATTTTATTGGAAAAAGTCTATAATTTTGAGGGAAAGTGTAGCAGTTAACCTTCTTCAGAGAAGTCCTGCTCTAAGAAGATATTGGCATATCTGGGGGGGGGGTCTTTCAGCAGCTCTTCTCAGCTTAGTCATATGGAAAAAGATCCAAAGCACACTTTAAAAGTTTTATCTACCTAAACAGTGAGTAAATCTTCAGTAATTAATATATATGAAGCCCTTTGGAAACAGAAATTAAAATGACTCTTTAAGTAACAAAGGAGAGCAGGAATAGGCCCCGTTGGCTGCTCTCCTCAAATCCCGTGTGGACCTTCCTGAGCCACAAGCCTGCTGTGCTGGGACTGGCATGACTGACAGCATCAGGATAAGGAATCCCTCTGAAGGAGTGAAAACAACGCTGAATTACCTCTTACAATTATGAGAGGAACTCTCAGAGGTCATAGCTGAGGTTAGCAGTGGGGCAGGGCCGGGGTTACGCCTGCGCTGCAGCTGCTGCAGTGCACCTGGCCCATTAGTGGGACTTGCATTTTCAGCACCGACTTACCCTGGAGATCAATAATTAAAAGGAGGGTTTTTTTAAAAAGACCTCAATGTAGAAGTATAGACTGTCATGTAGAAACTTTTGAACCATCACAAGTGAGGAGTATATAATATCTTAGAAGTGGTACATGCTGAAAGCAGTATTAAATCAAGCCTGGTTTATATGTCACTTTATTTGTCTTCTTTTTCTCTTGTTCCCTCTAATAAGAGTCTGTTGAGTTATTTTTATGGCCTTTATATTTCACACTCCCAAGGTACTGACAATGGCTTTAAGGAATAAATAAGGGAGGAATAATCAGGTTTTTTTAATTATCTGTAATTAGAGTTAAAACAGTTGCATTAAATATGTTGTAATGCACTGTTTTATGGCAGGAACAGGTAGCTGTATATATTAAAATATGATGTTCTGAACACATCAAGACATGTACTCCCTCTTTCTAGTTGCCTACTGAAAACTGGACCCACATTACATCTCACCTATATGTTTATTTTATTTCTCACCTACTCCTCTAGAGAATTTTAGAATTAAAAAAAAAAACAAAAAAACCAAAACAAACTAAAAAACCCTGCCCACACAACCTTACTACAACCACACAACTACTACCAGGGTCACACACTGCACTGCAATGTGGTGTGGGCTTTACCTTCTAGTCATGATCAGCAGGTGTAGCTGTCCTAGTATCACAGGAAGCAAAAGAGTCAAGGTGAATAAAAGTTACAGTATAAGCATCCTCTCAAGCTCGCCACAGTCAGAGGATGGGAACCTGAACCTCCCACCTTACTCAAGAATGTGTGTCTCTACAATTTTAAACAACTAAGCTGAATTAGAATCAGCTTAGTGCAATGTGTAAAGCATACTCTTTCTTACAATGGTGAATTTCTAAAAATAATTATTTAAAAAATATAAGCATATACTTTCATTCTAGGCACTGAATCTCTTATTAGTTTTCCAGGTTTTTTACTCCAGCCATTAAAAACATCTACCTAATGGAATATCATAATACTTCACATGAGATGAAGCAGCAAGGTTAGTTAATTTGCTCACATATTTAACACTAGCCCTTTTTTTTTGACCTTGAATATTAGATATTCTAGGCTTACCTTGCAAAGTACTCCTGAAAATTATTTGTGGACATGAGCATGGATTAACTTAAATGTATTATTTCTATGTAATGAGATAGCCTAGGTATCTTGGCATTTCAGCTGTCCCATCACATATTTAGCTTAGCCCATATTTCTTAGTTTTTACCCTGTTCCCAGATGGCTTTTTTTGAAGACAACTGTCCTCTATGGCCTAGGTAAAGACTGATGAGACTATTTTTATTATGACCTAGGAAATTATTCAAATGGAGCTCTCTAGAGGCATATGGTTGGCATTATGAATATTTTACAGAATCATCTCTGAAAATCAGGCCAATAGCATATACACATGGGGCCAAGTTCCACTCTCACTTATACCTTGGCAACCACGATGATTTCCCATTTGGCTTTGCTATGCAAGTATTTGTTTGGCTTATTGCATGCATGTATTTTTTATCTGCTTTTCCCCTTCTTCAGCCCTATTTCCCACACTGTTCCTATAAAGAAGACAGTTATTATCAGTGTGGAATGATTGCTATTTGGGGGCTACTGGTTATGTCTCTCTTACCTCATAAACACAGGGAATACGACGTACAGAGGAATGAGGGAAAATGTTCAGAAAATGATGCCTAGTGTAGCAGTGTCCTTCCTGAGGCACCAAAACTGATGCAGAATGTTAAAACCACTTTGACCTCAATATTGCTATGAATTCCAAGCAGGGAAGAGCTCTGGGGAACCCACTGGCTCCAGAGAGATGCTACAAAGAGAAAACACTTCTTGGAACTCCCTTGAGGACTAGGACCTGGAGCAGGGCAAAAATGGGTCAGAATATTATGCACCTTTTCATCAGGAGATGAGTATTCCAGGGTTAATATTCCTTATTCTGATATTTCTTCTATCTTCTCTTTCTTACTGTTTGGTTTTTTGGGGTTTTTTTTGGTAGATAAATTCTAGTTCATCTGTATGCTTTCCATTTATAAATTGAAACCCTTAGTCATGAAGACAAAATTTCTATATAAGAAGACTGAGAAAACTCAAGAGTGAAGTTATGATCAGAGTGTGACCTTACAGAGTAGGAAAAATACTTTAAGAATTAACACAGTAGGACATAATAAAATATTTACAATGTTTTATAAAAGGAAAAAATGCTAAAAAGATTTGTACTTACCACAATATCTTTTCCAGCCCACTTGCACTCATCCCTTCGGGAATGTGATACAGGCCAAACAATCTAAAGACACAAAACAAAAATCACACTGTGTTATTTCATGCTTCAGCATTCACAAATTGCAAGCCAAATGCTAGAGTCCCTTTATCAGGTTTATCTTCGACTCATTCTTTTCTTTATTTTCTTTTCTTTCTTAAAATTTGACAACAAATAAATGAAATATAGGGAACAAAAACAGGGATAATAGGTGTCACAGTAAAAACAATTTTGAAATACTGTCTGCATTGTGAATTTCAGCTGTGAATCTCCACTCCCAATGATAAGAGGGTTGACTCTCCATTATGTGAATGTTCTTTTAATCTTTTAAATCTCATGTAATAGAAATATAATCACACATTAGAGTCAGCATCAGAAGTTAGGTGTTTGCCTCTTCAGTGTATCTAATAGTTCACTTTCACTAGTTCAGTTAATTAAATAATAAAAAAGCAGCCATGGTGTTTGAAAAGTATCACACCATCAAAAAATATTTATGCTGTTCCTATAGAGCTACCCTAACACAATTAATCCTAAATCTAGATTTTCTGTAGTGTTTGCTGAGCAGAAAATGGATCTCACCACATACAGAGAAAATCCAGAGACCCTCACAGTCAATTATTCATGCTTCTTTGAAAAGCTTTTAGGAATTACATATAGAATAAAACATGATCTTCCCATAAAATGCCAGGCTATTCATTTGGGAGCCTCAGATAATGCAATATGAATGGCCTTAAGTCTGGATTACAGTCTTGGTGTTCAATATAGTTTGTTAATAGAAAGCAAAAGGCAAAATATTAAAAAAAAAGATGGAATGTAGATGACCAAAGGGGTCAAAGGAGATGTTATAGATGATATATATATATGATATTTGAAAATACAGTTTGCAACATTTTTTAAATTCAAATTTTTTTTAAATTAAATCCAAACAGCAATCAAACATCGTAAGTCTATAAAATAAGGTTGAAAATTTTATGAGCACATTCTCTCTCAGAGGATTCCCACTACTTCCTGTTGCTATTTTCAGCTTAAAATGTGCAGAGATGTGAAAATTTAAATTTACTAGGTTGAAAAACATTAACCAAACTTCTCAGATATCCCAAAAGGACTGGTTCAAGTTTAGTTCAAGTTTTGGGCAAAAATCTCAATATTTTTCAAACCGGTGTATTTCAAATTAGATGTTCTTTTTCCTTAGTCTCAGTTCCTTTTCCTCTAATTTGGTTTAAAAGACAGCTAAGTCAAACTGGTTTTAATACACTGAAAAAATTGGCTTTTTGCGTTTTGATGTTGCCATCAGCACTTAGACAGAAACCTGAGGAGTTTTCTTACGAGGTAGAAGCAACAACCGGTGAAGTTTGAGCTCAAGTGCAGCACTGGCTGCATTGTAATTTTGATTGAAGTTTCTTACATGGCTCTCCTGTCTATAATAAACAGATTCCCAAACTCTTAAAGCCTTTTGTCTATCCTTAAATCTAGTCTAAATTCTCTAAGTTTGTTGCTAACATACATTCCCATGTTACTGACAGCAATTCTTTATTTAATATTTGTATATAAAGTCAAGTAGTGTTCTAAAAGTATCTGAATATGTAAGTATGTAAATTACAATCACTCCCATTCTACAGAGCTGTTTTCTGCAATGGAAACACCTTTTTTCCTTTATTTTTCCAGATGTTTTGCACATTAAGCTATTGATCCCTCAGAGAATTCAAATAAATAGCTAGTTTCCTTTATAGCTGCACTAAAGAGAATAGAAAAGAAAATAGCCAGTTTTCCTTTTATCCTCTTATCCTTAGAGAATACAAATGAATAGCCTGTCTTCCCTCTGAACAGAAAACACAAGATATTTATTGCTATCATCTTAGGAAGCTAATAGTTAAACGGCCAAAAGGTCAGGAACACTAAGAAAAAAAAATAATCCCTGGGTATTGCAGCAATATATCTCTCATAAAAGGGTACTCACTGGATTTTAAAATGTGCCATCAAAATACTTAATATGACAAATCAAACCTCCATCCCATTGTTTACCTTCTTGGCATATTGTCTTACTAAAATAAAGGAAAACTTAATTATTTATTTGGACTCCAACACAAGAATGACACTAAACTGCTGCTTGTCAGCTTTTAATTAGTCACCAACTTTTACTGGAAAATTACAATCTCCGTCAAGAACAGCAATATTTTATGGAATTGTTCGTCTTTTATTATTTGGTTTGAAAGCAGCAGAAGCAGAGTGCCTACATGTGCTGAGTTAAAGACGAAAAATCAACACTTGGACTCCCAAATAGCTTCTTTTATCTGCAAACAAATCCAGAGCAGTAAGGCCTTTCTGCATAAACCGTCATAATAGATGTTTAGCTTTTTTAGCAGTTGCCATGAAAGTATGTCTTGTTTGGGAAATAGCTGGATTATTCACTTACCATTTACTACTTTTTTGTAGTCTGAAAAAAAATATTGTAGATTATATAGTCAAAGGTCACAGGCTCGTTATAAATTTCTTTTCATAGAGTCAGCAAATATTTTTGTTGTAACAGTATTCCTGACATCCAAACACTTACTATATAATTCCAACAGTGCACAACATAGTCTGAGTAATAGGGAGTCTTTCACATTAAAAGTATGTATTTACATTGTACAGAACATGAATGAACGTACCTTTTGATATTCCTTGATGTTAACCAGGTTGAAAGAAAATATGTGATCCTTTGCTCCAACATACAGCCGACCGCGTTCTTCATCCAAGAGGAAAGTATGGTAACTGGAGCTATTAGCTAGTCCATTGAAATTGATTATATTGTTGGATTCCAACATTTCTGCAAGATAAAGGTAATACTTTTGTTGTTAACATGGTCAAACGAAATAGAGACTTATATTTTCAGTCATACAGATATATATTCTAGGAATTTGTGCTTATGGTGTAGAAACAAGCAGAAGCATTATGTACCTGGGCCCTTAATGTTTTCATTTCATGCATTCAAACTGCTTGTGAGTTTCAGCTCTACACAGAGGTCAAAACAACAGTGAAATCAATTAAAAGCCTGCATGAGTTTTTAGGTGGTAAAATTCTATCCAGGTAGCTCATCAACTGTTGGACAAAGTTCAATTTTGTTCAATCAATAAGATTTGCAAGGATAAACTTGAGGATAACCAGCTGATAAAAAACCACATCTAAACACGAAATCTCCTACTTCCAGCAGAAGACACTGTTTCATAAATATCTGTAAGTTATGAGAAGTTATAAGAATGACTACCTGATGAGATAAAATAACATGTAACATCTATTCTTAAGTGTATTATCTTCTGAGCTTTCTCACACAGGCAGCATGTTGTTCCCTTGCTTGGAACAAGAATGAAACTAGGGAAAGTAACTTGGTTTCTTTTTAAACTCAAGAATAATCTTCTAGTTCTGATACCCATCACAGAGCTTTTGCATTTGCCATGGACAGGATTTTTTTAAGTACAAGGATCCATAGAATCATCTCAGCTATTCAAATATAAACAAAGTCATATGCATTTTTATGAAAAATGTTTTTACTGTAAGTTAATATAGACCATAATAGTATAATGATTAATGAGAACACACTTTCTTTATGGTTATCTATATTCATATCGGGACCAAAACCAAACCATCTCTATCATTTTAAGGCATGTCTGCACTAGTAAGTCATCAATAAGAAAGTTTCCTGGTGATGACAAATCCTATATGGTTCAAACCCTGACCTTGTGAAGTATGAAGGCAAACGTGCAGTCTCAGGAGCAGGAGCAGTTCCATTGATAGAGCCATGAAGACAGATGAGAAAGGAAGTGAATACAATCAGCATCCAAGGGCTGATGGCCAGAGGGCATGGCCAGAGCTTCAGGTATGTAATGCTTGTGTCAACTCTGCCACACGTGCAAGCCAAGGACATATGTAACTCCTCTCAGAACAGATGCCAAATGCCCAGATGTCTAGGATTCACCTAACAGTGAAGCTACCTTCTATGTTCTTTCGGTTTTCAGTAAGATCACTCCCATTTTCCACCATTACTCCAACTGAGGAGTGAGTGTAAGATAGCATCCCGTATGCTGTTAGAAATTAAGGAGAAACTGCTGTTAAAACCAAAGTTTCTGCCTAATTTTCAACTTATTTTCCTTCTTTTTCACTCATTCTTTTGTTTTAAGAAGGAAGATGTCGGGTGGGGATTTTTTGGACCTATGTAATAGTGATACTTTTGATTTTACAGAATTTCACACTCGTAGCTTTGCAGCTCTGCAGACATTAAACCTATTTTTGATGTTCACTTATAGCCCGTGGATTTTGAAGCAGGTTGAAACCGCAAAAACATTAGTAGGCAACATGTTCAAGGAAGACAAACACTGATAGTTGCATACCATTTGGGATAACTTTTAGCTTTAGTATTCTTGAGTTTATTTGGAAAAACTCTCACTACCACCAAAAATAGTTAATTCATGTAGCAGTGTAGCAAAGCATCACAGCAGACACTATATTTTGTTCCTTATTCTACACTTTTGTCACTAAATATAACTATATATCACAAACTTGTACTGCTCAAGACTGAAACTCACTTTTTAAAAATTATTTTTCTTTTAAACGTAACAATCAAATTACCCCAAGCAGTCTTGTCAAAATAATTCTTATGGCTTCCTGCCAAGTTCCAGAATCTGACTCTATTGTCCTCCAGTTCACTTATTTGCATTTTGTAAGAGACTTTACTAATTCTCTTTACTTTGTAATGACTGATTCAGATGTCGAATGTCGACTCGCTGAATAGCGAGTGATGTAGATGATTGATTGCTTAACTTGTCTTAAAACTCTCTTGGCTAGAAATGCTTTGCTGTCATCTGTATCTGATCATTTTTCTTATAATACAGCTGTCAAAAACCTTTGTAATTTTTTCATCTTTGTTGGTTTGAACTCGTATAGGTACGATTCTGCCCTTTGTGACTACAGCGTAAAGACAAGTGTCTGCTGAATCTGATGTTACACAAAGGTAAAACTGATAAAAATGGAAATGAGATCAGTTAGGCACACAGCTACTTGGCTTAAAAGAAGCCTGATGTGATTTTGCTAATGCAGAGTTCTAAGTATTCACATTTACAGATGGTGATTGATGTTTTCTTTTCTTTCTAATATTCATGAAAAATGTGAGATCATAGCATTGAAGTCTAAGGTTTATTATGACCAAGAGTAAATTACATCATCATCTTCACTGTTCATAAGTCTCCATAGTATAACTTAAAAGGACCAGGTGTGGCTGTGCAGGGAAATATATATATAACTTTTTTTCTTTTAATTTTCTTTGACTTTCAGATCATGAAACAATGTTAAAGGTAACACTGTTGGGTTTTTTATGAATGTGCAATTTAAAGTCAAACTAAAATCTAAATTCCATTGCTTTCTCTAAGAATGGGACATTTCTTCTAAGTTTTAATTCAGTATGTGTCATATTTTCACATTAATGACTTTTGCAGATGACAACTAGATTTCCAGGATCTGTTGCCCAAAAGATTAGGCCAAGACATGCTCCAAGGAGTGTATTTCAAATCATGGGACATCAGGTTTCTCCTTGTCAGGAATCAGGTTGAGAATACAGGCTGAGGAGAAAAATGTCATTTGTGTGTTGATGATTTTCAATTACTACTAATTTAGGTAGGTTTGAGCAACATCACAAGTAGGAGGTGAAATCCTAAATAATTTTTGCAGTTCCTCTTTTCTAATTGATATGTATTCATCCAGTGATGAATGTGGCTTTATAGGCCACTCTGGAACGGGGTGTTGAAGGGCAAAGCAATGGCATTTGCACAATCAATACAAATTAAGTATTCCACTTCCTCAAATTCATTAATTTCAAAGTGTTTACTATCCAGTGCCTTCAGTATCCAATGAGTGACTATTGCTGAGGGAAAGAGCAAAGACAGGGCTCAATCCCAGAAGGGCACTGGCATCCATCAATTCTGATAAGAATCAATCACTCATATGGGCAAGGTTCGTGGATGATCAGTGATAACATAAACCAAGATTTACAACAAAGATTGCCCTGTAATGACAAGAGGAAATGATGAATGCATTCAATGAATCAATGAGATTAATACTGTCTACTAGGTATACCCTAATTTTTTTTTTTAATCCTTATTAAATGTTGGCCTATCCATGACCTATGGAGACAGGTAATGGTTGATGGTTGCCTGTTCTTAAAGTCTTTGTTTTTTTACTTCCTCTATGATCTGTGCAGTTATTTTTATTGCAAAGACGTAACATTACTCCTCCTTTTTTTCAGTAATTTCCCAGAGAATATCTTCAGTAATTGCCCTGAGATAATTTTCTCATTTCCTTTTGACACATCCTCAGCTGTAGTCATGCCTGTAGCTTTGAACAGGAACGAATGAGCCCTATACAGCTAACCACTACACTCTACAACTAGCATTGTCTGTGAAATGCTGTATGAGGTAGATTTAAAGAGGGTGGTGGTATTTTGGTGGTATTTTGAAGGTAAAAGAGATGTCATTGTTTTTGTTATTGATGCTTGATTCCCACATTTATTTAGTGTTGCAGGTGACCAAAACTAACAGTTTGAAATGCACTGTATCTTAAAAAATAATCATATTATAATGAATGTGATGATCACTGAAACCAGATAGAGGTTGAGTTTCTCAGGGTTTGTGGGCTATAGATGCTCCTAATAACCACTTCAACTAGCTTTAATTCACATTCCTGACTTGCTTGCTCCATCTTAGTCTCCTTTCTCTGCCAGTGTCCAAGCTTGAAGTATTTGACCTTTTTCAATGCCAAAGACTGTGCATGGTCTTTCCTCTATTAACTGATGTGTCTGTTGATCCAGTCTGACTTGTGTCAGAACATTCACTTTGCCAGATTGAGTTGGCAAATTTACAGAGGAAAACCAGTCCCTAACTCTTGCCTTCATTTTAATACATGGTTATTTAATTTGCTAATGGAATTGTAACTTAATAGTATATATACACACAGAGGGCCAAATTCCTGCTGTGAAATCCATGGAGATATGCATGCACAAGGAATGTAGATTTGGTTTATTTTTATCACACTTCTTCATTAAAGAAGGAGCCAGAAAACCACAGCTATAGCTGAGATGAATACAGTCAGGCAGATCCTGAAGTTTGCTTTATCCATGGTTGGTATTCCACTGTAAACCTTGTTTAAAGTCTGTGTTCCCTCAGTGGAGTTTGTCAGGAGGAAAACATAACAAAAGAAAACCATCTTATTTTTTACTTATCTATTAGCAGGCAAATTATCTTTAATCTTTTTAGCGAGAAGGAGTTTGTCTGTGTAACAACTTAGAAAATTTGCAGGCTTTGGCCTACATCCCTGTCATAGACTTCACAATGACACACACCAGCCAAGACTGTTTTTGTTGATAAGGGTCAAAAGGGCACATCAATTTCTCTAAAAGCCAGAGGAAAGGTCTCCTAGTTTCCTCAGCAGGATTCAGATCTGGCCCTGTCCTATTCCTGGTGACTCTGCAGAGTGACTGGGAGTGGTGCTCGTCACAACACGCTCATGAAGCCAATGAGTGGGTTGCTGGTTGCACAAAACTCTCGACCTTCATTCCTTTGCCAGCAGCGATAGGATCTCACTGTAGATCTCCCGGCAGTAGATAAAAGATGAGTCAGTGCCATTATGCCATCAAACAGGGATTTTGCTGAACTGTGAGCAGTGCCTCCCACAACGTCATCCTAGAACATTTCCTTCTTCTCTCGCCAGGCCTCTACTTTGGCTACACAGGATCAGGTGGCCGCATGTTTGCACATGCATTTGTTGCTTACACAGATGCATATTGTGCCTGTTCTGTATATCAGCATATGTATCTTTCTAAATAATCCCAGGTGTAAATTAGTCATTACTCTATGAGTAATTATTTGCTGAATTCTTAGATACATGCAAGGAAAGGAGTGGGTATTTTAACTTCCAACCTCTCCCGTAGCTTCCCCATTTTATTGCTGTGAGTGCAGATGGTGACTTCTGCCCCAGTCAAACAGTTAAGGAAAAGGCAGGAACTGGCAGGAAATCAAGAAAGCTTCCTACAAGGCATGAGCCAGCAGAGCTATTTGGCAAAACCAGCAATACAAGCATAGAAAAGGCACTGTAGTTGTTGGGAGTCTGGTCCCCACCCGGATGACATGATGGCCGCCATACAGGGGGATATTTCAGTGGGGTATTTCCTTACATAATGAAAAACACTAGTCTGAAATCAGGTGAGCTTGACCCCATGCCAGGTCTAATGCTTAGTAAAATGGCCAATAGCCTGAAGGATAACAACTCCTTTCCCCCCCATCCAGGATTTAACTACTTTATACCACAATTATTTTCTTTCATTGACACCTCAGACATCACTGGGACCTTAGGATCTAGCCCTTAGTGAGGAGAATGGTTCAGTCACCCACACTAATTAAAAATACCTTGCTAACAGTCTGTGGTATAATTCAAACTTCTACAAAGCAAAACAAGGAAAACTAATTCTTTTTTTTTTTTTTTCTTTTTAGCATTTCACCCAAGGTGGGCGGGAGGGACGGATGGGAATATTTGCAGAAACACTTGTTTTGTTACATCTTTTAGTTTAACTGGTCAGATTATCTGCCTTTCAGTTAAATTCAAACTGGTCCAGTATTTGCGATCTACTTTTACCTGTAAGTCCTTGATTTCATATTAGGAGCAGAAGAATAAAGAGACATACATATTTTCAACACCCTCCCATCCAAAAAAAACCCCAACAAGTTATGCTTTCAGATAATTTTAGAATTTTTCTGCTTGGAAATATCAGCAAGTGATCAGTTTATCTCAAATGAAACAAAAAACAGGTTACGAAGTGTATGAGATCACATAGTACAATAAGTGATTTATCCATTTTTAGAAATGTAACATGAAAACTTGCAATCAGCACCTTTGGGTTTTTGCTACACTACAGTCAGAGAAACTTGAAACTACACAGCGTTTGTTGTTGATGGCAATTCACTGTTATTGTAATTCGAATGAGATAAATCACTGGGAGAAAAGAGAGGGTTATCTTATCAGTAATCAAAATACAATTGGAACAGAGCCCCTCACAGCTGTTCAATCAGTCCTAGCTTTCATCCTCTTCGTCTACCTTATCATAACAGTTGCCAATCACCTGGTTTCACTGAACTCTACTGGAAGGAGAAAAAAACAGTACTGTATTTGTTTTTGAGCAAAACTTTTACTTCTGAGAGAACACGTAGTTCAGAAACACAGTTGAGGGAACTATTACAATTTTTCAGTTAGAGGTAGCTAGGACAAGATATACAGTTTTTTGTGCACTTGTGATGTAAACCAAGCATTTTAAATGAAACACTCCTACCTACCTTCCACTGCAGCAAAGAAAACTTGAGGGCCATGAGTATAGTTTGATTAAAGCCAGATACCTGGAAGGAGGAATGTTACACCAATGTTTTGTTTCAGTTGCACCAGTATAAGCATGGAATCCTTTGACTTCAAAATACTGATGCATATGTTTTTTATACTGTAAAACTGAGAGAAGATTTTAGCTCATTAATGTCAGCACTATTTAGCTACATGACAGCCCTTAAAGTGTTTTTAGTTTGAGTAATTGAAGGGGTCACATGATATTTCAAAGACATAAAACATTCAGATTTTTAAAGCCAACCTGTTTTCCTTTTATTATTTGCATTATTTGTCCTTTTGGTCTCTGAAAGTGAATCCAGATTATCCCTATTGCTCAGCTGTTTTCTTATAAAACATGAGAAATAGTAACCTATGAGCTAAACAAAGACCTGTAAAGCTTGATCTCATATATTTGTAAAATTATTTTAACATCCCATATTATGAATTTGGCTTTGTGAGAAAGGTTATGGCACATATTGAACTGTGAACTTCACAAGTATTTAAGCCCAACATTGTTACAAAATCGCAGACTTACATTACCCATACTACCTGTAGCATTTTTGTGTGTGTGTGATGAATCAGGCAGAAATAAATGATGGCAAAAGCAGACCACAATCTGGTTTTACTAAGACATTGTATGTCTAAGCGAAAATTTATCTGTCTTGACATTTGAGTAGGTAACATCTTTGTCACCTCCCACTTGTGTTGGTGTATTATTTCAGGAGAAATAATGAAAGTGATACATCATACTGATGAGCACTCAGATCTTAAGGAGATCTATAACTATCAAGGTTCTTTAAAATGTGGCAAAATAGTATAGCAAAATAATGATCTAATGCAAAGTTTATAAACATTCAAACTCAAATACTAGAAACACTGCAGGCATATTAGGTCAGCCCTCTGAGCTTGGTTAGCCCAATGTAGCACTGCATGACCTTAAATTACACCATCTGAGCTAGCACAGGTAAACAGACAGCTAAATCCCATTCATTAAATAACTCAGTTATCAGATCCAGTTAGAAGCTAATCAATTTTCAACTCTCTGTACGATACTTCTGTGAAGTCAGACTTCAGCAAGCAGAACCGGTACTGATTATCAATTTAGTAAAATTGTGGGTAGTTGCAACTTCAAGGAGTGATTACCTTACCTATAAACAGTACTGGCCTTGTCTCATTAAGTATCGTATCACAGAGGCACGAACGCCTTTGCAAGGCTAACACACAGACAGCTGTTTTGCCAGGGCGGGGATGTATTTCATTTGGCCAAGCAGGAATGAGACTGGAAGACCATCACATCCTATCCTCTGCATGGTTGAGCTACATGTTGGGTCCAAGCGTAGCATGGAGCACAATTTTTACTTACTGACTGTTCCCAAGTAAAGCAAGACACAGATTTCCAATTGATTAACTTTTTCCGCCAGAACAAAAGCAAGGCAGGAAAGGAGCTGCTGCTCTCTATAGGCACAGCTACTTGTTCCAGACATTGACCATGCTGCAGTATACATGCACCTGAGTTACCCTGAAACTCACTTATGTACTCACAGTGTCCAACAACACTGGCTAAGAAACCAGCAAAGATGAACTGATTTTGCTCTTCATCTAATTGTTACTCGATAAAGCTGCATGTTGAATTATCAGGGTGTTTTCTCAGGCAAGCTACTTTGAAGTTAGCTCAAGAGACATGATTATATTTTTTCATCATCATGACAATGAAAGATATACTCAATGCAAGGACAAAATTGATGCCTTTTGTACAACTTGAGAAGTTTTAGGCTTATTTATATATTATTATTAAAGTCAGTTCATCTTCCAAAGAATCATTACTTCTGAGTAAAAACTCCAATGAGAGTAAAACTGTCAGAATAATGCCAGAACCTGTCATGAAGTTTGGGGACTATTACGTAAAAAAACTACTTAGATTCAACGGTGTTTTAGAAAATTCCCTTCTGAAAAGGGAAGCTCCTAAAAACTGAACCTGAAAGTTAAAAACCTAGCCAGTGTCTTCGTGATTTACACACCACAGCCTATTAGGAGTCAAAAGTAACAACAATGTCCATATGTGTACTGCAATTGCAGTTATGATAAAACCTTTCCTCATGCAAGTGTATTCCTTTCCCATGGCAAGAGCACTAGAGTATTTTTTAACTCCTAAAGAAATCTTGCTTTCAGGTATTAAATCAATGTACTTCAAAAGTAAGTTAGCTCATTTAGAAGAATTAGCAAATATGAGCTGTGAAGTTTCATAGGGATATCAGAGGAAATTTTTTAAAAGACTGGTGGTTTTATTTTTAAGTTGACTTTGCTGTTTGACAACCAAGTTACCATAGATTCTTAGAAAGACTAATGGGGTAGGTCTGTAAAGGATTTAGATGTCAAAATTGAGACAGTGTGAGAATAAGGGTGACTTGCAGAGGGTGAGCTGTCAGTAAGTGAGGGTGTCAGTGGTTTCACTGGCTTAAGAGGCTGCAAGGGAGAGTGCCTCTACAGCTTCAAACACTGGGATGGGGGAAATCCAGAAGAGGTAGATTTGATCTGAAATTAAACAAGCTCTAAACTGACCACAGGCAGGTTTAGATTTGATAGCAGCAAGAAATTCTTTGCTATGAAGGTGATCAGACACAGGCCCAGGTTGCTCAGAGATGTGGCCCTGAAAATGTTTAAGGCCACGTTGGATGGGGCTTTGAACAACCTGGTCGAGTGCAACATGTCCCTGCTTCATGGGGAGGTGTCCCATACTTTTGGAACTAGATGATCTACAAGGTCTCTTCCAACCCAAACCATTCTATGCTTCTATAAAGTCATTCTCTGCCTTCTCAGATGTATTTTATTTTATTTTTATTACTGACGTGACAATATAAACCTGCACAACTTATTTACTAAGGTGAATTATTTAATATGCACAATAGGGTTAGGAAGCTTCCTTGGAAATTTAGTTGCATTTGCAAAACTGCAAAATGGAATAAGTAACACTTGTGTTTTCAGCAGATTTGTGATGGAAAAGGCATCTGACCTGCTTCAAAAAAGGCCTTTTTATGCTTGAAAATCATATGTGAAACTCTTGTCTCTCTCTGTGTAACAACACTTCAAAGTCCTCTGATTAATAAGATGCAAAAAGGGCTTTGGGTTAGTCCTGCTAGTAGGTAAATCATTATAATCATTATAATTTATATAGCAGCTGGCTTAGATGGACTGTGTCCAGGTTTTCGTATATGGGTGCATATCAGTGACCTTGTATTTTTAATTTCAGACATAGCTATCAACACTGCTTCTGTTAAAATTTGTTTTTGCAGAGTGGATCCACCCTTCACTTTGATCACATATCCAGCACTTTGAGAAATTGTCTTTTAACACTAATAGAATGGATGAGTAAAATTCATGTTTGGATTTACATCCTTCTCTCTTCTGATAGCTCTTATTTCTTGTAATCCATAAGTGAGGTTTTGGATGAGTTTCAGCAATGGGCTGAAAGCAGCAACTGCAGTTAAGCAGTCTGTGTAGCTCACATACAGATACACAGAGCTCCGCTGTGCACTTTAATTGCAGCAAAATACAGCAGGAACCTCTAACCCCTGACCCTCCTAGCACAGAGTTCCATGCCAAAATAAAGTGATAATGCCCAATTTTGCTCTTAATTTATCCTAATGAAAATCAGTGGACTTACACCATGGATAAAAGATTCTGATTGCTGTGGTTCTGCAATGTGTGCAATATATTTATCATCCGTTAGAATAAATTAGTAAACATTATTTATCAAATGTTTCCAGTTGCACCTACAATCTTCTGTGCATCAAAAAGGAACTTCCAGTTTTTCTCTTCCATCCAAATGTCGTAAGCATAATAATCATCCAGCAGCAAACCCCCATTTCTCAAATCAAAGTGATTTTTCTCATGCCTGATACCACTCTATCAATCAAAGTTTTAAATTTCTTTCAGGTTATACAAACCAAACTAGATCTACTTTCATTATTTTTATAATTATTACACACTCAAATAAGAAACAAGAAATTTATAATTAAGTGCTGTATTCAAAATGGAAAGTAAACCTTACATAAATTTTTTACATTAATTTTTTGGATTCTGGGCATACTCTAAAGGGGCTGGGAGGAATGCATTTCTACCCAAAATTTTGCAACATAGAAGCAAACTTGCAACTGTAATTCTGACAACACCAAGAAATTACAATGTGAAGAGCTTTAACTAGTTTTAAAATCACCCAAAATTTGTCCTAATCCACTTCACACAACAACACACAGTTAAGCTGTAGAAATTCTTGACATGGGCTTTTGTAAATGGTAAAATTGGTTATAGTTTCAAGGGACAAAGTGGCAAAATCAGAGGCTATTAAATTTAGAGACACAGCCTCTAGCTCACCAAGTTCCAGAAATTAAAATTGCAGGACACTTACAGAGTATTCTGGGGAACGCTCACTCTCCGATTGACCTAACCCTGTTATCTTCTACTGTGGAGAACTCCAGTTATGGAAACACCGTATTATATGTTTGCTTTGGCTGTGATTGGAGACAGCATATTTCCCTCCTAATCGTGTGTGGATAAAAGTGCAGCCATGACCTGAGTCTTGACACGGAAAGTGAAGATGCAAAACTTGAAATCTAATTCAGCAAAATGACTGCTGTGACTCCCTTCTCAGCTGGCCATGGTGCCTCCCTCACCCTTCCTCCTCCCCACTTCATCTCCCCTCCTCAAAGCCTTTGGGGCCTCCCTGAGAGAGTGGAAATATCTGCAAACAGCATCATTTCACTGATTGAATTCACTTTCTGTAACAGCATTTCAACCTCTAATTCCTTCTAAATGCTTTTTGTTTTGAAATAACTTGTTCATATTCGATCTTTTAAGTGAACTTCAGAAAGACCCATCCGCAATTTCCAGTAGAGGTGGAAGAGGAAAAGTGAGTGGATTCTCAACAGCACTCAGGTAGCACCTCCTGTCTGGCTGGGCTTCATACATGATGGGGTTTGGATACAACTCCATGGTGCCTGACCTCAGAGCACAGGTTCACTTGCTGAAAGACATGTCAATGTAAATACAGTTGAATTTGTTTGAACAACAAATCACCTGGTACATCAGCCTCTATTTAGAGCAGCCTCGGAAGGGGATCCAAAGACAATTGAAAGTAACTTTATTATGTTTTGACTCCAAGACCACTTGGCCAGTCCCACCTGAACTGGCTCATAGCAGGTTCCTGGTGGCTGCTCTCAGCTGACATGGCCCAACTGCAGCATGTCCAGTCACATCTCCTCCCATCTCCTGCAGCAAATGTCAGTAAGAGGGAGGTCACTTGCACACAAATTAGAACTGGAAAAGTGAAAATACTGTTCCAAAAGTAACAAAGACCAAGCAATATCTTGTTAAACAAAATTAACTTGGAGGGGAGGGGGAAAAAGTAGTGTGGCTGCCTGCTGTGCTAAAAATCCATCTTTTTCCAGAGGTTTTATTCTTTCCACTCTCTTTGAACTAGCAGAAAGGAGATCTAGTCCACACCACTGATCCTACGTGTCCCATCAATCTAAATAAATGGTAGCTCTTCTTGCAACAACACAATAGCATCATTATCCTCAGTGTTAGCATCAGGAAAGAAAAATAATGGCAGTTTTTATTTCTGAAGCTCCAGTGGAATATAAATGAGAATCATTATATCATTTTTGCTCAAGCCACAAAAACTGCACTTTTCTTACCAAGACAGAAATCAGAGATCACATTCATATAATTTACTTTCTGTCCCTGTCAGAACAGAAGCCTTTTGAGAATGATCTGTAGACTGAAGGTATCAGTGAAATGGTCCAGGCACACTGAAATGGAAAGCAAGGTTTGCCTTCTTATCTTTACTATGTAAAATGAGAATTACCAAAATGTAATTTTTGCAAAATATACTGCAAATTTTAACCTAGTTTATTTTTTCACACTCTACACTTATTTGCGCTTTGTGTGCTTTGAAGCAGGACCATTTTTCACCTGGATTTAGGAAACATTGTCCATTGGCACCAAGTTGCCACGCCTGCACAATGTGAGTTTAATGAATTTCTTACACACGTTGTGTAGCCTCAGTGTAAAGTTTGGTTCATGTAAAGGGCGCATTAAAACTTGGAATGTTGTGGGGGAAAAGGCAGGGCACTTTCCAGTTCCCCTTCCAGACCCAACGATATTATTCATTCTCGGCAGCTCCGCTGGTTACTCTACTAATTTCCCTCCAAAAAAATGCTCCTTTGGGTGCAATATTCAAGTGTATGTGTATGTCAGCTGCCACACAGGCTTCCAAATGCCCACATTGATCCAAGATACCATGAGTCACTGTTGACAGATGAGGAACATTCACACAAAATCCCTGCTGAAAGTTAAAGGAGAACTCACATTTTTCCTTGATGCTCATATACTAACACATTGTGGTTAATGGTACACTCCAGAGATGGGGGGGGGGATTAAAAATTGAAGTTACAATTCACCTAAAATTGAACAGGACACTGATTTAGTGTTTCCAAATTAAAGTAGCACTGGGTGGTTCCAACTAAGTTCTAAAGACAGATTTCGGCAGACTAGAAACTGATATAACTATTGCTCTATTGCTTTTAGTACACCCAAATTAATTTACAGCAGATGTGGATATAAATTAAGTCTCTAAAACTTATCGTCTAACAAGATTTTGATTAAACTTGGAATAAACTAATGTCAAAATACAGTTCCTACATGTTTATAATGTTTGAAGACTAAGTAATACCCAAGAAAGACATTACAAAGCAGCATCATGACATTCTGTTGCAGACCCCATTCACACTTCTAAGATAGCTGGGAAAATGACTCCTTGTCCTGATGATGAAGAGGTTTCCTACTTTTGATTATATATTTGAAAACCTTCAGAAATGGGTATCTCACGGTTTTGAAAACAGTGCATTACCAATCAGTGTACAACAAACACACTACTTTTTACAAAGTTTTCAATACTTATTTCAACCATTTGTTTTCTTTAATGTCAAATAAATATTCAAAATAATGTCTTTTGTTTTATTTTTTCCATAAACAAATGTAATTCCAGTAGCAGCTGACACAGTTTAGTATAATGGCAAACACTTGGGTTTATTTCTAGCTAGTCTAATTATGAAAGGCATCAGGGTAGATGTGTTTTCTTTTTGTAGCCAGTTATACTAATTTGACCTTCTGGGGAAACAATTTCAAAATGTCAACATTTGCATGCCTGCATCCTGCTATGAACTAAAAGGATTCGTGTGCAGAGGTCCTGCCTCAAGCTGTGACACACTACTCACCTCCTCAGAGGGAGTTAACACATTAATTTGAACAAATGAAATTAGAACAGCCAACTCTCCATGGTGGGCAAAGGAAACATACCCTGGCCATAGTGACTGACTGCAATTTAAGTGGAATATTGCTTAATTAAGCTGTTGCACGACAGCTGCATAAGGAGTGCATAAACACCCCACAAAAGAGGAGGTCTTCAAGCTTGGAGGTGTAAGTGAAGGTAGTACTCAGTTCCTTAAAAGGAAAGTTACTGTTGCCCTTTTTAGAAGGAAAACTTTGAGATTTAAGAGAATAATTTACACGTTTGCTGGTTTCTGCAGATGTATATTCCAGAAAGCACTCCTGAGATTCAGATGCTAACAAGTCTGAACAGGAATCTGGTAGAAAGGTCTGCAAGTTGAGGAAGTTCGCATCTGCTCCACTGCTTAGTTCAACCAGTTTGCGACCCTTGAGGTCTAATCCAAAGCCAAGCAAAGGCAGTGGGATTTTACTGATTGTGCTGAAAACTGCATCAAGCCAATGGATTAAGGGTATGACTCCTACAGGACCTATGTTTTCAGGAACTTCCTCCAAAACATTTACCCTTATAACCTCAGAAACATTTTTTTAAAAGTATGTACTTTAAGCTAAAACACAGGGTCCCAATGGATGTCACTAGGTAACACTCTTATGCACAGGGCTCCAAATACATTCCTTATTTTGTGATTAAATGTTCAAGCTGACATGCTTTGCAATGATCTCCTTAGGGAAAATAAAAGCAGCGGGAGTTTTCTATTTTGCCTTAGTCCAACTCATCTGAGCTGAGAGCGGGCTTCAGGAAGTGGGATTTGGTGTTGGTTCATGCATGTTCTATGCATATCCCACTGTCTCCCATGCTATTTGAGAACTCCATTTTAGAATAATACTAAAATAACAAATGGTGTGCACTATACCTAACCTGGATACCTGATCTGGGCCCAAGCTTTAGTTATGTCACAAAGCAGTTTGCCGAAAATAAGTGTTATGTAGGTCAGTGGAAGTCACAAGGTGCCCCTGAAGATCTCCACAAAGAGATCAGGGCTGTCTATATTTAAGAACATAAATTAATCAAATACCATTTTATTCTGCAAAAGAGACCTCGGTATTAAGCCAGAATGCAGTATTTTAACTGCAGGTATTCATTAGCTATCATGACAGATTAAAATGCATGTTTTTTGTATGTTATCCTAACTTCGTTCAATGTGCAGAATGGATGAAACATCAAATTTATCTTTCTTTTTCAGCTTTTCAGTATTTTTCCTAATGACTACATACCCTTCAAATGCTAGTCTGGAAGAAGGAATTATTAAATTGCTTTTTATCTACAGTAAGGTAAAAATCTGTGTCAGAAACATGATTCAGTGGAAAAGAAGCTGTTATGATTCCTAATTTATGTAGGCACAAGAAGAGAAAAAACAAAAGTACCCTAAAATAATAGGCATTTAATCTGACTCATCAAGCCCTGATCTTTGAGATAGCAGAGGAATCAACTACCTTAGCCTTTTTGTCCCATCTCACTCATCACATACACTAGATTCTGCAATAAATGAAGGAGGGGTGTAACACAGATCTCACCTTCTGCTTTACCCAGCCCCATTCTGCTCATCAAGAGATGCTCAAGTGCCTTAGAAATAACAGGAAAAAAAAGTGTAATTAAAGGTTGCATGGTACTTCTATGTATGAAATAGGCTGCTGAATTCTCCAGTTGTGTGAGGAGAGAAAGGCTTCCTCTCTGGAATTCAGACTCATTAGTAGTCTAGGCTCTACATCAGAGATTCACATCCAGAAGTGAATGTGTTGGCCAAAAAATTCCAAATAGAAAGAAGCAAGACACTCACCATGCAAACTTTCGGTTCAGAGCATTACACATTTTGAGAAACTAAAACCATCAATTTATCACAGGAAATACCAGGCACAGTTAATTAGTGTTCAAATAATAAGGCATTAACTATGAGGAAATGTATGACTTCTCATCTTAAAACTTACTTAACACACCTTTCTACTGAATTCAACAGAATTTAAATCCCGATTTAGATTATACACACTAAAATCTTCCTGCAAGTTGGGAATATAGACTGTTTGATAATTAGAGGAACACACTCCACATTTTACTGTGGAGTAAAAGCAGAGTGAAATGGACAACCTGTAGTTTCCTCACATCGGAAACCTCCATAAATGCATGCACATCCTAATTCCTGTATAATCCTGAGTGGTTTACCTCTTAAAATAAACAGACTCTACCTTATGTCCTTACTGGATTACTGTGAGTAGGATGTTTACATAAAGGATATAGCTAAGTATTCACTGAACATAACAAGACTACGATTCATTCTCATGCATTAGAGCCCATTATAATTTGGTGGCTATATTTAAATAAACCAACATTTAACTATGCTGGCAATTACTATCTGAAGTTAATACTCTAATTGTGTCCAATCTTTCCACTCCAGAGTCTGATTCATTGAAATGTATATCTACACTACCACTACCCATTAAGTGTAAATATGAAGATGAGAATTTTGTGTGAGAGAAAGAAAGCATAATTTATAGTCCAGGTGTATTAGATGCCAGTTTAGTAAACATTCGTATTTTCAGAGTTAATAATACTAATTACACTGTGCATCATTGTGCATCTTCATGCAAAGATCTAACCACAGTCTAATACACAACAGGACCCAAGTCTCATTGTCAGTCACTTTTTTGGGCAGCGCAGAAGAGTTTCAAAAAGGAAATAAATGTTTTAAACCTTTTTTTTGTATTATCCTAATTGTGGGATATCTCCATGACATGAAGAAAAAAATCCTAAAGTTGTGCTGACCTGAACTATGGTGAACCACAAAAACCAAGTGCCATTTCAGGCTGACACAGCACCACAAGACTGGAACTTACTGAGCCTGAGTGAGTAATGTCTGTGGAAAAAAAGAGATGTCTAAGGGGTGATCTAAGTGTTGTCTTTGATTACCTGTTGGGCACAGTGAAAGAACAAGAGATAACGTGCACAAGTTGAGTCAGGGAAATACTGAATGGGATATGAAGAAAAAACTCTTAACTGGAACAATAACCAGAGAGTTTACCGTCTTCACCCTAGGATACCGTCAAAACTTGATACAATCAGACGCAAACCCCCCAATCTAATTCTGAATATAGTCTTGCTTTGAGCAGGAGGTTGAATTAGAACCTTCCAATCATATTTTTTCCCTATGCATTAAATACATTGATTTAGCTGTGATAAATTAGGCGCTAACAAAAGAAAAAAAAAAGAAATAGCAGGATGAAATTGGCAAATTCCTCCTGCTATTAAAACAAACAAAATAATCCTCCAAAATTAATTAATCTCTCTTAAAGCTGATTTTTCCTGAGATATTCCTGATGGTAAGAATTCCCTTACTGTAAGCAAGAGCAGAAAGAAAAAAAATGGGCAACAGGAGATATGGCACACTTTGGTCCTTGTAAAGCAGCTGGGGGCTACAGTGGAGCATAAATACTACTGCTTCTGCATTACTGAGCAAACGAGGATGCATAGCTTTCCCTAAAAGACAGAGGACTGAAATGTAAAATGTATTGTAGTTTTATGAATGTGATATATGTCAAATATGGGAATTCAGATGCAATTTTGGCCAGATTCTCAAATAGCATAATATATGTCAATATAGCTATGAAGTGTTAATCTACTGATCACGTTTACATTTGTTGGGCCCTCATATATTCCCAACACAATCTCTTTTAAAGTAACAGCATTTATAAATCATGCAAACATGAACAGGCAATAGTTCCTCTGGATTGATATTTTCTACAAAATAGTCCTTTATGTAGTACTGCTGTTTGCATTTATGACATGACCACATTAAGGTCCCTGTGAAAAATTTTCATGAGACAACCTGGCAAATAGCAAATAAAATGGGCACAGGTAAACATCACCTTAATGGTGATTAAGTAACAATCTCAACACACTGAAAAAATTTGTGTCCTTTTGACTCCAGCATTCCCCAAATCTCACTCCAGCTGCTGGACAGCATGTGCACCACAGCCATAAAGAGCACAATGAGACTTAACAAACATGGTTTCACAGTCTATTTTGCAGAAGAACAGTCTGGAAGAAACAGTGAAGGTACTTACAGAGTTCAGAGTGTAATTTGTTGTGGCTATTTAAAAAACAAGAGAATGTTGATATAGAAAGACAAAAGAACTGCAGTGTTAAGAGTAAGTCCTTTTCCTTTTATGGCCTGTTACTGCATGGCTGAACATTGCCACTTACTTTGTATTTTCAGAACATACTGAATTTAAGAAAACTCTTTTGTTCCATTTACAGCCCACATGCTAACACATCATCTCATCTCTTATTGTTCTGACTTAACTACTATCTGATATATTTGATGTGCTAAAAGATAAGAAGCACAAAGATTCCAATTACCTTAGAGATACCAAAAGAAAAATCACTTAGCAAAAGAACAGCTGAGAAGAGACTGTTTCTGGCAGTTTCACTCTGGGGTGTGTGTTAGACCCACAAATGTCAGTTCAGACCCTGTAAGTCAGGAGCCTTTGTTGGGACTCTGCTGTGCACTGAATGATCTCACCCTCTCCTGACTCCCACACACAGAGGTATACAGGGAAGAGCAGGCTCAACCAGTCTTAAATTCCTTTGACAGTTCAGACTCCAGATAGATTCTGTAGCAGGGCTCATAGCAACAATTAGAGAGATATGTTTTGAAGGAACAGATTTACTCAAGGTTAATAAATGTTTCTCCTGTCATTTTCCATGGATGAGAGTTCTGGTGATGAGTAAATCCTCACGATGGAAATCTGGCTCCTAAGAAAATTTTTAAAAGCCTGCAGGATCTGATAAGGCACAGTACTAAGCAGAAAGGACTGATTCCCATATAGTTCCCCCGAAAATTTCTGAGACAGAGGCTTCTCAAAATCTGAGCCCTCACAGCTCCAGCCTCGCCTAGAATTGATGTAATCAAGCTGTACTTCATCAGTATTGCATCAACCAGATTTGTATCAACAATCTGAAGAAGCTCTCAGAAGTCTTGTTCTTTTAAACTAATTTAAAAAATAAATAAAATTTTGTTGCTTGATTTCCCCATGGGGAAGTAAGTTCCATGGCTGTGGCAAAAAATGTGAAGCAGATGACCTGATAAAAATCAAAACTTCTGCCTTTTTGTTGGAAAACAGAATAGGGCATGGGGTAACATCATCATTAGAATCACATCAGAAACTAGGAATCTCCATAGCTCTTCAAGTGATCATTTTATGTACTAGAAAGGAAATTTCAATGAATACATGGTATTAAAAAGTAAACTGCTAGAGAGTAAAAGCTCTTTTACCAAAAAAAATATTGTACTGTGGTTCCAGGAGAGACAAGCATTCCAAGCTGTGTTCCTGAACAAAGGATATCAAATGAAGGCAGGAGGAAATAAAGCCCGACTCCATGTGATGTGTGCCAACTGTGGTCTCATAAAGCCAAGAAATCTTGGAATGCTTTGAGTATGTAGTATTTTTAGAGCTCTAATAAGGCACACCTGAGCTCCTCTTTACCACATTTAAAGACATGTGCCACAGAAGCTAGATTTTGCTGTGCATTTTTGCCTATTCCAGTAACCTGTAATTAAAAAGCATTCATGTGGAGGAGAGCAGAGCTCTCAGTTTGCCTGTTCAGATTCCTCTGAATTACTCCTACATACTGTTCCAAAGGGCATAACATATAGTAATGTTCTCAAATTATTCTTCAGTCATTTGGCTAGGAAGAGTAGATGACACTGCTATGTCTGCCCTGTTGAAATCAAATATTCTCATATCTCCTACAGATGTTCTTCCTCAATTTCTTGACTTACTGGAGTGTATGTCTACACCAGCTGTATTCCTTCAGCATCTCCAGAACTCTGAGCCAGTACAAGAAACAAACCTGTCTCTACTATTAATAAGATTTATTTTCATTTTACCTAACTAAGCAGTGCAATAAAAGAGAAAACTGTAAGAATTAAGCTCCTCCACACCAGACACACTAGCTACAATAACCTTACTGTCCACCCTGCTATGCAAGTATTGGTATCAAAAATTGCACTGCACACAGAGAAGTCAAAATGAGCTATGACAGCATGAAGGAACTGAGGGACTGTTGGTTTCACTCCATCCAAAAAAGGAAGAGGTGATGTTACCCAGAAGCCAGATGCAGTCCCAGCAGTGCCAAAATAATCAGATCTCATATATACAGTATATGTGATCCAGAGATGGAATACAGGTAGCCAGTCACTTGGAACAGTCATGTGCCAAACAACTCTAGTAGCACAATACTAGAAAAAAAAGCATGGAATCAAAATACACACTGTGTGGTATTGAAACAAAGGAGGACTAGGAAAATGTTCAAATACCCCAAGTTTTACAGGATCCCAGTTACATTTTTATTAAAAATAATAATAATACAGAATTATATTAAAATTAAATACTGTCTGCTTTTAAGTCAAGGAATTTAGTTTGTATGTCATCCAGGAGTCAGTGTATCAGTACAGAACATGTATAATCATTCTCTCCCGGTCAGAAGCTGGGCCGGCACTTTCTGTACTAGCTGATCTCCTGTAAGCTTTACTATTATTTTCTGCTAGAGTATATTGCAGCACTGATCCCCAAATACACACACTGGTTGTCTACTATGGCAACATCTTATCACTGACTTGAACAACTGAATGGGAGGCTGTGGAAAAGATTGACACAGAATCTCCCTTAACTATCCAGTGACAAGAATCAACACAGCAAATTTTGGTTAGAAACCAGATCAAGCTTCTTCAGCATGAAGATGGTCAACCACTGGCACAGAGGGCTAGAGAGGCTGTAGAATTTCCAACTTGAAGATACTCAAAGTTGCCTGGAGAGAGCCCTGAACAACCTGATTTATTCAGCCTTGCTTGGGGCAGGGGCTAGATCTTAAACGCAATGACTTTCAGAAGTCCCCTCCAACCTAAATTACTCTGATTCTGTAATAACCGATACACCTGCCCACTGTCACCATCTATTAGGGTAAAGCAAGCTCTTACTTATATTCTCCTTTTAACAGCTACTGTTGTTTTCACATAGGCATTCATTTTTAAAAAAATATATATCCCATCACTTCTACAGCAGTCTACATGGTCAAACTTCTTTCCTCAAGTAGGATGGAACAAGGACAATGATGAATTAGGGTTTTCTGTCAGGGCACACAGACAGCTAAAGCAGAATCAGTGGGGTAAAACAAGCAAAAATATCCAAGATAATAGCAATGTATGCATGCCATGTGTTATGCAGCTGAGAGTAGAAACTCTAAGACTGATCAGCTCCCCTAAAATTGAGATCTTGTAGTTCAGAGAAAACTATTGCAACTAGTTAGAATTACAAACTGAGATAAAGCTAAAACAAAATCTTTCCCCAGTTTTCTGTCAGTGAAAACGCCAGTATTTTTGCTGCTGCTGCTGTTGTTGAAATAGAGATATCTCAGGAGCACAAGAACACTGTGGGGGTGGATACAGAGAAAGTGGCAACCATAGACACAACTTCAAGCAAGCAAGTTCAAACTTTAATGACCTGTGTAGGAAGATAAATGAGACTTCAAGAGAAAACAGCACTGTTGGCATGAGGATGTTGTTAGGTGCAGCAGGCAAGCACTCTCAGTGCTGATAAATTGGTAGCTGACAAAGAGCTACATCTTATAATGACAACTGTGTAAGGCATGATATATTTTTCCTACTAGTTCTTTGTCTTTCATCACATGTGTTTGATGAATCCTAAATTAATATTATGCTCTGTTTGAAATCAGAGAGGAAAAACAACAGGCACTTATCAATCACATTATTTTATCTCTCAATTATCCTTAATTTAATAATTGTATTATTTTCACTTCTGTTATAACTTTAAGGGCTTCTATTGCAAACACTATTTTTTCAGGTGGTTTAGGTTACCAACAATTTTCAGTAAGACTACTTTTCCATCTTTTTTTTCCCTTTTTTTCTTTTTTTTTCCAAAAGCTCTTCTCTGTATCATTATTTTGTCTAATCATCAGCCTTCCTGGAAATATTAATCATTATGTCTACTAGACTTTCAGAATAACCTGCGTCAAGTTTCTTTAAATTGCTTCTCTGTTTATTTTAGCCACAGTCTGAATAAAATTATTTGAATAAACAGGTCTGAAGCATATCCTGAATTGTACAGTTGGGATATGAACCCAAAATCCAACATAATTCCTGGCATTATAGTAACAGTATTTAGTAAAAGAAAGAATTGTATTAAATTATAAGTGCCTGTGGAAAGGAATTCTGTGCAGCTAGCTCTATTTTACCTAGTAGAACATATTTTACTGTTCTTTATTTCTTATACAAAAGTGCATGAGTCTTATCTGGGAAGAACTACAAGAGTTTTGCCATGGCATTTTTTGGCTGATCACATACTCCATCATTTGCGTGTCATTCAGAACTAATCAGCCAAAGTACCAACTTAAAGATACCGTGATGTGAAATTTAATGATATCATGTTATGTGAAAGAAGTAACAAGATTAAGATTATAGAACATCTAGTATTTAATGTCCAACCCAGCCTAAATACTACAGTGCTTTGTGGGACATAGAACATGAATGGTTAAATAACCTAGGTCCAACATATTCCAATTTAGACCAGAACAGCGATCACTATTCAGAAGTACCAGAGCAAAGTTTCTAAACTCATTTTCCATCATTTCTTTGCAATATGTGGCATGAAACCCTTTATGTAAGTCTATCACAGATGGATGGACATTACCTTGAGGTGGTCCTTACCATTGCTCTATTTCAAACCTCCAAGAAAGTTTCTGTGTTACTGATTTTAGTTTTCATTTGGTCCTGTATTGAGCAAAGTGGTCTGATCCAAAACTTTGTATTCTGAAGACTGGTACATCTCTCTATCTCCACAGGAACAGAAGGTGTTAATGAGAGCACAGTTGTAGTTCCAGGAGCTCACAAAACTTACATAATTATTTTGGCGGCTCAGGGAACACACAAGGACATTTTGAGATATCGATAGATTAATATGGCTTGGCATGGAGAATGCTTTGACTACTGGTCTGTATTTGTGCAAGTGGCTCAGCTTGCTCTGTGCAAGGGATGGGCTGGATAGAGCTGTGGCAAGGACAGTCACACTTATTAAGCTTCAGCTATTGCCTGTAATTAAAAACCAACTGGCTTGTTATTTGTCTCATAAAATAACGGCTACAGAAGTGCTGGCACTAATAGCTCACACAGTATTTACTGTTTCACATTTTCCAGGTTTAGAAAATAAAAGGCTTCGTTAGCTAAACAAAACCAGTGTAAGAAATAGGCCAATATATTCTGAATAACAACAGCATAAAACCAGTTTAGTTGAAATACAGAATAGTTTTGCTTTGCTCATTGAGTGCTATTGAATTTTTGGCATGGAAGAATAAAAAAAAAAAAAAAGAGCAGATGGTGAAAGAAATAAATTAAGCTGCTGGTAATGGAATACAATATCACACTGAATTATAAAGCATGATGAACAGAAATCCCGTTAAATAGGCTTTTACACTCAGTATAAGAGGTTCATATTGCTGAAGTTCATATCTGATTATTTTGGTTTATACTATATTTTTCTAGAGCTTTTATTTTCAATACAGATCCCGACATGAAGTCAAAACAGAAATACAAGGCAATGTAAAAGAGATGCAAAGGTGCCCTTTTTACAGTCTTCACCCACAAGCCAGACATTCTAGTAATGTTCTAAAATGCATAGTATTGTAAAATCAATCAAAAACTATATACTTTCCTTTTTTAAGAGTCCTTACTCCCTACCATAGATTCAAAGGTCTATGTGTGTGTATGGCTGAAGCCTTAACATCATTTTCCAATGCTTCCAGTTAAAAAAAAAAAAAACGTTCTCTTTTGTCTCAAGATCTTGCTTTGTTTGTATCTTTAGACTTTGGGAACAATAAACTGCTACTGTTAAAAATCAATGCATTTAAGAAAAAAGTGTAAGATGTGTTCATGTGAATGCTGTGCAAGGTACCCCTATTTTCAGAAGTAAAATTACAATGCCAAACTTTGTCCTGGTAAAGAGATACATAACTTTTCAAGAATTCACAATTTAACTCTTCAGTAACAATGTTTCTATTTTTTAATGTTATCTAATTCTTTAATGTAATCTAATTTAGGTCACAGGCACTTTGGCACTTTATTAATTGTGGTAGAGAGGTTTAATTTTCAGATACTGAAAGTTGTTTGGCTTCACAATATTCTCATCTTTCTTAAGGGAACTTAAGGGCTCCCCCAAAACACAGCACTATGTGGTAAACAGAGTTCACTATCAGTGCAGTTGCCTCAAGAGAATTTTAGTTAAGTTAGTGATGACAAATCCTCTCTAATATCTATCATTATAATTTATGATTAAAAATATCAGTACGTTTCACCCTTCAGCCTCCAGACATTGTTCAAAGATGATCTGGTAGCACTAGCTCTATTTAACAGTTGAAACATGAAGTTTAATTTGGTTTTGAAGGTACAAATTGTGCTTTGAGACTTGGCTCCTCTTCCTGAAAACTGGTCTGAAGCCTTGCACTCCACTTCTGAGAGCCTGTTACTTTAACCTTGGGAAACTCTTATTGTGAAGCCTTTTGGACTTGCTTTTAATAGAGATACGGGGAATCTGGTGTCTGGTTTCACTTTATTATGGATTTTTAAAATATAAGGCCATATTCCTAAGGTTTACACTACTCATTTTTACTTTTTAAAAATTATTTTATTTCAAGACCTATTTAGAAAAACTATATTCACACCCATAGGAATATTTTAGGCCTGTATCTCTTATTACAGATCACTGGTTCCCTATTCTGTTTCTTGCTGCATTTCCTCATCTCATGCCCCACAGGGATGCAGGGATCAATGTCAGCCAATATGTATTGCTAGCCCTGACCATTAATCAACACCTACTTCATCAGCCACCACCAACAGATACAGGATAACTGGAATAATTTTCAAAACTCTCTGTGGTCCTTACCACTACTCTATTTCAAACCTCCAAGAAAGTTTCTGTGTTACTGATTTTAGTTTTTGTTTGAACCTGTATTGAGCTAAGTGGTCTGATCTGAAACTTTGTAACTGAAGACTCATACATCTCTCTATCTCCACAGGAACTGAAAGAGCCTGTTCACAGAAAGAATATTTTCTTTATAGTAGAGCCCTGCAGTAGAGAGAGTTCTTTACTCTTGAGCATCTTGTATGTCAAAAACAAGCCATCTTGGTAACCTCATGGTTGATCTTTGAGTACATTGTGCAGCTGCACCAAATGCAGCTGGCATAATGCCACACATTTCCTGGGAGTTTTGTGATCACAGGGAATATCGTAACATGCCTATATAAATTTCCTACCAAGCATGACAGACTAACATCTAGGGTAATTTTCTACCTCTCATGGAAGAAAATATGATGTTTACTGCACATGCAAGATCTTAACAGTGGCTTGAGTGGATCCTGAATCAAACTGCTTTCCCAGACCACTGCAATATGCAGGTTTCTTCTGGCAGCCCTGTCAGGAATCCTTGTGACCTTCATACTCATCTTACTTGTCCAGCAAAAAAACATATAGTCATAATCCATACCAGACATTCCTGCTGGGAAGCTCCTCCAACAAAGGTAGCATGATTAAAGACAGGACATCTGGGTTATGCAGTGCAAACACTTCTAACTTCAGTACATGCCTGGTGCCACTGCCTCCTAAGATTGAACAAATACAACCTTGACCCAAACCCACAATGGGAACAGAAACAGTCCCCCACATTCTAGGGAAAAATGTGCCGAATTCATCTGGGGCAGCAGCAGCAGGTGAAAACAAACACCTGCTGGTATGACATAATTACAGTTGAGGAGTAGGGGACCACAGTAATGAACGACTAAGAAACCTCTGTACTGAATAAACTTTGTAAAACCTTCAATTCTTGAGTTAGAAAGCATGCCATATCTGACTTCTATGACAATTACATATCAAAATGTGTTAGACTCTGTAAAGAGACTGTCTGTGCATCATCCTTGGAAAATCTCTCTGATGAAGGCAGTGAGATATCACCTGAAAGCCTCTCAGGTAAATAATTAAGATGACAAGACAGAAAATTCTTACTTGAGATGCAAATAGAACCTCATGGCAAGAGAGATTAGCAGCCCTCTGATCCAGTGGAGTGAAAAAAATCAGAAAACTGGTATGGCCTACTTCTTCAGGTCAATGAAAACCACTACTACAGAAGAAAAAAACTTCAGGTCATATTTCAAAGTCTGAAAATTTTGGCTTGGATTTCTGGAAAAAGACTCAAGATTCTTTTTTTATTTTATTCCTTTTTTTTTTTTTCTATCCCTCTCTAGTATCCAGGAGACATGGCAATAAAATGTACACTCAATATTTTTGTCTTACTTTATAATACACATATCAGAATATACACATGCATATATACACTAGAAGGTACAGAGACTACTGGGACATCTGATTAAAAGTGATCTGTGATCTATGGACATGATTTTAAAAATGTATAGTGTGGGGCAGAGATGAGAAGAACACATAACTTTGAAAGGATGAATGAACAATATTATTTTGATATGGTTGGTCTTTCAAAAGACAGTACTTTCAAAGGTGTTAAACATCCAACACTTCTACTGACAAGCTACCTTTGAAAAATGGAGGTTCAGAGCTGCTTTAGAAATATCAAAGGGTATAGATAAAACTGAATATAATTTGAAATCAGTCAATCAAAGAATCTAAAAATTCATTATCACTTTGTCCTGACTTTGCTTAGAAGAATTGTAAAGAGAGCTGCAGAGGTAAGATGGCAGAGACAAAACCGAGCAGCAATTGGCAAGGAGTCAGGGATGTTCAGCTGTAAAGGAACATGGTTACTTTACACCTTCTTCTATAACATGGATTGGATCATGATGGTTGAGAGACTATAAAAAAAGGAAGGAAGAGATGGTACAGATGTATTCTGGAACAGAACTCTGCAGGATACAGACCCCATTCCCATCAGAAATGCTCTTGTAATCTCTTGCTAGGCTTCAAATGATTCAGAGCGAATGCTGTCTTGATGCCTTCTTTTGGTTAGATCCCTGGTCATGTTTGGTTTGGAAAAGTTCAATATACTGATGCTCTTTTATGATTAAAGAAGAGCATTTAAAGACATGATTTGCTGAAAATAAATGCAGAAATTCTCAGAGTTTATTTTCCATCTTTGTATCTCAACTGCTTTTTGTCAGCTTTCCATCTCTGTAGCATCTGCTTATGTTCCTTACATTTACTCCCTGTAATTAAAATAGGTCGATAATTTTTTTTTAGTTTTGGTTGAGTTCAGTTTGGCTTTTCAGTTTTTGTCCATTCAAGACTTGAATAACTCAGGACTGATGTGGTTGTATCCTTTCCCATGTCTCCCAAGGAGTCACAGCATGACCTTGGCATGACCATTATTTCGACAGCATCTCAGCTCTCAACCTACCTTAAGGCTGACTTGTTAAATGGACTGTCAGGTTTTCCACACAGAAACACTGTTTTGCATTGTACAGTGCTATCCAGCCTTCATGGGGAGATTTAATTTCTCCTGACATTCAAATAACAGCACAGAAGTATGTCAATGAGTGGAAAACTGACCAAAGCAAAATTAATATAATCACTAAAAGGTATAACAGACACTCAGAGCATTGTCTTCCCTAATGTCGATAAATTTTCTATTCATACTAATCTACCTCTCCTTATAATATTATCTGTTTTGTGCTAGAGAGGTCTCCAAACTATTGCCTTGGCAACCAATAAACATTAATCCATGTGAGATTTTCCTCTTGAAATACTTTCTATATTCGAAACATTATGTAGGAGGTAAATTGCACTGGAACTGGAAAAGATGTGCTGATGATTCGATTCACATTTTTTCTGGATTTTGCTACAAAATACAGTCCTGGATAGTTCTTGTGTGAGAACAAATTCACCAGCAGTCCAAGGTAAAGGAAAGGCTGCACTGGCCATGCTTGGACTGTGCGTTGATCTGCCCCAGCAGACTTGCAGCATCCTGAGCAGTCTAATGAAAGACACAGTGACACAACACAGTTCACCCCAGGCCTGAAGTAGTTTGTGTAACACCAGGTCCTACACTGCTTTATGTTACAATCCTTAATTTTCAGCTGTCACACACACGTAATAGCTCAGTTTCAGGGGACCAAACCAAGGGCTGCATTTAGCTGGCAAGTGAATGTGCAAAAATTGGCACTTGCATCATTGCTGTATGTTAAAGCACTTTCCAGCTTGCATGGCTGTTGATGTATCACCTAAAAGATTTTGTCAGAAAGCCCAGGCAAGCAAATAGTGTCACACCTTGGGCTGTCCCTGCAGGTAAGGCAAGCTCCTGGGGTTGAGCTCAGAAAGAGAAGGTGTGTTGGAACATCAGCTACAACTAAAGGCTGTGGCCTGGTTTGCAAGGCACCAAAATCTTACTTAAATCTTACCAAAATCTTACTAAATTCTTACTGAATTTAATAGGCTTCAGATTGCACCTCCAAAGAACAATACCGAGGACTTGGATCCCATCCAGAACCTCAAAAGGACCAAGGCAGAGGCACAACCAGTTTAAAGGACTGATCAAAGTCCACTGATGCTTTTCCAAAAGTTTGGAACAAGTGCCACAGAAGGGAGAGCAGTAATCCAGGCAGGAGGTGACTGAGGTTTAGGATGCCTGTGACGAGGCCACATTTTAATGCTCTTGCACAAAGCACACTTGAAAGTCGAGTTGCGTGGAGAATATTTTATTCATAAGTGCAAACACTTTGTAGCATTTGTCAATGTGAAACAACACATTGCTCGGGTCTCTGAAGACATGATGTGAACCATAATGTGTGTTATTTCAAAATAACACATAACTTGTCACTTATTATTACTGTAATAATCTGCATTTGAATGAATCAACAATGGCAATGCATACTTACAGCAAGGAAGGAGCAACTCTAGCAAAGGAAAAACTCTGGTTTTGTATTCCTTATGGAAAGTAAAGGAAACCTTTTGTAAATAAGGACCATTGTTCCAGACTTACCTCCTGAAGAAAGGTTAAGCCCCTCAGAATGAGTAAATGGTTTCCCTACCATTCAAACTCAACATGGGATTACCTTTTCCGAACTGTTTTCTATGCCTAGTAACACTCCCATATTCATCTATGCCAGAGCCTAGAGGACTGCACAGCTTGTTTTGGAAAACAGTCATTCTTCTTGTGTGACACCTGGAAGTCCCCTGATAATCTACAGTGTTCCAGTCAACTGATATGACAAACTACACCTGAAACCACAGATTAAAATTTAAAAAAAAAAAGGGAAAAAGAAAGAGAATGCACAAACAAAGTGTTTCAGCACCAATCAGAATGAAATGGGAACTGCTTCTCCTCACCAGAAATGTAAGACAAGCATATCTCTTCATATTGGAATGAATGTATGTGTGTAACAAACTTGAATAATTTTGCAGCCTTTATATCCAGAGAATTGCATAACATGAAAAAGACACGTAAGGGAAAAATTTTGAGAAGAAAAATTGTCAGCTTTTGGATTTTATATGTAGTGGCATTATCACTTAAGGAATCTTTAGGACTGGAGGAAAAGTGACCTTTTTAACTAAAAACACACATTTTTTTCCTCCCCCTAAAAGGACTAGGTTCCTAAAGACATTCATTTCTCAGTGGCAAAAACAATGGAGTCAGAATGGTATCAGGCAACTAAAGTAACTAAAGTTGCTAAAGTAACTAAATTTCTTGGATTTCTGAAATTAATCTGATTATACTGTTAAGGAATTTTCAAAGGGTTTTTTTTAATTTTTTTTTTTTTATTTCTTTATACCAGAAAGCAAGAATAAGAGTTATATTCTTAGTGCTCAGATGTTTGTTTGAGCCTTGAACTAAATACTTTTGTTATTTATCAGTTGTACTACTTGGTCTGAAAAGTCCAGATAGAATTTCATTGCACAAAAGCATAGTCCTTGCCTTCAGAACACATGCAATGTCACTGAAAATAAAACAATGTACAAAAAGCCTGTACAGATTGGAAGCTGAGGCACAGGGATATTGTCTGACATTACTTCAAATGTTTGTGTAAGATCCTGGAATTGAAGGACATCTATCCATTCACACTTCTAGCCACAAGACCAATCTTCCTGGCATTACTAACATCCTTGAAACATGAAGGTGAACACACACCTCAATTTATCAATGTCTTAAAAGATTTATTCTTTAAAAGTAGAGCAAATGTTCTGTTAAGCAAACTATAACCAGTAACAATACTCATGCTTAAAATAATGTATTAAATTATAACAAAGAATCAGACATAAATTTTTAATGCTGTTGTAGCTGCAATAAATGTTGAGAACTATGTTTTGACATTAACACATAGCTGAACGTGTCAAGATGGTTTGGAGCTTCACAACTCACATAGGAGCTTTACAAAGCACTGTTTTCTGTGACAACACAGTTGCATAGCAGGAATAAGGAAAGCTGAGAAAACTACAGAATTTTTTTTGTCTCTAGGGAAATTACAATATTCCAACATCTGTTTTCAAATTAAGTAAAACAGTCAAAATGCTGAACTTCTCAGAGTGACAACTTAGAAAAAAAAATAATCCAGGAATGTGTGAATTTTGTTTTTTATCATTTTATCTATGGTTGTTCTGGTCAGGGTGTCCAACTTCATTAACCTGTAAGGGGGGGAAAATACACTCCGCAGTTCAGCCGTGGCCAAGTCATATCCCAAAATCACAAAGCCTGGAAAAGCTTCCCACTGTGTCTTGTCTCACATGGCATCCTCTGACACTGAACTGCACTTTATATAAATGATAAACCTGCCTCATCCCTTATTTGGACCTGTTGGCCAGGATCTGAGACAGAGCTGTATGTGTTTTGCTATCCTGCTATCATATAAGCCTTATGCTGATCTCTGAGTACTCTCAAAGATTTTAATGGGCCTTAACTGTCCTGTTCAGAAAAGAATGGGCAAGAAAGCAGGAAAACCACACGAAGCTTTTACAAACCCTGCTGCTACCCTGAACACACAGAGGTTAATGTCAGATGAATATAATATTATGTTCCTTAGATCAGTACCACAGTCCAAAGTAATGTTTTCATTTGGATAGAACTGGTGGAAAATTTGGATTAAATGGAAACTTCCTTTTTCATTGACAATTCATTTTGATGAAAAACACCTGCCTAATCCTTGTAATACACTACCAGACAGTCCTGTAAGGCAAATTCTCTGCCAGGTTGCTTCACTGCTCTGTCATTGCAGCTCCAACTTATCTGCCAGCTCCGACCTGGGGAGCCAGCTGTGGTGGTGAAGAGTGTGCACTGCTCAGTCACTTGTTTCACATACGCCACAGATCAATTCCTGTATGATAGTGCTTTTCCATTTACCACATATGCTGAACTGCATTTGACCTGGTGGTGAAAGGTTTCATTTACCATTACAGTCACTTCAGCTGTGCAGTCTCCAGTCTGTACACTGATTTATGGATGGATGGATTTGCATATGGCAAACATCCACACAGCTTTCTAAGTTCGCATTCATGCCAATAAATGTAAGGTCAAGGCTATGATACTAGCATGAGTAATGTTTTTATTAGAAATAGCTCTTGTTGGGGTTTTTGTTGTTGTTGTGGGTTTTGTTTAGTGCTGTTTTTTTCAATGCACATAAGGATAACATTCCATTACAATTCCAGTTTAAGACATATGGACACTGCTGAAGAAAACCCTTTATTTCTTCTTACTAGTCTTTCTTCCCTTCTTTCTTTCCTTTTCTTTCTTGATTTTTCTTCTTTTCTTTCTTTCTTTGGTCTTGCAATTGCTGTTTAGTAGGTGTACAAGGGGATCATCTTGTCTCTAGGTGCAGGACTAAGCAAAAATCTTGAACTTATGGCAAAATCTCCACTCTGATCTTGGAGATGGGAACATCAGAACAGGGATATCCAGCCAGGCCAAAAGTCAGTATAATGCAGAAGCCACCCTAATGCTGAAGAGCAGCCACAGATGATTAAGGAAAGAACACGAGGACAAAAGAAGATATAATTCCTGACAGCCCTTATGTCAAAACTGGAGAAAATTGTGCTGGGTTTCCAGGTATGGGGGTTTTAGTTTGATTCAGGTTTTTGCTGCGGGTTTTTTTTGTTTGTTTGTTCTTTGGTTTGGTTTGATTTTTTGGGTTTTTTTTTTAGGGGTGGGTTTAATAGCATTTGATCTCTTTCATTTCTGGCATAATTAACTGCCTACTGCACAAGGCTCATGGTTGGGTGGCTACAGTATCAACACTGCTAACACCCCTTATAAATACTAAAATGCCCCAGTTTTCAGAAATTTTTACAGTAAGCAAGCTGTCAGTCTTGCCACAACGTATCTTCAACTAACATTAACACTGCCTTGATGAAACATCATGACAAATATTCATTCAGTCTTTGTTTCCTGGTATGAGCAAAGATCCACCCCCCCACCCACATTCTGTAACAGATTTAGGAATGCAAGACCTTTCATGCTTAAATCATTCACTATGCAACACAAACGATTATACCCACTGAAACACAAAACACATCATTCATTATTTTGAAACTTAATTATGAACTAGACGTTTACATTGAGGAGGAGCTAAAAATAACTTGCAGCCGGGTGTGGTGTAATTTTGCACTGTCTGTGGATCTGGGCCAAGTATGGGTGTGTAAATAGCTTCATGTTTGTATACATTATGTAGGTAAATGCATGCATGCACCTAAGGATATTTCCAGAGCTCAGAATTTGGTAAGTTTCATCCATCTGCTTGGCCTCACAGAGGGATAAGCTGAGCCTAGCCAGACCCAAAAAATCCCTTTGCAAGAGCAGTGAAGGGGGAGAGAGCTTCTGGTCTCAGTAGGACAAAACAGGAGAAGGAAGGAGTTTCTCATGTTGCATTTACACTCCACGTGCCCTGGTGATGTACTCCATCACCCCACTGGGCTGACAGTTTTGTACAGATGTCTGACAGTCACGTGTCCTTTAGTTATCACTTGAACAGGCGCAGGGGCTTCCTTACAGTACGTGGCCTTCTTTATACGTGAATCTCTTGTGTGTATGTAACATATAATGCAACTTCTGCCTTCCAACATCATCCATGGCCAGCGTTAGAGAAGTGCTAGGATGCCTCTGTTCCAAGACATCATAGACTTACTCACTCATGAGCTACTCTGTGGGTTGTTCACTGATTGCTAACATAATTTCAGTAACAGCTCCCATTAATTAAATTGATGCCCCTTACAGCCTACTGAAGGACTTCACAGCCAACTGCACTGCAACTAGAAGTTGTGTAAATGTGTTTCCTATTGGATTCTATGCCACAAATGGTTTCTGCTCCTATTTTTAATAGAAAACATTATTTTTGCTTCCTTCTTTAAATGTATACCTACCATAAAATGTGAAAAATTTTATTGTCTCACCACCCTCTACAGCATTTGAGACTTTCTGCATTTCCTTAACATGTGACACAGACCACAATAAATTTTCAGGTAACAGAAGTGTCTGCACAAGTGGCTACATCTGAGTGGCTGCAATCTGAGATTCCTGTTGCCGTTTTGCAAAGAGCACTGAGAGCCCATTGACAAGATGTCTGGGGTGACGGAGCACATGGCCCCGTGCTCGCTGTCCCACTTTGTCAGACTGATGTTTGAAAAGGAGCAGGAATTCCTTGCTCAGTTCTAGCGTTAGCAGCTATTTGGAGTGGCAGGAAAGCAGCTCTGGAGTCTCCTGCTGTGGGGAGATCTCCTGGGCTCTCTCCAACCAGCTCATGTGAGAAGCAGTCAGTAGCAACTTTCACTCAAAGTGCCTGGAGCCTCAGCTACAATAAAGTAATACTCCACTAAAGGATAAAAGTTTCCACAATGCTGTACCCTTTTTTCATGGATTGGGAATGGTTATTGAAACAGAACTGCTGCATTGTGGAAACCATATTCCAGCATTGTGGTATTACTTTATCAAAAGTTACTGTGCTTGAATCAGCAGAACAGTGTGCTCCATGTGCAGTCACACAAATGGGCTTCTGCACACAGGGTTTAATGGAAAGACCCGTTAACTGGGAAAATGGGACAGGGCTTGGATAAGATATGACATTCCTTTGCTCAAAAACTTAGTTCAAAATTGCCTGGCCATTCAAAAAATCTGATCACATTTCATATTAATACTAAAATATCTACCAGACTAAAGGTCTTTCATACTGTTTTTAACTGATATTTTGTCCCACTGGACATGAGGATACAATGAATGACAGCAAGGCAGGGAATGCTCCTCTTGTGGTAGAGCACAGCAGAAACACGGGATAAGATGGATCAAAAGGGATTATTACTGAATGAAAACTTTCATTTGAGTAGAACTACATTTGGAACAGTTTTTGCATCATTTCTTCCCATTAAATGGGCAGATCTCAACAATTTCAAGTGATCCCTACAATGGCTTGGGTTCATTGGTTGATTATTTTCTAAGTCAAGAACAACTTGCATAACCTCTCAAAAGGGCACTTCACACCACAAGTGCCAGGTACATTGAAATCAAAAGGAATACTCATGTGAGTAGGTGTTTGTGAGATCAGTCCTTTTTTTGTTGTTTTTAATCTCCTGGTAAATCCCAAGACAAATCACATTTCATTACAGGAATATTATGTGGTAGAGCAAATCCCAGAGCCTTTGAATAACTGCCCTTTGTAAATTTAGTGAATTAAATGGCATTTAACTTTGTGGGTTTTTTGGAACAGCGTAACCAGATCAAATTAGTGCACAGAAGCTTTGTGAGAAAGAAGGAGTGTGCTGCAAATGATTACAAGGGCAACATGAATTATTTTCTGAAATATGGAGGTTGAATGAAATACATCGTGGTATTTTAAGTTAAGTAGATGGAGACTACAAAACAGTATCAGGGAAATTATATTGGTAAACTACAGCAACAGTCCCATGCTATCTCATTATTAAGGGGTAGATACATAACCCATATCAATTTTGGAGGTGAACTTTACTTAGGAAACATTTTCTACTCCTTGTGCCTGCCTAATCACAGGTTTTGGAGCTGTTTCAGGCATAAAGGGCTTAGTAAATCATTGTCTCTCCATATATACACATGCCAATTCTATCTAAGCAGATATGAGGCACAATAAAATATGTAGAAAACTGTCTGACTCAGAGCCTATTAAGATTTTGTTTTACTCTGTGTTCCTCATTTTTCTACTGTTTGCTTTCACTTTTTCGACTTTTCGGATACATGAAGAACTGTATATTTTGAAGGACACATTTGGTTTTAAACTACAACATTCAGCTTTATCTAGCTGAGCATGTACTGAAGTACAGCAGCAGAACAGAATAGTGAAATGCTGGGTGTTCGCAAGGAAGATTAAAGTAATGATTTTTTTGGGTGCCTCCTGGGTCAGATACTGACATAATACAGAATAATACTCAAATCCTTTACATTTCTTTCACTCCTATCACACTTACCTGCCAGATTTTCAATGAAGGTCTACATCTGCTTACTGCTTAGATCTTGTGCTTTTTTCCCCCTTTTTTTTTTTTCCTTCTTCATTGGGGGAGAAGGAAGAGTGGCTTTTCTAGCTTATCTTTTATGAAATATTAAAAGAAGCAGAAAATGTATGGTACTTGGAGACCTGATATTGCTTTTTAAGATTCATTTTTCCCCAAGTGGTCATTATTACAGTAGATCTATTTAAGGTGTGGGAGTTTCCATACCAGTGAATAGGTTAAAGTTTTATGGTGCTGCTTTTCACAGTACTTTGAAATGCAATGATCTTTGCCAGGAGCTAGCTAGAGAATTATTTACATATCTCCCTTCCTACCTCAGCTGACCATTCACATGCAAATGGGAACTTTGACAGCTCCTCCACACATTTATGAAACCCAATTCTCTGTCCATTTTTCAACTCAGAATGAAAGATATGACAATGCCTTAGAATAAAGGCCTGCCAGACTCTAGATTAGTTTCTTTTTCTGCAATACCGAATATGAAAAAAAATCAAAATAAAAATCCAACTTTATTGGAATGGAAAATTCGGGGAGCACAGTGAATGCCTATTAGTCATAAAATAAGTATGGATTTCTTAGAGACCATCTGGGGAACAGTAAGTTTAAATCGTATTTGAAAAGCATAGCTGACTTAAGGTCTTGGTTTTATCTCCTGTGGTCACTCAGAACCCAAAAAATCACTCAGCCCCTCAAAACCTGATTTTTAGAATCGGTTCAAGTCATTGCACTGTGGGCACCATGACATCAGGGGAGGAAAATGAAAAGCAGACATTTAAGCTGGCCCTGCCAGTTAAACCCTGTGTTTGAAGAAACTTGACTTGTACTACTGAGTACAGTGGGTCCCAGAACAGTTCACCTCTGCATTTCAGAAGGAGGTTCATGGTCTGGCCCTGCACATGCAAGCAATTGCCTCTTAAACCCTGGTGTCCAAGAGACCTGACTGGGCAGTTCAGCTCAAGAAAAAACTGTGCTTTCATGGTGATTATCAAAAATCATTGCTATTCTACCCTCTTGCCAATTGTTACTTTTAAAGGAAAACTTAAGTCTTTTCTGGTGTGCTCTCAGTGTCTTATACCCAGAAACAAGTACACATTTCCTTGTCTAGAAAGCTGTATTTCATCTCTCCTCATACAATTTACATACATTGATCATTTCCATATGTCTGGCATAAGGTAAAATAGTTTCTATGCATAGTAATGGGGGTGAACCTACAGTGAAACAAAATTCAGCATTTATCATATTCCTACATGCTGGTAGAAAAAAAAATTTTAAGAGAGTGGCAGTTATGAGAAATGACCTTAAGGGGCTGTTTATGGTCTCAGCTGTGGAAATTGTATTAAAAAACTACAAGTTGCATTGCTCAGTCATGTCTTCATTCCCTTTGGTAAAAAGTCAATTAGCAGAATTAGCGGTCTAAACATGCAGCACTGCAGTCACAGTTATGATGTTACATTTGGTTTACACCACAATAGTTGATGACTGCTTAAAATTTCTTATATAGAATCATAATACATTTCACTTGACATTTGTCTCTCTGAAAACATATGAAAAAGTCTTTTGACACCAGTAAACAGGACCTTTCCATTGCTCTCAGTTGGTCTGTTTGCCAGCCTCAAGGACTAAACTTAGCTCTTCTAGCACCTGCAAAACTGTAAGAAAACTATGTAGCATGTGGTCAAGTAAGACACTGTAGTTTAACATGTCAAACTACAAACTCGTGTCTGAAGTTCAAAAGTACATCAAAATCACACAAAAACTTGCATTTTCCCTGCATTTCTTAATTAATGTCATGAAAACGGTTAGCTTATTATGGAAAAAGAATGCTATTCAAAACAACAATTACATCATGTAGGTGGCACGAGGAAGTATAAAAGCAAAGAAAAACATTCCTTGAGATAATTCACTGAAGATAATATTTAAATGCTGCATTTAAGGTATGTGGAATATATGAAATACCAATTTTCTTTTCATAGGCCAGGCTGACAAAGGGAACAGGTGCTTTCTTACTTATTTTAGGAATGAGGATGTGAATCTTTCTGAGATGCAAAATTCTACTAATGAATTTATTATAGCAGTTTATCCTCATTATTAGGTCTGAACTAGGGCTGTCAAGCAACAGTTTTCCAGTGAGTGAGTCACAAATGATAGGCAATTATAACTGACTCAACTGATTACTGAATACTTCCCCAAGTGTCTAGAAAAGGTTGCCCTCATCCTGGAGAAGGTGGGGGAAGATTTGGGGTATGGAAAGTCAGAAAAAAAGGCTGTGTGCACAAAGAAAGAGAAGGTTTTTGTCCAGAATCTCTTGGGAAGGAAACACATACACTTGAAGGAGCCAGGGAGTGTTAAGCAGTAGTGGCTTGGTAAGGTATGTTCAGACTGAGTAGAAAGGGATAAATTGCCCCAAGTGAGGTTTTAGTTTTGTCTAGTAAGCACAAGAAAAAAAAAACAAAACACTTTTTATTCCCTCTTAATTTTAAAATATGATTATCAGCCATGATAAAAAAACCCTCTAGCTTAAACTCAAAGAAATCGGCCAGAATTTCATGAGCACTCACACACCATTGGCAGATAATACTGCAAAGACTAACACAAAGGCTCTTCTCCAGAGCCATCTGTAATCACCTTCACCGTGTATTTAGTGTGAAATAGAGGTGGACACTCCAAAAACATTGTGAAGGGTTCCTGTATAAAATTGTCTGGACTATCCAAATGGAATTAAGTTAGATATGCTTTCTGGATAATAGGGATGTGTTTCATGTCACAGGCATACATGGCTGTGAATATTACTATTATAATCACTTTAAAGTACCTGTAAGGCCTTTCTATGTTGATGAAAAATAAGTTCTGATTGAACTTTGAATACACACATTAATGGGATTATTTTGAGAGTATGATACAGCTCTGAATAAGCATGGCAAGTCTCTGACCTTGAGCAATTCCTCATGAAATCACTTAATACCACTTTACAGGTGAAGAAGCTGACAAAGAGCCAAGGAATTAATAGGATTTCACATTTATGGTACTTTCTTTGATTCTCTTTACAGTAGAGACTTCCTGTGTATCATCAACTGTGGTGCTGGGTTTCTGTTAACATCCAGCCTCCATTAATAGGTGATATAGGTGAGATTAACAAAACTTTCCTAATTTATGACTATTGTCCAGTAAAGAGTTACAATGCAGGTTTAAAGAATGATGAAACACACAGAATTGTAAAAGGATGCAAGAAAAGGAAGTAGAACATCCAGTAGTTTCCCATTACAAATGAGAAACAAAATCTGAAAAAATAGAACTAGAAATTTATGTAATTTTTTATCTCAATTGTATTGATGCTGCAGAGAAAAGCAAAGATTTTCAACATATAATATTGTTGTTAATACTTTACTTTATAAGATTCCTTTAAAATGAACTATGAAAAACTTCTTTTAAATTTTAACAAATTCCTGAATATTTTCACTTGAGATGAAATCTAGCTTGCCAATTTGTTGCAGGTCAGTTTTTATGGCTAGAGTACAAACAACTAGGGTTACACATTTAAAACAAAAATATAGACTGGGGTTTACCATAGTGAAAACTTCCTGGAAATACTGCTTTGCTGATGTCTGTGACCTTGCAGAGAAGTGCTAACTGGAGCTCTTCAAAAATGTTATCACACCTTCCTGTACAACTGAATATTCACTTGGTCTTGGTGGGTGGACTCTGAAGCTTCTTGGAAGAGCAGCAATTCAGAATGAAGCGATTTCCTAACTGTGCAATTTGCAGGTACCTCAGGAATACATTTTTGTTGTTGTCTACAAGGCCACAAGAGCAAGAAATTTTGATAGAGCCATTCATCTGCTGTAATAGAAGTGAATACAGGGAAAAATGCAATCTTGAAGATAAAGTTGTTTTTCCCAGATCCCCAGACATCGTTTCTGCTGTCCCTCCTATCACTCAGCGGGAATTGGATTTATCACACGGCGCTAGCAGGATGGAGACCTTGGAAAGGACCCGGTGCAGTGGAGGGGACGTCAAGTTGGCCTACAGGTAATACTGAGTGTTGTCATTGTTGTACTTCAAGAAAAAGAGCTTCACTAGGAGTCAGAACCATTTCAAACTCTACATTCACACAAAAGTAATGAAGTTGCACTGGGAAATCCATGAAAGAAGTCAAAGTAAAATTAACACCCTGAAGCATCATCTTAAGGGACTTTATTCTGTGCCTTGGCCACGCATGGGATCTGTGTCTAGCAGAGGAGAGTTATTGCCATTCCAGCATCAGCTGGAGATAAAAGCTGTACCCTGCACTCTCTGCAGCTCTTTTGGATGCTTGTGAGCTGTATTTAACATGTGATTCCTCTAGAAAAGGCCACCAGCCCCTCCCCCTTGAAAGGCAGCTCTAAATCCTTTAAACTACCTCACAGAGCTTTTTTTGTGTCCTGTTCTCATACAAGGCTGGAATTTCAAAAGGAGCCAAGAGGGGCCGTCAGAACCAACATGAGCTTTGCTTCATTTGAGTGAAGAGTAAAGGAGAGCTTTTTTTTTCCTCCTTCCACAAGTTAGATGAAAGCAAATAACTACTTCATTCCTTAGATTGTTCACTGCAAGATCCAACTTTGCATGAAAATATTTATAAGAGATGAGAATTTTATTTGACTTCTCACTTCTAAAGTTTCTGCAACATCCAGCTGGAGAGATAAGCAGGCAGCCCAATAAATGTCAAACAACTTTAAAACATTAGAAGAATGGCAAAAACTTCTGACTTTACTGTGTTTGGCTATCAAACAGCAAAGGATGAAAACTAGATGTGACACAAAGTAGAGTAGTGCTCACACATTTCACAGATTGCTGCAGATATGTCTAGTTCAAGGGGGATCTGTAATCCCCAAAGGGAGAAAAGAATCCCCCAAACTGTAAATCTATTTAAAATTTTTAGAAATTAATAAGTGAGGTTTCATTCCACTCTCACTATTGAAATAGTTCAGCTGGAAGAGTGTAGACTCGGTGTCAAGACACCTGTCCTTTGAGTTGTACAGCTACACAGGGATTTTTATTTGCAAACTACACTCTATGAAATTGACACTTGAATATGCTTTTCTCTTTAACGTGCAGAAACATTCAGAAGGCAATGGAGCTGGCCAGAGGACAGCTTATTGAAAGCTCTAAATGATTGTCATTGAATTAGTAAAGCTCTGTACCCCCAGACAGTCACTTCCAGCATGTGTCACTGGATTTGGGATGATCTTATTAAGGAAGAGAGACATGGGAAATGTGAGAAGTAAATTAGATAATTATTTTAAAATATGAAGAATCTAGTGGTACTGTTAATTTCTTGCTATACTGCAAGTTTGGTGCAAATTTAGAAAGTCACAGGTGACCTCAAGATCACAGATACTGTCATCCATATGCTTAATCAGCTCAATTATTACACAACTTTAAATACTCATTTAGGCAGAGGCAGTTTCTTAAATTAGGAAGCTTCGGATCAGAATACAGCCTAAGTTCTTCCATAGCAGTTAATTAGTACCTTCTTTTGATACATTCCCAGAGAGAAAGAAACTAAATAAATGAACAAGAAGCGTAATTCCTTTTACAGTCAATGACAAGTGATGAGCACCCTTTAAAGTCCCATTCAGTCTGCCTAACCCAGGATTAGCTCTCTGGAGGTACCTCTCCTTCCCCTGACAGTGAAAAGAGCCTAATGTGGCTGACTGTGTCAGTCACAAAGAAAGAGAAAGACACCACAGAGAACCTCCTGTGGTGCAAGAGAAAGCTTACAACACTCTCAAGATTTCTGATGCTCTCAACAGCTGCGGTCATCCTTTTCTCTCTTGTATATTCAGGCACTATCCCACTTGGAAAAAATAGGAAAAGTCAAGTAAAAGTACTATCCCCACAGTTATTCTCACTATCCACAGCTGTTACTGGAAGAGAGCAGCTAACCTATATGAAGGCTGTATGTGGGAGGACCGTGAACTTGCAGACATTCCTGAAGGGAGCTTTAATCCTGCAAGGGAAGGAATTCGCTGAATCGCCCACCAGCACCAGCACACCACCAGAAACAATTTTTACATGTAACCTTAATTAACAAGAGCACCCTAACAGGCTACAGAACCTCCATTTAAAAGTTTGACATAGAGCTCCCAGGGTCCACCCCACACATTTGCTTAAAAATAAGTGTGTAGGAGCCTGAAAACAATTTTACCCTTTTTAGCTTTCAAACTAAAGTGTCACAACCATTGACATCACTCAGAAGGATTTGTTTTCTTCTCAGTCACTTAGGCACTGCCTCAGGTGAAGATGTGATTTTGCTTCAAATTGAACTGGGGTCAACTTAGGCTCCAGCTGATGAAGAAAATTTTGAAAATACTGGAACAGCTTTGTATTGCAGGCGCTTCCATTGCAGTATTCCAGGTATGCACATGAGGGAGAAGTCTGTGGGCCAGAGGAAGTAAATAAAGAAGATTCTCTAACAGCAGCTGTGGTCATTAAAGGCCATATGCAGAATCAGTGATTAAGCAAACCAAAACCATATTAAAAGGATCACAGTATAGCAATGCATTAAATTAAAACTGAAAAATACTTCCAAGAAAAAAAAAGAATGATTTAAAAATACAAATCATTTTGGGTTTTCTTTTCAGGTGGGAACTCCATGGAAATGCTTTCTGTGCATACAGAGTCGCACACAGGAGAGATTATAAAAAATAACCCATTTACATTGTAACATTATAACAACCTGCCATGACTGGGTTTCTTATTTTAAACACTGTTTTGCTAAATGTTATGGAATAAGTATACACCTGAATAAACCCTAAGCAAATAAATAGGTACTTCAATCCTGATCAAAAGCTTCAAGCACAGAAGTAAATTTTAAGGCAGACTTCACATATCAGAAGATACACTGAGCTCAGTGAAACTATGGATATTTAAATTCCCCACTAAGTCAGAGCTTTAAAGATGCTGTTACAAACAATACAAGTAAGTGCTGCACACACCTTGTCTGAAGCAAAAGAATAGAGTTTCCATGGCTGTCAATACAGCACCTTCCATTAATAATTCAGTCATTTGCAAACCGTAGAGTAAAAACAATTATAGAGAACTCCAGCTTCTCAGAAAAGGGAGGCTCTGTAATTCAGAAACCACTTTTTCCACTGGATTTAAATGGGAAAGTTGGAAATGCAAAATGAGAATGTTGGGCTAGGTTTTCACCCTTCTTGTTCCAATTACACTGCCTGTCTCAGGCCCTAATTAGCTAGCTGAAAATTTCCCTATATAGGCAAGATCTGAGCTTCGGAACTTCCTTCATCAGCTTCTCCCTCCTGTCAGCCTGTGGGCTGTCAGAGCCAGGCAGGGTAGTCCTAGCACCTCCCTGAGAGTTCCCAGGTCTTGGGAAGACCCCAATCAACCAGTGATAGAAAGACCAACACACAGATCTTCCCTGAAAGACTCATTATTTTGGGGCAAAATAAAAAAAAAAGCTGAAGTGGCTGTGGCTGTATCCCACAGCCTCCTGCACTGACCAGACTGTGAGGTCCAAGAGTCCTGGAGTCCTGCAGAAATTTTGTAACAAATGGTGGAAGGTAAAGATGCAAATGTCCCTGGTTTACCTTCCTTCACAGCCTTCTTCCTAAGTCAGGGCTATTCTCTCCCTTTCAGGCATGTCAGAGAGGCTTTTCCCTCAGACAGTACTTTTACAAGATAGTTTAAGCAAAGGTTTTTAAGCAGCTACCTTGAAATCTGAGACAAACTCCAGTACTGGTCCCAGCTCAAGAGAAATAGGCTCCCTTGCCAATATTTCTCTCCCCATTTCCTTCTCCCACTTTGTCCTGCTTTCCCAATATTTGCAGAGGTATTGAATTGTGAGTTATAAAGTTTGATGGAAAGGAAAAACCACAATCAAACCCACCGGCAGGTCATCAACTACAACCAGACTGGGTCAACAAACTACAAGCCAGGTATCATATTTACATTAGTGTACATACAGGTAATTCAGTGTGGTGCCATTCCTTCCTCATCACTCCATGTGGGACAGATTGAAACAGACAGAAGTTTTGCCATTGCTTTCACTAGGGCCATGATTTCATCTGGATAAAAATCCATGCTATAAAATTGTAAATCAACTGCACACCAAGGATGGAGTAGTTGTCACTATCACTGCAACTTTAAACAAGACACTTACTTTTAATATGGCTTGAATTGTAGCCAGGGAGTAATAGAGCTAAATCTGTATGCAATGCTTTTCCACTTACTTTTTCTCAAGTAATATGTATCCAATTGAGCAACAATAACAAAGGAGAACCACACATGTACTCTTGCAAAACATACTTACAGCATTTAGTAATTTTCAATAGACAAATAAGACGTGACAGATGGATTTGAGAAAGTTGGGTTGACAAGATTTACTCATGTGGAGGCAAAAATCAGGGTTGCTTTATGAAAAAAATCTGTAAATCAAGGAATTGTTAATGGACACTCTTTCTTGGGGCTTATTTGTTTACATTTAAAGGGTACTATAGCTAGTTCCATCTCTGTTTGTGCTGTTACCTCCCCATACAGAGGACAGCAAAAGAAAATACAAAACAATAAACGATACAAGAAATCCATCTGGAGTTAAGGCTATATTTATTGTTTTAAACTTCGCACACTCAACTTGATCACCGTCTTTCTGAGAACTCTGTGCTCAACAGGAGTTTCCTGAACAGAATCTGTGACCTGGTGACACAATATAGAGACTTACAACCAACATCAGAACTGAAGTCAACGAGATTAGAAAAAACACAACAAAAGCAACAAAAAAGCAAGAACAAAGCCCCCTACACTCTTTAAGGGAAGATTCTTTTACTTTTGATATATCAACAATGACATTTCTCGTTACTCTACAACAAGGACACAAAGTCTTTGAAGGACACAAAAAGAGGAGCTCAGTGGTTGAAGAGCTCAACTGAGCTTTCAGTTTTATGGCTGGTTTTACCACATTTAGGCTATCAGCCAGCACTTAGTGACTTCAATGAACTTTGGATGAGGCTTTTAATCATATTAATTCCTTTTGACTGAAATAAGGAGATGAGTATCATTTGAGTAAAACCTTTCCAATCCATGTACAAAGATGCAAATGCTTGGAAACTTTATAAAAGTACAGAGCAAAACCCAGAAGCTTCACCACAGGAGCTTCACCACAGATTTCAGATGGACAAGGATATCCCTACTGCTCTCCTCAAACTTCCTTTCTTTAATATGCCAGCAGAATCAAGGTGATATAAACCAAATAACCAGAACTTTGTTTCACAATAAACAGAAAGAACCTTTTCAGACCACAGATGTAGCCTTAACATATGTATTAATACGCTTTCTCTTCTACTTCCTATCCATACCATGCCCCATAGGATGCTTCTAATCTTCTGCAAGACTGAGCGACAAGAAGTTAAGAGGAAGTAAGAACAGGAGTTCACCAAAACTTCTGTCCAGCAACCAGGGAAATAGCAGAGCTAATACTGGGCCTTTGAAAGCAAGTGACCATAGGAAATCAAGGTTGGCAGGGATTTAACCCTTCATGACTCATTTTGCTAACTTTTAAAGCAAATGACTGAGCTGTTTAACCATGTTTGACATCTAATTAGTCGAGACAAACAAGAAGTTAAAATACATCCTTGATTTTCTTTTGAAATAAAGCACTGACAATTAGCTCCAAGGTATTTGTTTAGACAAACACCAAGCACACTTTTTCTTGTCTTAAAAGAAAGCACAATGACTGTCACAGAAAAGTGAAGTCACTTGGGTCGTTCTTTTCACCCTGCATGTTTCAGGGGTTTTTTTTCAATATCGTAAGTTTATTTTACTCAACCACATCTCTTCATGGAGATGAGGAATGGGTAAGTAACTGGGTAGCTTCTTTTTCTACTTGCAAGCAGTTTAAATACAGATGAATCACTTGGTATCACATAGTCACATGGCGATGAAGTATATCCAGAGAGATAAGTATTAGCATGTGAGGTATTCTGTCAGTACCTAAAAGACGTATTTTCAATACCCAGTGCGTTTAAGGATGTTCCTACGCAAGGTGTTAACACTGATCTGTGCACTGAGTATTGTGCTGGAAGCAAAATTTGTCTGAAAAAGCACCAGCTGACAAGGCTTAGTCTTCTCTGACTAATAATGATAGCCCCATACCTGGGGATCAATGCAGCAGCACTCTCCTATTGACCTGGCCAAGCATTTACACCGGTACTTAACATTAAGCATGTGAGTAGTCTGATCTGATTTTTAGAGTTACACATGTTTGAAGTCAAATATGTGACTCAAAGGCTACAGTGTGAATTCCTGTAAGTCTTCAGACTTCAACTTGCTCTGGATTTACGCATTTACTGTCTTCACTACATAGGAAACAGGGTTGCTCATGTTCAATGATCCACCAAGTATAAAACAGTTTTGATATACAGCTCAGTTTCCTGTTTTGCTCATATGGAACTGACCATATAGCAAAATTTGATATCTGATATTTTTAAAAATGAAAATGAGGCTCTTTATCCCAGCAAGAGCAGAACTGGAAAACAACCAGTCGGCAGAGCAGCAAAATATTTTTCAAGGGTCTGTAGATACAGCACCAGTGGGGTGGGAAAAAATAAAAGAAGAGGAAAAAGAGAAAAAAGAAAACCACCATCAGTCACATTTGGCCACTCTTCAAGATTAGTTTCTGTGCATTTAGCCAATATGAGCAGGGGTAGCAGACTTGAGCCACGGATAAACTTTAAAAGGGTGAAAAAAATAAGCAGTAATTAATTAGCCATTAAACCCATTTACAGGATATTTTTATAGCATTTATGCTTCTATATACTAATCTGAGTTTCAGTACGATTGTAGAAGTTTGGAAGCAATTAGGAGTTTTTTAATGAGTTTTTTGACATGACATGGAGTTACAATAGAAGCTTTCTTTAGACTCCATTATTCAAAATAATCAATTTTGTGTTAAATACAGATGTTTTTTCTCATTAACAGACTCTGAACCCCTTGAACTGTTCTTTTCATTCATATACTTTCAAGTTTAAATACACACAAATATGCACATATGTGTTCTTTAAGAAAACCCAGCACATGCATTTATTTCACATAGTGCATCCAAGTTTTGCAGGTGCTTAATTCTTTTTTTCATCTGGAGTGTGAAGATGACGCCTGCTCTGTACCAGAGAGGACTTTCCCCCCTCTCATTTGCAGCATGAGAAAGATGAAAAAAAAAGCAAAACGTATTTCTACTGGCAAGACATGTATTGACACTATGCTGTAAACTGAGATTGACATCTATGACCAGGCAAGCACACACATGTTCTCTTTTTCCCCCACTGCAGAAGCAGTGTGTTATTTTTCCTCTCTCCTTTCAGAACCATAGCTGCTGCTCCTTCTCTCAGCCTTCAATAATCTGAGAATTATGAGGAGGCAGCTCTTCAGAGAGATGTGTATGTACCTAGGTGTATAGCTCTCCGTTTTAGAAAAAAATACTCCACAGCTCTTACATTTTAAACTTCTTTCCCAGTTGTACATTCTCCAGATTTGATGAATTCTTCTGAAAATGTACTTAGAGTGGAACTATGCTGATAAAGAGAAGAGCCTGCCTACTTCACTGTTCTCCTTTAATACTGGCACTATTATACAAAAGTTAATTACTGACAACTGCAGTGTGAGTGGCATTACACAATTTCAAACGTAAACGTAATCTCACAGCTCTCTTTCTTCAGTTACACCTTCCCTGTGATCTCTAATGACACACATCAGACTACACCGAAAACAACCCTGGTTTAAATAAATCGCACTGCATTAAACATCCATAGGCAGCATTTTCTGGTGCCTAGCAGTCCTCTCCTCCTTTTCTGGACTGATCTGTTCCTTTCAGTTTATAGTTTCTTGGCAAACCCACCATCTACTGCTTATGTTAGGCATCTGATTGTCAGATTTGTACAAACTGAATATTCATGACTTGAAAATTAACCACTTCATGCCTAAAATATAAAATTAAAAAAGATATAAATCTTCATCTATTCCATGATGTTTAAAGCAGATCTGGGATTGTGGCTGCACTGCATGCCCAGCACGGGGGAGATGAACTGGGTGGGCAAACGCGACTCATCGTTTTGAAGAGTAAAGTCCGGTGAAATAGCACAAGACTGAAAAATGCTCTAACAGGGATCAGCACGATCCGGAGTCCTCGTCTGCAACCGCAACTAACTCTTCTTTGTCTGGGTTTAAACTGCCTGGTACCGACCGCAGCACGGAGGGGCTTGTTAAGTAAATGTTTTCAGAAATTTCTCCTCACGTCAATTTCCCCTTTGGAAGATAAGGAAAAGCAGTGAGGAAGGTGAGGAGGGAGGGAGCGACGGGGCAAGGAGGAGAGAGGTTCGTAGGAAAACCGAGAATAAGACAGAACAACAGACTTACCTTTATACGATAATTTGAGCCTCGGCACATTATTCTTCACATGCTGGCAGTTGACTCTTCCCGCTAGTAATACTCCCAAGGAAAGCAAGGCAATCCCCCTGAGCCAGCCCATGCTGCAGCAGCCACTGTAGGGTCCCCGCCAGCCGCAGCCGTGGCGCTCCCCGTCCTGCCGGGCGCCGCCGGGGAACTTCAGGCAACCTGGGGAGCGGAGGTAACAGGTGATGGGGGTGGGCTCCGCTCCGCGCCCGCCGCGCCCCGANAAACACATCGCAGCAGAGATGAGAGAACAGAAACCTCCGCCGCGCTCAGGGAAGGCACGGAGCTAGACATTTCACCAGCTGTTTCATGTCATTGCCCAGGTTGTTGGGTTTGGTTTTGCTTGGTTTGGGTTTGTTGGGTTGTGTTTGGTTGGTTGTTCGGTTTGGCTTTTTTTAAATCATTTTACAGTTCTAATCTAAAGATGCACGTCCCACGTTAAAAACAACAACGGCACAACACAGCCCACGACGTTGCTACCCACACAAATAACAGCTCCTGCCCATAGCGTAATCCTCTTCGGGTTGTTCCCAGTTAAAAACAAGTAACAAAGTCTCCCATCAGCATAACTTTACCACTGAAGCTTTTAAAGCCTTGTTAGGGAAGGCTGCTCTAACCCTCCCTCCTTCCCCACCTCCTACTCCAATTCAGTCAAAGAAATTCCTAGTAAAGCCCACTTCAACAATCAGTTCAAGACATGGACAGGTCTAGAGGGGCTCATAAATTACACAGGAGTATTCTCTGATGTGTTCTTGTAAGTTGAAAATGTTCCAAACCTTCCGATTTCTAGGACTGTGTGATTATTGTAATATATTTTTGTGCAATGAAACTAGATAAAGATTTTTTTGTTTGTTTGTTTAGACAAAAGGACACACAGAATCCCCAGAGGTCTTTAAGGAGGTGTAAATACAAACATATAAGCAAACATAAGCTCTCCCCTCCCACTTATCTGAACAAACCCCTTCTAGTGAGTGATGGCTTATTAAAATTTCCATGCTGTGCTGAATATCAGTGTAATGTGTATTTCGGAATGTAATGTCTTACACAGATATGTACCCTGTGTTACATTCCTGGTGCAGTATTGACAGAAATGCTGGCAATCAGCCTTTGTAAAACACTGGCATCCTCAAAGAAGTGTGATGATCACTCTGTTTTTCATTCTATGGTTTTCCAGAGCACGTGAGTACCTTATGCTGACTACTGGTACTATGGCATTTCAGTGAGAGTCTCTTCCTTCCTTTTACCACTATTTACTGTGGTCTAAAAAACAGTTATCTAGCCCCACTGATGGTGACCACACTACACACTGGATTACACAAACACAGCATCTCTCTTCTGTGTTCAGACCTAGATACTAAACCAGCATTTAGGAAATAGTTTTAAATTTAGAAGTGAAGTTCACAGTTGAAAAAGCGGGTGTCAGTATGGTTCTAATTAAAATGTAAAGCCTTGTGCATAACAAGGCTTGGTGCTATGGTAAAACAAGGGCTAAAATTCTGTCATTGCTGCTTCCATTGCTTAATATTCACACACCAGTGGAAAAGAAGGGGCTTTTTCCCTCTCCTTTTTAACAAATTCTTCTGCTTCCTGAGCTTAATTCATTAATCCCGTGGCATTGTATCTGCCAGATTCAGCAATTCTATTGATCAGCAGCATTGTTAAGAAAAGAAAATAAAAAAATAATGTTGATTTTGGTCATTCCCACACTTGTTATCCTGAGCATTTTCATGCTCCAGGCAGTGGATTAGAGCTCCAAAATGACAAGAGACGCCTGTCTGTTTTCCATGGATTACTTGCTACAGACATTTACTCTGCAAAGGAATTCATGTCACTTTGAGATTATTTGGAGAATTGGCCTAATGAATTATCCTTTTGTATTGAGCAAACAATTAGAAACAAAACACAAAAGATCCACCATATTCGGGACTTTATAAAGCACATCATTTTACAATGATGTTGTTACACTCAATTTACTTCTAGTTGCATAAAGAAGGCACAGCTACTTCTTTTTTGTCTCATAAGGAGAAGATAGTACAAAACTAAAAACCTTTCTCATGTAGAATGAGTGTGTAACAATCCAGACTATTTTATAACAATCAAATAAACAAACCACGTTCCCAGTCAATATATATTTTTCCCAGAAAACATATGGATTAGATACAATGAATACTAACTCATCCAAGATTGCATCTGAGAGATGAAACACAGCATTATTTAAGGAGAGATGAGAGAGACTTTTTGCATCCTTCATGTGAGAGACCGGTCACTTTTTGCCTTCCTCTGTGGGATACGGCAGTCCAAAGACATAGAGAAGGGTAAAACCTGATCCTTCTGCTATTTAGCTCTAAGTAGTGCTAATCAGCTAGTCAGGAGAGCATATGCTACACCCCCTTATAAGGAGAGGGGCAATGGCAGCACTTCAGTGGTGCTTGAAGAGGCTTTATATCTCAAAGGCACCCATTGCCATATGGTGCTTCTGCCAAGGCAAAACTGGGCTTTGCTTGGAAGGAATGATTTGGCCAACACTCTTACAGCAGTGCCAGAAATGTCAACTCTGGGAATTTAGTGTGGGCAACAACTCACTTTCAAGTAACATTCTATTCACCTTTTTTCTTTGGTCTTTTGAAAGAGATCTAGCTGCTGAATTTAGAGAGAGGCAAAAAAGTAAAATCCAAACTTTCTCAGTTCTTAAGATAGTACCCTTAGCCCCTGAAGAAATGAAGACCACAGTTATTAGCTTAATGAATTATTCCATTATTTGGAAGCAAGTTCAAAAGGCATAACAGTTCTTCTACATCTTTTCCCATATTTGTAGCAGATTTTATTTTTATTTTCTGTCATGGTATTTATAAGACATTCTATATAGTGTTTTATGTTTCAAACCCCAGATAGGCCCTTCTGGGCTCTGTTTAACATTTCTACTCTCATACTGTGTTCCATTATGATTTGGAGGTTTTTTATGCCACCTTCCAATATGTGCAGCAACTTCACATTGATAGGTCCCACAAAAAGTTATACTTGGATGGTTCTGGGCTTTCACTGTTGACCATCCATGCAGAATTACTCTAACAATCACTTACAAGTTGGCATCATTTGGTGCTTCTCATTACTCAGAAATAGGATTACTTGACTCATGATTACTTCAAACCTTACTGCTTGCTGTGATTTTTATGCTTAGAAGCTCTAGAAACCTTAACTGCTGTAAAAGTCGTTAGTGTGCTTTAAAAATGGACTTCTGTTTTCAGGATTGTTTCCTGTGTTTTGGATGAGTCATTACTTGTTTATATGGATGTGATCAGGTCTTTCTCAGAACTACACAGGAATTACCAGAATCTGGTTTTGACACTTGGTACTAATCCAATAATCTTTGAAACAAAGATTCCTTGAGTTGAGTGCGCAATTTCTGACTAAAGTCAGAGGAAAAAAACCAAAACTGCTCATTCTGCATCCGATTGCTAAAAACCTCCTTAGAGAGCGCACTCATGCAGGAAATGTGAAATCTTAACTCAGATACACTCCCTGCTATTTTTTATCTATAGCAGGTGAATTGCTTGATAAGCAGAATATTTGCAATTCTGCAAAGGGTCCCTTTGAAATTTGCGAGTTGTATATATAATAATACTTTGAAAATGCTTTCAAATAACTGGATCATTATTGGTCCAAAAGGATGCTTAGTCTAGAAAACAATTTTAAGTGCGTTTTTCATGGGATGTGTGAAAGACCCAGAATGCAGTGTCATAACCCAGTGACTTCAGAAGCAAAATCTCCTGTAAGAATATCCAGACATCATCTACCACATTTTACTCTCATGTCACAGGCTGCCACTCTCTTACATGGGATGCTACAAACTTATTGTGGGAATACTGCAAACATGATGAACAAGAATGTTTAAAAATAATCTTTTTGGGCATATGAAAGGGGTTGTTTTTCACACAGTTGCAGTGCATGAACCTGCTAGTGGAGTAAAAAGAATCATCAAACGGCGTTGGGGAAAAGCAGCAATGCAGAGGAACTTTGAATGTTGGCCTCTCTCCTGAAGGCACCATGTCATGAACCTCTGACGTTCAAGTCCTTTGCCTATATAAGATAGGAGCCTAAACCTGGAATCTATTTGACATAAAGCTTATTGCTGACACAGTTGTTCTCTTTTTCTCATGGAAGAAAAAGAACGAAGAGAAGGAAACATATAAAAGGCCTATACAGTGAAGAAAAATGCTTCTGAGCCAGACCTGCTGAACTGGATATCAGCTATTATTTTTACAGTGTTGATGATTATCACATTAGCTCAAGAGGTTATAAGTATCTGTTTCCACCTATTTTTTAGGGGATTTAAAATTATGTTGAGTGGCACTTTTTGAGTTCTGAAGCAATCACAGAGCAATTTTATTTAAAAATGCATCAGCAACAAGAGATGTACAGGTGTAGAGTTTAAAATTCTGTCAAACTGCAGTTGCCAAAATCACAGGCTTGCATTTAGATCTGGAAATAGTCTTGCTTTTGGAAGTCTAGACATGTCTTTTCCCAGCACTCCCTTGGGCCTTGTTGCATTTGGTAGCCTTATTCAAATGTCCTCAATCTACATAAATCCATACCGTTTCTTCTTATTGAAAGTGATTGGGTTGCTAACCACACTAGTCAGTATCTGCATTCTCTCAATAACACTGCATCTTACCATCTTGTCACAATCAACTTTTCCTTCATTTCTCAGGACTAATGAGACTGTACTCTATGTGATGCTAGTACTTTTGGCAGCATAATGGGATCTGTATCAGTATGATGTGTTTTATTCACAATGCTTTCAGGTCTATTAAACACCTCATCAAACTCTTCAAAATTTTTCTTTGCATCCTGTTCTGTAGACAGGTTACTTGCCTGTCTGAACAGCAAAATTTTCAGTTTGCTCTTCAAACCTAAAGAAATCTTTTCTATTCCCTTGGCCTCTGCAGCCTGATGTTCATCTCAGACACAGATGTACAGCACCTGTGGTATCCAGAGCCATGGTAAGAAACCCACCTTTACAGCTCAGTGCCAGGCATGTGACTTTAATAAGAGTTACAAAAAGTTTATTTTCCCCAATCCCTGGTATGGGTCAGTAGCTTCTGTTTTTAATGGATTAACTCCAGGGTACTCATGCAAATTGCACAAAACTTCCAAGCACAGAGACTTCTCTCCCTCTAATTGCTTATGTTTATTGGCTGTTGGGCCTTCACTGAGGAAATACTGGACATATGTGTTTTTTTACAGGAGATGAGGGAAATGCAAAGACATATTTGATGTTCTAATTCTTCAGAAGAAAGCCAATTTAAGAAAAATCAAGGGAAAGGGAAAAGGGAAAGGGAAAACCAAAGAAACAGCAGCTATGAAACTTTTGGCTTCTTAAATTCTATTCTGGGCCTGATGTATTGAACTTTGTTGGGGGAAGTCTAATCAAGCCGGAAGGTCTCCTCCCAAATGACTAGCTGCAGAATCACTTGCTCCTCTATCCCAACAGATTTAATGGTTGGTGGATCTCTGAAAAGACAGATAATAAACTGGTTCTGTCCTTTTCTCCACTACTGGCTGTAGAGACAACTTGCAAGTTGTGCTACACACAAATGAATTACACATTCAGCTATTTTGGCCTTCAAATCCAATTTTGGCTTTTATCACCCACTTTTTTTCTGATTTGGAACAACTGACGATACATAAAATATTTTCCTGCAAAAAACCCAACAAACCACTATGATTATTAAAAATAGGACATAGATCAGGTCAGGATTTTCTGCTTGTCTTTGAAAGTCCTCTGATGTTCTGATTTGCATCTTTAGACCCCTGTTTACCTTTCAAGGTCTGATCCTAAGGGATTTCCCCAAGGCCACACACTAAGACATTAATATGGTGGGAAATTGATCCCGCATTTCTCACGTACTATGCCAACAGCCACATCCTTACCTCTTCATTTGTCATAGTATGCAAGTCATTCTTGTCTACCCTAAAAGTCCCTCCTTATCACTCCGTATACAGAAAATCCCCAGTTCTATTGTATCTGGGATTCATCATGCCCAACCTTTTGGCCCTATGTAATTTTGCTTAGTAACATTTAGTGCCAACTGTCAAAGGCTTGAAAGACACAACACTATCTTTTGTGCTGCCCATTTATCACGGGCTTTTAAATAGTCCAGGTGAATTGCAGCAAACCACAAACTGAAAGCGTGTGCAGCATCTGCTATGATCATTGTTCTTTTCTGGACCTTTCTTCTATTTTTTTTTTTCTTCTTGTGCTGAGTGGGTCATTAGTGTATGACAAAGATTTAAAACCAACAGAAACATAACCACCGACTGTCATCTTCATATGTATTCCCTATTTGACTTTCTAGACTGGAAAACTTTTTAATGAGGATGCTTTTTTTTCACAGACGGACTGCAAGTCAGATTCTATTGAACAGTGTGTGGGTGCAAATTGTCTTTGGAAGATCAAACAATATCACACAAACATAGGGGCTAAAGAGTCAGTTTATGGCTTCTGATGCCAAAACTGATAGGTATTTAATCACTGCTCAGATAGCCTGTGGAAACTGGTAAGTAAACTGTGATAGCTTAGGAAAATTTGGTTGAGCTTTCAATAATTTGACCTCTGGGAATGCTTTTAGAGTCAGCAATATGTACAAATGTGTGCTAGAAGAGGAGAGAGGGGAATTCAAAGAAAAACAAGCTCTAAGAAAGCATTAACTAACTCTCTCTTTCCCTCTCAGAATCCCCAGTTGCTAGGGATATCAGCAGAGGAGGGGAACTTTATCCCTCCTCTAGTTTGCGTTTGTAACTATTTCAGAAAATCTTTACCCGGCATTATTTTTCTATTTGCTTTTTTGACATCAGACTTCATGATATTTTGGATGGGTAAATATAGACATTGTAAAGAAAGATTCCTTCTCTCTCCTGAAGTGTTGAAATGCAAAACAAAGTTAGGATGGAGCTGAACCAGTCAGTCACATAAATCTTGTTTGTGGAAATCCAAACGTAGGTTGGACACATGCACACACATATACCATTAGAGCAATCTTTTAGGAAAATAACTGAAAACACAGTTTGGTTTCTGTTTCTTGGACATTCTAGAAATACTTAGCTACTTTGACAATTGTGTGTGCATAGAGAGAATAACTACAAAGAGCATCAGGTCATAAAACAAACACCCCTGACTCTACAATCAGGATTTTTACACCAGTACTTGGTCTTGGGGAAAATGCAGTCAAACACAAGTCGGAACAGTTGTAGTCTCCTTTCCCTTTTTTCTCTCCAGACAGGATATGAAGCTGCAGTTTCAGTGCTCAGAACTCCCTGGAGCATCTCACCCACTGACCAGGGACTAACAGCAGTGGTAGAGGTGGTAAAAGTGGCAAAGGAAAGGGAACATATGGCCAGATGTAGGGAAGAGAGCTGCACCAAGTCAGCCTGACACCTTGTTGGAGATCATATGATAATGGGGACCTGCTGACACTGTGTAACATCTTTTTGCTCCCTCAGAGCCTGCCCTGTTCCCCGTAACTGAGGAGAAAGAAAGACAAAGATGCTGGTACTGACAGTAAATATTTCCCACAACAATGGAAATTCTTGATTCTGGACCAGAATTAGCTACTTAGCAATACCTTAGGGACTTGTGATCAGACTAGGAAGGAAAAAAATTATATACTAATAAGCCAGCTTCTCTGTGCATGCAAAGTGGTTTAGTTAAAAGATATGTTATATTATACCAAAATAGTCATGGAAAAAGGCTGGACTCATATAGGCACGCTATGTATCTATATATACACATAAAGACAATACATGTTCCATATTGATAGTATAACATAAAATTATCATAATTAGCCATTTTCATTTCCCCTGGCATTTTACAATATCTCACAGATTAATCCCTCAGGTTTTCTTTTTTGCTGTTTTTCTTCTTTCTATTTAAATCTTATAGCATCATGTACTAGTTTCATGAATCTCTCAGCCAAATTCATAAATACCTTAATTATTTCTTAAAATTTACCTATCAAATTTTTAAGCTATAAATGTGTCTGCGAAGGTTGCTTTTATTCTTTTTTTTTTTAATGTTTGTGTCTACCTCCAAGTGAAACAGAACAAAAATATGTACATAAAGACAAAAATTCCATTGTTTATACTGATCAGCACAGACTAGGCAGTGAGGGGGAAAAATCGAGGCATCTGTTGAATACAAATGAAGGCAGCAGGTTGGTGTGTGAGTTCTTAGGTTGTGAAGCTACTTGTCATCTGCTTTTAGTGACTGAAACCTCACTCTGCTCCTCTCCTCCCTCCACCACAGGACAAAGCTAAGGAAAATACTGTCACTCCAGGAAGGTTACTTTACATGAAATTGCAGAATGTGATGCATGCAAAAACTCAGTCTTTATGCATTTGCAGCAGTGTTCCACGTCAGACTTAAGTTTGCCAATGACAACTTTGTCCTAAAAACACCCTTTTAGCTGCTGATAAAGAGCCTTGAAACTACTTGTGTGGTGTTGTTAACAGGGAACAGTGTGCCTAAGCTTAGAATTAGTGTCCTTAGAGGTTTTATTGTGGTGGCAGACACAACTGTTAGGAGAGCTGCCTTGTGCCCAAAAGGTCTATTTTGTGCTTCAGCAACAGGGGCTTTCACAATAAATTGTGAAAATTGGAAGGATATGAGGAAAAAAACAGCACACCATACTTCAGACAAATCTTGCTTCCCATTTTTCTTCCAAAGTGTTGAACGATACATGACATCATATAATGTTTGGTAATTCTCCCTTCTCTATTTTGAAGGGAATAAATGGATTCTATTTCTGAGAAAATGTATTCAAGCCAAATTTTACTGTCAGTTACCCTGATGTCAGTCCCTAGCAAAAACAATTCAAATGCAATTCCTCTGGATTCACATTGATGTAACGGAGAGCAGAATGTGGTGCTTGAAAAAGCAGCTGTCACCTTATGGAAAACTTATGAAATATCTTATTTGGAAACAAGCACTCTTCTGTGCAGTTTATTTCCCCGTACTTCTTTTCTTCTGGTCATTTTTTCTGAAGACAGTGTTTTAAAACAGAATCACTGTTGTTTCCTAAGAATTTATCTGCTTCTGCACTTATTCCCCACCTGACATCATAATCCTCTAGTTGTGAGATAATAATCATTTTTACAATGACCAATTGTGATTCTACAAGCTGGGCTTAAAATCTGATCCAAAAAATGCCTTTTACTCTGATATCTTACATAACGTCATATCAAATTTTGTCTCAAGAGATAATAATTTCAACCAAGTGACATCAATTAAGTTTTCATACAAGGGAGTGGTACACTTGGTATAACTCCCTAGAGATAAATTCCTCCAGGCTTTACAGTTTTATGATTTGACCTTTAAAAATATTTCTTTCTGCCCAATGCTTGGTGATAAAAGTCTAATGATTCTGCTGAAGAAGAAAACATTACATATACAGTTCAGTCCACTCTCCCACGGGAGTTAAATGTTGCAACAAACAGAAGCTTAAGGAAAGGAAAATCAAATGCAAATATATTTCTCATGAATTGTTCAATGAATTTCAGATACCACAGTGATTTATGTGAATAACTTGAAAAGCAACATCCTTCTTGACAAGCGCTGAGTGAGTACCCTTCTAAAGTTTGCAGTCTTATGTTCGAGGATAGAGTTTCATCCTGTATTTTTGCTCTGAAATTCAGTGGTTTCTCTGTTCATCCTACCATCTTTGGCAGCTTTAACTGGAGTTATTCATGGGTTTCAAATTATGCACATGCTTTGCTGGATCTGCGCCCATGTGTGTTGAAATTTTGTAAAGAATAGGACAGACAGCACAATCCAGAATCAGGGAGAGCCAAGTTTTGTTCTCTAGAGCACTTCAAACTTTAAGGAAGGACCTCCGGGAAAAATAGGTGTCTAGGGAAGCAGGTTATCAGATGCTGCATAAACTAAACCTTACCTTCTTGACAGCTGATAGCACTTGAAAATGGAAGACTGTGCTTAAACTTAAGACTGCTGACTAACTCAGCTGGATGCAGGACAGATTTCTAGAGTCTCAAAGTTTCATGTTTAAGTACACCGTTATACTGAGATTTGAACTGTAAATTATTTTTAAGAAATATTAAACTCTGGTTTGTTTAAATGACTGGATTTCAACGTTTTATTCTATAACAGATATTTCTAAGGAAATTACTTCCTTAATTAAAATATTTTGCTTTTCATAAGACACTACACATACAAATGAACACATGAAAGAAGTAAACTGATATTTTGTTAATAATCTCTACTGCAATTGTTATTTTAAAGTTATTATTTCTCATTAAAGATCTCAGAAGTTTCCACCCTTCCACAAGTTTTATCTTGCAAAGTCAAGAGAACTCTGGCTTGTGAAAAAATTATTTTCTTCTTGGTAAAATGATCCATCTGGAGTGTCCAGCTACAGAACTGTAAAAGTAAATTTCTCTGTGCTATCATCTCCATGAAAGCCATGTGCACACAAGATGAGTCTTGTACACCGGAAGATGGATCTCTGATGACATGAATTAGTACATAGCATGTGTTGCTTTGGAAAACTTTGTTTCATATTGAACACTGGTTGATGATACTCTCCAGTAATATCACATTACGAAACTGATTATAAAAATACCACAACCACATTATGGATAAAGTTATTATCCATTCTGTTTGCCACACCAATGCCTTACCATGCAAATCCATCCTAGATTTATTGACCGCAAATTATTGTATATGTGAAATAAATGAGTTGGAGAAAGAAGCATGTCTTTATGGCTTTCAGCACATCTCCAGTGGAATCAGCATGAAAAACGCAAAAGCTATTTCGCTAATCTCTTCCAACATTTTGTATCTGAAACAGCCACTGCCTCAAAAGCCATATTTCTTCACTGATCGTGTTTTCAAGACTCCTGAAACAAAGGTTTCAAAGTATAGTTTAGGATAGACATTAAGTTGTTTGCTTGTTTGTATGTTTCCTCTTTTTTTTTAACGTTTTGTATAGTTCAGTTACTGGAAAGGCAAAGTTTGAGATGGGTACTGTTGTTATTGCATGAAATTGATCTGGGCTCCAGCCAAACTCTAGTCTTATTCTCGTTAAGGCGGAGACAGTCAGATGAAAATTAAGATCCTTCTAATGAAATACACTGGAAAATTAAGTTACAAGTGGCAGGACACATTACCTTATTTATCTACTTGTGCTTGCGTGATTTGCTAGACCAGCCATTATGACAAATGTTCCTTACGAAATCTATTTTCAAGACTATTTCCATTAAAAGTAACATGATTGAGTACACTGCTTTGCTCATAGTTGAGATATGCTCCAATGTTTATATCAAACCAATTAAACTGTGTTGTTTTAAAGCAATAAAAATGGTTCTGTAATTGCCACATGTTCTTCTCTGCCATTTTCAAGTCTGGAGGCTAGAAAATACTTTGCAAGTTTCTGTGCACGCTATTTCTTCCCTCACACGTTTGACCTCAATTTTATCTTGGGCTGATTTGTGTTATAAAACATACTAGATCTTTTGTGTGTGTGTGATGGTAGTCCTTATTTATCTAACATTTGGAATAAAGATACCTAAAGTGGTACTATTACTGTTACTGTTATTGTTATTTCAAGCATTTTACTTGCTTAACATTATCAAGGTTGTACCTACCATGTTACAGGTAAAAATCCCTGAGCAGCTGCATTAAAACAATATAGTTGCTCACAATCACATCATTGAAATCCTCTTGCTGGCAGTTGAGAAATGTGTTACATAGGTCCCTTTGACACATCTGCTCTTGTGCAATATGTACCATCATGTTCAAAAGCATGTATTAATTCTGAGTGCCTCCATCTGAACCAAATTAAAAGATCCTGAATTTGAAATAACGGGTGTCCTAAAAACTGTTTTTCACAGAATATTACATTTGGAGACAAATAAAGTTAGCTACCATGTCTGGAAACCTCTTGGAAAGCATGAATTGTGGGTTTAAATTTCGGGAATTAAGCTATTTAAAATTCTCTCCTATGGGGTCTCTGTATGCAAGCAGATAAATAAGGAAGGGTCTTCTTTTCAATTCCTGAAATTACAAGGAACATATTTCTCTATGGATTTTTGATACCTTCTGTGGAAACGTTTCCTTTGCATTCATAAGTTTCCTTGTGTGGGGTTTGTGAGACCTCACCTGGAGTGCTGCATCCAGCTCTGGGGTCCTCAGCACAAGAAGGACACAGACTTGTTGGAATAGGTTCAGAGGAAGGCCATAAAGATGATTAGCGTGATGGAGCACCTCTCCTATGAGGAAAGGCCGAGAGAGTTGGGATTGCTCAGTCTGGAAAAGTGAAGGCTTCAGGGAGACCTTATTGCAGCCTTCTGGTACCTAAAGGGGCTACAGGGAAACTGGAGAGGGACTTTTCACAAGGGCATGTGGTGATAGGACAAGGGGGAATGGCTTTAAACTGAAAGAGAGCAGATTTAGGTTGGATATTATAAGGAAATTCTTCACGATGACAGTGGTTGGGCACTGGAACATGTTGCCTGCAGAAGTTTCAGATCCCTGAAGGTGTTCTAGGTAAGGTTGGATAGTGCTTTGAGCAATCTGGTGGAAGGTGTCCCTGCCCACAGCAAGTGCATTGGAACTAGATGATCTTTTAGGTCCCTCCCAACCCAAACCATTCCATGATTCTATAATTCATGCAAGCTAGAGAACCAAAGGCTTATTCAAAGTTAATTTGAGGTTGAAACAAGACATGGAAAGATTTAGGGCATGGAGTTACCTTCAAGGCCATCAGGAATAGTTTTTCACCCTAAGTGGGGTGTAGCAAGCTCCTTTGATCATCAAGCTTTAATGGGACTAACATTACCTGCCTAGGAACAGCTCTGGGTGTATGGAAACAGCCTGGGGAGCAGAACAGGTAGCTTAGTACATGGATAGTTATATATAGGGGATTTTTCTGCCATATGGAACATCTTAAGGCTACTCAGCAGGTTGCATGTTTTGAGGCTTAGGCTGTAGGGCTGAGGTACAGTGCTGTGTGACTGTGGGTTGTTTTGCATCATCTGACTGTGTGAACAGAGCCTGTGCTTAGTTCATAGTAAAAATGTGTGAGCTCATATCTCTGCCACCAATGCAAAAAGCACCTCTGGGTCCACTTCTTTTGCCTCCACTGCACGGTAACTATTCACTGCTGAAGTCTCACTCTTGTCAATGCAGCAGAGTGCAGAAGCAATTTACCCTTCCCTGAGGATTCTAGTTGGAAATCTCATCAGAAGCAGAAGGGAAGATGATGTAGAAAGGAATTGATAAAAATTCCCAAAACCTAGCTTTCTAAATTCAGAGACCAAGTGATGGGAAAAGGAATTGAAGCTCTTTTTGCAGAATGTTATGGTTCGTAGTGGCATCGAGCTGATATTTGTACTATATCCCATACATTCTGTAAGAGAAAAAAGTCTGACAGAGCCAGATGATGGGAGAAACAGAGATGAAGAAATTCCCCCATGAGATGCTATAAACTCAAACCAATGTGAGTATTCTATACATTGATCCATCTGGTGTGTCTGAGAACTCTCAAGCTGATGGAGGAAAGCACAATGTCAGGACACATTCCTGCAAAGGAGAGGGCTGCTGCAGATACTGTGCTTTGTATACACCTAGGGAGTGAGGAGAAAGAAGAGAGAAAGAGGGCATACATTTTTACCAGCTGCCACATTATTTTGCAAAAAACCTATATTCATGGGCCATACTGGACTGCAAACTCTGCTTCTGTCCCTGTTAAGAGTCCAGTGAAGACCTGACAGCAGATATCTACAATCATACAACAGTAAAAGGAAGGCTTTGAACTCATTTGCTTGCATGAGATAAATAACTTTAGGAGACATAGTTAATGGCATACTTATCTTGAGCACAAGTGGAAGAGTTGGCTGTGATCCACTTCCGACTTTGAATTTTTACTACCACAGTTAGTATCAGATAAAAGTTGAATTCAGGAACCAAGGAAATTGTGTTAGAGAGAAAAGGAAGGTTCTGCCTCCTTCACAGTAGTTGGGAGTTAGTGGACATGCTGCAATTTAATTTCAGCAATTTATGTTGGGACACCTCTCATTCCAGAAGGAAGCCTTTGTTATACACACGTAAAGCAGAATATCAGCAGTGTCTGGAACAGGACAGGCTAATGTACTGATAAAGAGGTTACACAAACTTCAGCTCAGAACAGCCAGTAGTATGGGTTACAGATCATCAGTCAGCTAAGGAGTCTGGCCAAGGCAAATGGAGTTTATAATTTAAATTATTTTCTTCTGCTTTTTCTGTGACAACAATTCACGCTTCAAAAAAAATCTGTACAACACTGATTGTCAAAGGAGAAAAAAATCTGCACAAGCGTAAACACTGTCTTATGCTGTATTAGCAGAAGGTGATGCGTCCACAACACACTTAGTGAACAGGACAAGATTTAGTGTATACACTGCTATCTACATCTCTGCTGCTTCTTACTACGTATTTAAAAGGATGTTATTCTTTGGTGAGTAATAAATTCCCTTTCAAAAACTACCCTAGATTTGTTTTTAGGAAGAACACTTCACACACTCCATTTCACCTATTATTCAAAAGGAAAAATGTTTCCCCAATGTCTCTGGAACATGAAGAGTCAGTTCAGGAGTAAGAAAATCATATCTAGATTCTCTTTTCCTGCTGTTAGCATAGCTTCTCTGTTTCTGCTCTGTGTTTCTACTGACCAGAGATAAATAGCCTTCAGGTCTGGGGAGGTAGATGGTTAAAAAAATCAACAATAAAGAACTATCTCTGTCTTCTACCAACACGCTTTGGAACCTGGGCTGTTTCACAACAAATAAAGTTCTTTAAGCAATAAAAAAAATTTAGTCACTATTTTTTCAAGAGTTTTGTATGAATTTCTGCCTTTAGTTACCTGTGTTTAGAATGGATATAATATATTCTCTGTAACATCTTTTTAGCAGCAGAACAAAAAGCTGTGTGAACTCCTTGCTGATTCTATGGAAATGTAACAAGGAGGAATACTACTGTCAGGTGGCTTTCTATGTATCACCTTAATGCAATGAATAATAGTAATTAATAATGTATATCAGGGAAATCTGATTGCTTGACTAAAAGCTGTCTTACGGTTTTACTTTGAAAAACAGATGGATACTCTGTTCATTTGTGTGCGGAGATGGGTCTGAGATATGGATATAAAATATAGCAGGATTAGAAGGTTGATCCTATTTATGCTCAGGAGAAGTAATGCACCTGCCATATGCAAGAGCAGTAACCTTAATAGGAAACTGTGATACCTGAAAAGGAGACCAAAAACATCAGAAAAAACTCCAAAGTTGTGATAAATAGTGTCATCAATATCCAACCTGCCCCCTGCCCTCTCAATCACCTCTAATTTTTGAAGGTAGAGGTAAAGGCCACCTCCCGGCCACCGTGGAGCTTCTGAAGCTGCCCTGAATAATCTGTATTTGCATATACTTATACCCTAAATCCCATGACATAAAGTAATCATGTGCAGTAGTGGAGCCAAAGAAATCTGGAATAACTATGAGCAGTATAGCTACAGTAGCTGAATAAATCTGGGGGTGGTTAAACTTCGGAAGAAAGAGTTCTTAGATTGGCTTCACATTAAATGTTCCTACACAGTGAGACTCACAAATCATTGGAACATGTATATCTAAGCAAAAGCACAAAAATTTTAAATTTTAAGTTGATAATTTAAATAATTTTAAAATAAGGGAAGATTTTTCAATTCAAACATAGAAGGAAATCTACGTTTTTACCTTTAGTAGAATAATCAACACTGGTATCGGAGTTCATGTATTTTGGTTCCTTAAGGCTTGGGTCAATATTTCCTCCCAAAAGTGTCATGGGGTAGTAAAAGTCAAGTTTTTAGTGAAAAAAGAGTGATTCCCCTATCACCCTTGCAAGAAAAACTGCAAGCAAAGTAGGTTTTTTGAGAAGGTGGTATTCATGGAATTCTCTGCCTGCTTCCCCTGCTGTCTTCTTGTGTATATCTGAATATGTGTCCTGTCACCACTGAGCTGATGTAGTACCCACTCCTAAAAGATGAGCAATGAGAGGCCTTGGTATGCTGTGCTCTTTCTCCAGATAAACTGTACACTCTTCCCAGGAATATCAGATTTATTATGCAAGTGCAGAAACAAAGCTCAGTGCGCCCTCATTAAAACTGGCCTTCCTGACCAAAAATGGATTTACAGAACACTTCTAAAAAAGTAATTACATTCACTATGCACATATTAAATGACATGACAGAGAGAATGACCTAAGAGACTCTTCAGGAAGGTAGAGACCTGAACCAGTGCATCATCTGGGAAATCCTTCTCTCTCACATTAGACTTTTTCCAGCTTATCCTGGAAAAGAGAAAACATATAAAGTGGCCAGGGACTAAATGATATATTTCTTTAGGCTGTACATAGCTGGTTTATATAATACAAGTTGTACATCTAGGCTTATAGACAGTACTCAGGCCTGTCCGCGTAATATTTGCCTTAGAAAAACAAACCAAAACATTAGCCATGACTAACAGCTCTGAGCTGTTGGAATTTTGAAAAGAAACAGAGGTTGAGCCCCAAATCTGAGTATTCATAATAAGACATAACCAATCTTAACACAACTAGATCTTAACACAACTAGGTATATATGCAGTTTATAATAAAGCTGAAGTCATCACTAAAATGCCTGATGCCACATAAAGTTTTCCAAGTTCTTCTCAATGCTAAATCATACCAGGACATTTATGATAAATGTTCTTGTCTAAGTTAAACTGTACAAAGAAAATAGAATGACTGAGCTTAAAGAGGTTCTAAAACGGATGGGTTTATTAAAAGACACAGTAATACATTCCTACTATACCAGAAAGCAGAAATCTAATTTTTTCTATGGAAGTTCTAAGAAGGGCTCTGGCAAAGTCTACTTACAGTAGTGTGACTGAAAATGATCAGTGATGGCTCATGTATCACACTAACCACACTTACCACTAACCAAAACTGAGATTCAGCCTGCTCAAAAGGAGGCATTGACCTCAAGCAATGGACATAAGAAGCTTCAACTTGCTCTTTCTAGCTCTGTATGCCTTTTTAAAATGAAATCGGTCAGACATTATTTATTGCTATCAGGAGACGATCTGGCAAACCATTCCAGTGTTTGAGAACCTGAAAATTATTAGTTTTTTCAGATACAAAATTATGTATTCAAACTTATAAAAAAGGGAAAAGATTTAATAACTACAGTAACACTGTCTGGGCAAATATTCAGTGGAACAATGTCTGTTACTAGGGTATGGAGTTGCCAACACTTGAACATCAGGTCTCATTGAGGTAGATGAGGACTGAAATTGCCAGAACTACATTTGAGATAGAACTGTGGGAAATCATCCAAGTTACCAGCATGGGATGGTAGAATGAGAATTTTCCAAGAGCTTTTCAAGGGGGACTATTCAGTCCTAGATGAGCTTTTGCTTAAAGGAAACAATCTCACAATTTCTAGGATGTTACAGGAATATATGTATTTAGAAGGAAACGTAAAAGTCATGTTATGGTCCAAAAACACCTTAGAGGAAGGGCAAAAATATTTTATAACAACTCAAAGTGAACAGTGAAATAAAGAACATTGACAGGGATTACCATATGAGCCAAAACTAAGTGAGAGAGTGATAAATTCCTGCTAATGACAAAGGAAAATCTGTGCCTTGAAGGAAAACACACATAGATGATATTACTTAAATTGGCAAGGACAAATATACTTGTGTTAGAAAATAATTCTGACTCTCAAGAGATGACTTTCACATAAAATATGGCAGCTGAACATGTAGCCACATGTACTAAATAATTTTTTGCTGAACCAGCTCTACATCTAATAGAAACCTATTACATAGTAAATTCTGCCAGAATTTAGTTAATGTTATTTTAAGCAGTTTCATTACAGGCATAGAATGCAACCCCTAATTGATGTTATCCCTAATGTTATAGGTAAGCAAGAAAATGGTGCCAAAAAAACCCCCAAAAAACCAACAAAACCCAAAAACCCAAACTGAAACACCAAACCCGCTGAAACTAATAAAAAACGTGTGGAGTCACGCTCTTAATGATGCTAAGCATGACTAACTTGTGGAGTGCTGCAGTGAGTCTGCTGTGAGGTGCTATTTGTTCCAGAGAGAATAGAAGACATTAATAGGCTGTCAGACCCAACACTAAAAGCAGAGACAGGAAAAAATAAAAACTTACTTCGACCTGGTGCCACCAAAAGAAATGACCATTTTATTAAAACAAAGAGAGAATATGTTGTGAGACCTAGACAGTCAGCAGTAGCATACTGTGGGTGAAACTGTACGTCCAAACTGACACAAATTTTAGAGAAAGGGTAATGTCTTTACAATTCTTGGAGAGATATTTGAAAAGGTTATTTTCCCTAAGGAAGTGTCACTTGAGTAAGAGTTGCAGAAAATTGACACAATGAAATCTTTGGGCATGGCATAACCTAAAATACATGGGACTGATGGTCCCAAAGGGAAGGCACGAAGTTTTCTGGGACAGTATGTCAAAGGCTGCCGGTCACTTCAGAGCATTTACAACTAATGAATAAAATATAAATAAAGACGAGGTTATAAATATTTGAAATTCTGTATTATTTTAATGATGATTTTCAATTTTTTTTAATGTTTTGCTGTGAAAAGAAGAAATGAGATTCTATGTTTTTAATAAGTCTTTTCACATGCCTGTTGAGCTTCTGCTAAATTTACATGGCATTTGATATAAGTAGTACTGTTCAGTCCAAAACCTCAGGAGCTAAATGATGCACAGTTTACTCAAAGATCTGAACTCCGGGCAATTTTGAAGGAATACAGCAGGAACAAAGTTATAAAAGAGCTGGGGCAATATAATTTCTCATCTCCTGCCCATCTGAGAGTGAGTTCTAAGAAAAGCATAAAAAAGGAGATGAACACACTCAATTTCATGGTTAAAACATCAGCAATAAAGGAACCAGAGAAACATTAAAATAAAAATATTTAAGTGTCTCCCAGACAACCGATTTAATCTTATCTAAAAAATTTCCCTATGCCTTTGATAACTCTAGAAATATTTAATGCTGCTTCTGAAAACATTTGAAAAATGTTACTCTGACTTGCCTGGCAAATTTTTTCTATAATTTGTTTTCTCAGTTGTCTTTCTGTAGCATTAGCATCAGCATCATCAGGATAAACTGCTTGGTGCAGGATGAATCAGTTTCTGCTTCTTTAAATCCCCCTCATGAGTATTACTATTCACAGGTATTGTATATTGGATAGACTCTTGCCTCTGATATTCCTGAGAATGAATCTTCAAGCCACTAATTTTATACAGAAACATCTCTCCCAGAACGGCTATAGTTGGTTCATATATTATTTTCAGGCCTTTCATTCACTGTCATATCAAGCTAGATCTAACCTTTTAAGAAGTGGCATTTAGTCTAAGAGTCTAAAATATGCTAGCATGCTAATTCCATCATCATCGTCTCAGCTATGTTGTAAACACAGCAAAAGTACTTGCTCAGGTTGTAGCTTCTGCAGTTCACATAGCTGGAGCTTTTATCCTGGTGTGAAGTATCACTGATAACTTCTTATGTTTGTTTCATTAGATCATTAATAAAAACTTCTGCCCAGTCCTGGTTTCAGCTGGGATAGAGTTAATTTTATTCTTAGAAGCTGGTACAGTGCTGTGTTTTGGATTCCGTATGAGAATAAACGTTGAAAACACACTCATGTTTTAGTTGTTGCTAAGTAATTCTTAGTCTAAATCCAGGACTTTTCAGTTTCCCAGGCTCTGCCAGTGAGCAGGTGCACAAGAAGCTGAGGGGGAAGCATGGCCAGGACAGCTGAGCTGAACTGACCAAAGGGATATTCCATACCATGGAACATCATGGTCAGTACAGAAACTGGAGGGAGCTGGTCAGGAGCTGACAGTCGCTGCTCAGGGATGGGATGGGCATCAGCCAGTGCATGGTGAGCAATTGCATGTGCATCACTTGTCTTGGGTTTTCTTTCTCTCTCTTTTTCCTTTTCTTTACACTTATTGCTATTTTTAATATTACCATGCAAGCAGCTGCATGGTACTTAGTTGCTGGCTGGGGTTAAACCATGACATCCTCATTCTCCCTCTGTATAACCAGGGTTTCAAAACTGTGTTTGAAGATGATCTGGTTACAGTTTAATGTGTGTATGTATGATAATTACATACCAGCTAGTGTGCTGAAGATGAAACGAATTGCATTTCATCTGTAGTATAGAACCTTATTCATCTGACTGCTGTGTGGAGACAAAAAAATCCCACTTCAGTGACTAAATAGCACTTCAAGACCTCCTGCCCTTACAATTGTGTTTTATCACTTCAGTACTTTTATTGATTTCTTACTCATTTCAGCTGGGAATTCCATATTTCTATGGAGATTAATTTTACAGTCATAAAACCTTTGCTTTATTGTGCTTTTTTCCTTGCTATTTTCACACTAATATGATATTTTGGAAGGGAAATGTTGACAGACCTAACTACTGAATTTAAAAAATCCTCATGTAAAGACAACTTCAAAGAATTGTTCAATGACTAAGCTGTAAATCCTTATTTCCTTTTATTAACCTTCCAGTCAGACATAGAATTTGCTACAGCAGGAAGCTAAAGCGATCCCTTAAATTTTGGGCTATTTCTATTTATGTTAAAATCTTTCTAATGCCTGCTGTATGGCCCAGGAGATATTTTAGTCCTAGATATGACAGGTAAATACCTGTTTAGAGAGAGGTAGAACAGATTTGGTATATCAGGTGGATAAAGTCTGAATCAAGGCTTCCAAGCCTCTCATGCAATCCTTAGCAACAATATTAATCCTAAGAAACTGACTTTGCAAATCTCCAATCAAAGCTGAATTTTCGCAGATGGATAAGGAGAGTGTTTTCCTTCATGGAGGGGGGCAATGGGTACTGCTGCAATGCTGAAATTTTTTCCCTGTTTCTTTGGGTAACGTGAACATTTCCAGTTGCTACAAGCAACAAAAACAAACAACCCTACAAGCCAAAACTGTTTTCCAATTCCTGCTATTCTAACTACAGAAGTTTCAACAGACTTCTTGTTTGCTCAAATTATCATCAAAAGAATATTCTTGTATAGCACTAGAAGACAAAAATAAAATCAGTGTGGTTCATACAAATTCATGTTTCTTACATTACATCAAGTTGAAGAACTGTCTGCTTTTGATTGCTGTGTTTTGCTATCAGTTGTATATTTGCTTTGGAACATGAGCCCTACAATGCCTTTGATGCCAAATGTCTGGCAGGTGTATCCTTGTGTTCTGCACAAACAGCGAGCAATCTAGGAACCTTGTGTGACAAAATAAGCAGAGAAGTAATTGGGTAGTGATGAGACAGTATCTGAATTCCCACAGTGCCTTTGAAGAGGCTGGTGCACGTTGCCTCACAAGATTTCGTCTGAAATGCAGGGTAGCTCTTCCATGGGGTCTAGGAAGGCTGGTGACACTATTTTCTACATTCTTGTTCTCTATGCATTCAAGAACCTGGACTGTGTTTGCTCCTTTCTAGGACAGATAAGGAAAGAAATTGGATATTACACTAATGGGTATAGAGATAACCTATTCCTGCCCCTGTTTGTAAATGTGATACTCTCTCATGCTCTTATGACATATCTGATTGCCAAGCACAGAGGGTACAGACCATGTCTCCCATAGCTGTATCAGTATTCATTCTCCTTTTGTGCTTTTCCTGCCCTGAAAACTCAAAGTTTACTTGACATTAAGTCTAACTTTACCTCTGTCTTCACACAAAACCCTGCTTTTAACTTATGCTAGCTCAGCCATAAAAAAGAACAAAAGCTAAAATTCAGATAAGCAGATACACATGATTCTCTAAGAGGGCAAATTTTTGATGCTGATAGAGAGAAGCTCATCTCAAGACAGCTTTAGGGGTCACCCATGTGCTCAGAGAAAATGTTGAATCATGGAGGAAGAACTGGTGAGGTGATTTGGCTCACTGCTGCGTTGAGAATCGCCCAGCATGTCATCTAATTATGTTATCAGCTTTGCTCCAAAGTGACAGGCACATAACCACAGTGCCCAGGTGGACTTAGGATCAAGAGTGCTACTCCACAGGGGGATTTTCACACTCAAAGTTGCTTAACACAAATGAGGTCAGTGTAACGAAGAGCACTTTGCTTTGCTGGAGCAAAGAGGATAAAGCCATCAGGATAAAAACCATCTTTTCACCATGTAACTTAATGAGGGCTTCCCTTCCCACACATTTCAGCTACACAAAAAAACCCAAACCCAATCTTCCGGCAAATAATAAATAGGTATTGTGCGACTTTAGAAAATCTAATTGCAAATCTTGCGTAGACTTTTGAAGTGTAGATGAAATAAGACTTTACATATTCTCTTCCAGCTCATAGAAGCAACAGTAAATGACTGGTTATTTGGGGATGTAGAAGCCTATGGAGTGAAAAAAGAATCCATGGACTGTGCCTGGCATTCAGCGGTACTGAGTTGATCAACCTTTCAGGAAACTTCCTAAGTTAGAAATAACTCTTTAAGATGTACTGAAAAAAAGCTCTCCATGACCTATGAGTCATGACACAAATGTCCTTTATGTCTTGGTATTCCATTTTACAATGTTTTTTATTATGGAACAATGGAACAAGTCATGACCAAAACTTTAGTCATGAACTCTTTTCTGATCTACTATCAATTTGGAAAGTGGTGACCACATGATTCATATATATATAATGCCAAAACAGGAGCAGCATGAATGTTAAATTATTTGCCATGTTCACAGACTGTCTGATGGGACAGATAGCCAGCTTTTCAAAATAATCACAAAGCTATCAGCACAGCTGTATCATATTTTCAGCTTGTACTCCTTTACTACTGCAACCAGCATCCAGTGTTCTCAACCCAATGCTCTCTTTGATGAACATGGGTTTCAATTCATATTTCTTCTTGCTATAAATGAAAGGAAAGAAAAAAAAAAGTGTGACTGTCTAGTCTGATCTATAATTTCCTCTGAAGCAATATTGCAAAAATTTCCCATTTGCAAAGCAGGAATAAAAGAGGGAGGTGATAAACAAAAAGCGTAGAAGTGTTGCATGTATGACATGAATAGATGAAAGGCCTAAACTAATTGTGAGAAGTGAGAAGAATGGAGTGACAACACATAATCAAATTCTCTTTTCATTGTTTCCTATCTCACTTCTGAAAAGTTTGTTGAACTCATGGTTGTCTATCATTAAAGGACAGAACATTTGCCTTTATAGTACCAAAACTGCTTCAGTTGCTATTTATCAATCTGTTTAATTAATAAATAAATTGCTGCTGCCAATTGTTTTGGAGATGCTACACAGTACTCCAAGATTATAAGGTAAGAAAATGCATTGGCAAAAATAGTATAACTTAATATAATGCAATTATGTTACTGATAATCTGGAAAACAAATCTATCACTATAACAGTTCCACCACCCACGCACCCCAATCAGAAACAAGCACCGTGCAAAGCTCTGTGAGACACTCTGCCTCAGAGAGCTGACAATCTGAGGGTATGGCAGGAAGCAAGTGGATATGGGCAAACAGATGGGCAAAGTGGAAGCTAACAGTGAAATGGTTATGATTAGTATAATAGTTTCTGAATATTTGATCACGAACCTGCTGCGAGGGCAAAGAAAAAAGCCTTTATTTTATTCTTCCATAAAGGGATGTATGTTAATAAGATAATTAGGGTAATGATGTAATTAAAAGCGAAGCTGGAGTCCCAAAAGATATAGTTTACAATATGAGTAAGGAATATTACCCCATACGATGTTTTTAATATTCACTACAGTCTGGCTTTGAGAAACATCACAAATGCTTTAAGAGAAATTTAAAAATCCCATCTTCTAAAGGCAGAATTGGGCTGTTCCTTATTCCTCAAATAAATATAGTAGGAAAGTACAGTGGGTAGGGAGAACAAGTTATTCAGTTTGCAAGGACAAGCACAACAACCACCTAACTGTTCCTAAAAGGGCACTTGGCAAACTCTAGATGTCAGGGAGAGGCAGTAAGGGAGTGGATTCAGACTGGAGAATTCTCCCTTCCAGAGCATTTTGGCTGCATTGATGGAAGCATACTGCAACCGATACGATGGGATAGCAGTGCTCACCCTTTCCACTCAGCAGCCCAGCACAGCATTAGCAGGCTTTTCTGGAGGAAAATACACCTCAGTTCTCCCAGCTCCAGCAGAAGGGAGAGCTGTGTTAAAATAAATCAGTCAAGCACTTAATAAGAATGACCTGTGAACTCCCTTCCCATCAGAAATGGCCTTATTGTCAGAAAACTGTTGTACGTGAGAATATTTGCTCCTCGAGATTTATTTTTTCATGACTGCCTAAACTAACTACCCTTTCTATTCCTCGGGGCAATGTGAAGTCTGTGCCGATGCATTATGAAATGGCTTTGTTTGCCAGAGCTCTTTGACCGCCGAGGGTTTCTGAGCATTCACACTGACTGGAATTCGTTGGCCTCTACAGTGTCCTCGCCATCAATATGTTATATCCATAATACAGCAGGGAAAAAAAAAAACCAATCAAACAACACACACAATAAATAAAAGTATCCTTACTTCAAAAGCATAATTAATCAAATTTCTGCAATATTAAGATAACTTTGAGGTATCTCTCCTTCCTGTAAACCTCTGTCTTAATAAACTAGATTACAGAGGCACAGATTCTCAGTCCATAGGTTTTAACTCAGATAGCATCCCCTCTATAGACAGCTTAAGTCAACAGAAAGACTGTCACCTACTCGGAGGGCTTTGGATCAGCTTTGGGAGCTCAAAGTTTTCCTGAAACCTGACAATTTAAGCACAACTACACCTATTCAGAGATAAGATTATTTGAAAAATGGTACTTTTTTCTGTCATACTTCACAGGGGAAAAAACCCCGAATTTTTGGCTATAATCGAAAAAATTTGACTCATAACTCTTCCTTCAAATAAGTGGACCTGAGAAAAAAAACTTTAAAATGCTTAGAAAAAGCATGGAGATGTTCTTGCTCTATTTCTTTAGCTGATTATGTATTTATTTTCTTAAAAGAAAAGCAAATATAAATATGAAGAAGTGTTGTTTAGGGTACTCTAAGACTTTTTGCCTAAACTGAACCGAACAAAAATTTTATGCAAAATTCCAACATGCCCCAAACAAAAAAACCACATCCCCAATCTGGCCATAATGATTTTCTAAATGGTATTTTTTTCTGCTCTTGGAATCAGGAAAGCCAGAGAGGTGGCATGAGATCTTTACAGTGCACTTTTTTTTTTTAAATTTCTATTTTTTAACCAGTTTCCAAAATAATCACACTCCTACATGAGGAAGGAGAGATTCAGACCTCTTTTTTCCTGGTTCAAGGCAAGGGTTAAAGGCAGGAGTCCCCCCTTCCCCAAGGCTGCTGCAATCATCACAATCTACAGTAGTCTTTGAATGCATTTTTTCTCTGTTGCTCATACAGAGGGTCTTTCGTTTTACATAAAATACTTCAATATTTATTGAGCCAGCAAGAGAGCGTGAAAATGACTGTGTAAGACAGTGGTTAGACTCATCCTAGGGGATGTGAGACACTTGGGTTCCCTTCCCAGTCCAATGAATTTTTAATTGTATTCTAAAAAGTGGAACAGCCTTAAGAGGAGAGACAAAGCCTGACTCAACTTCCCGGAAACTAGATGACCTTTGTTCAAAGCCCTGATGTTTATCAAGCATAAGGAGTGTGTGAGCTCCTTTTCCTGGGTTTGCTGGGCTGCCCTGATACCTGGGCCATAGGATTGAATGAGATATGATTATAATATACATCTCCCTGGTTTACAAAGGAAGGTAATTTGGGCGTTTGACTGCTTTCATTGATTGCTTTCAATAGAGGTAAACACAAAACAAATAATTTTTCCAATGTCCAAATTTCAGAAAGTTAAGATTTTGATTCTTAACAAATTAAGGCCAAGATATAGAGTCAGCCATTCTCACAGCTCATGGAGAAACATTTTATTTTACCATTTCCCAAAACAGTTACTGATTTTTCTTTTTGTACTTTTATTTTCCTTCAAAGAAAACATTCTTCATGGAAAGCAAATACAGAAATTTGTTCAAAACAAACACACAGCTTTTGCCTCATGAACCCATTCATCCTGGAAAATCTTTGTCTACAAATAAACATCTACGTTAGAAAGGGTTTTGACCCTACTTTCCTAATTCCTATGGTTACGTATATTTATACCATGATGGGATATGAAATGAATTAAATTCAGCACGTGTAACACTAGTGAAAGGCAATGAACTTTACTTCAGGAAGGAACTGGATTCATGCTATATATAAGAGGAATCAAACAGCCTTCAAGTCTGAGTTTCATGAGACACAAGAGGTATGCACCTTTTTCATTATAATTGAATGTAAGTGCTTGTATGGTTTTTAACAACCAGTGATTGCTCTTGTGGTTTTATGGCCTGGTCATATGCCCACTGAAATCAACAGAATGAACTGTGAAAGGCTTCTGAGCTTGGTTAAAAGTGCAGCTCAGTGACACAGAACAACCCAGCTGCCTTATCAACAGAAAGGATTTGAACAAAATGATGAAAAATAAATTTAAAAAAATTACTAAAGCAAAGGTGATTGCTTACAGAGTTTAAAATTTTTAGATCTACATGGTTTATACTTTCCCATGCTCCTTTTCCCATCAATAATCCAACCATTCATCTCTATGAAATCTAAACCTTCTGTGCTTCATGTTTTATTCATCCTAAGGTGCTTAATTTATACCAAAGGACAGCAGAGGGGCTAAGAGTAGCCTGTGTAAGGGGAGATGCCTTTAAGGCTATTATTCATGCCCTTTGATCTCAAGTTTTCACTCAGGAAACTTTGGTTCTGTGGGTAATTAGAGGCTGCCACTAACTTTTACTCTATAAATTACAATAAATCTAAAGAAAGTCAAGGATGTTGGAGACTGTAGCCATGTTTTCAATACTCAGAGCAATTATAAATATGTTCTAAAACCCCAAAGTTAATTCTGAATCAAGGCTAGTTATTTTCTTTTAAATCTATTATCATAATGTAATTGATAAGTATTACCAAAACCAAAAGTATTTAGGACTGTTTATTTTATACATCACTTAGGTTGACACCTAACAAACTACAGTATGATGGATGAAGACTGACACAAAACTTAAACTTTCCCATGGAAATATATGTTGTGAACTGTACACAATCAATTATTCTAGGCAAAGCCCATGTTGTTTCCTCTTCTCCTAAGACGCTGCTACATATTGAGGTTTTCAGCTTGAAAGCCCATTTTGGCACCACTAATGAAATAAATTATGTTTCTTGTCAGATCTCCCACTGGGTGGCGTGTGGTACCTCATGTATGTTCATTTGTCACCCTCAAATAGAATAATACTTCCTGCAGGTTCCCAGAGCAGAGAACTGCCCAAGTGGAAGTTAATTAAGTCATTGGTTCACTTTGCTTCAAAGGATGTTAAAGCACCGATGCTAAATGAGAGACTTATAGTATCACACTGGAGACACATCCAAATAAAACACCAGAAGAATTCACATGTATATAGAGCTGTTCTCACAGATTATGAAGAAGAGAGGACTAATAGATAATAACTCATTGAAAAGGGAAAACAAAACCAGAAATTCGTCTTAAAGTCAGTAGAAACCATCTTCCCTGAAAAACTTAGCTGGAAAAAATCTGCTGAAAAAATTGCACTTTATCCTATTTCAAATTTGAAACTTGACATGACATTTAGTTGTGTCATGTTTCCACTAGTGATTTTTCACTTATTTTCAGTAGAAAGTAACAGAATCTCTTTTTCTAACTGCAAATTCATCCAAGCCCAAGGAGTTGGTTTATTTCTTTAAGTATAACCTAAGGAAAATATTTACAATTTATTAAACACTTAAGATTTGCTGTCAACAAAGTGAAAGAATCATTTTTCTAAATTTTTTCGCACTGAAGAGGAGAATACTTCTATTGCTTCAACAGTTAAGGAAAAAAAGTTTTAGAGGAGCATGAAATAGTAGCCACATAGCCCAGACTGATTTTTTAGGCAGAACACAAAGTTCACCAATACTTTTGTCTCTCTAGTAACTGTGAGCACAAGGCTTCTACCCATTACCAATTTGATCAGCTCCCATTACAACAACAAAACCTGTCAGGCAATAAAATCTGACATTTTGCTTTATACTTTATTATAATCTTTTTTCTTCCGCTTGACAGTAAAACTTATTGAAGACCAATGAAAGGCTAAGAACAATAGAAATTAAAATCCTTCTGCTCTGGGTTCCCAGTTCAAAATCATATTCCATTCCCAAATGGAAACTCTGCTTTGGGCTAGAGGTGACCTTCAGTGTCCCATGTACTGATTGGAATAAGTCTGGTGATGTTGATCAAGACCTCAGGGGGAATATTGTAAAATCTTAATAGTAGGAATGGAGTACTTTGTTACCACTACACATGATGAAGGTTCTCTGAGGAATTACCAGTGCTATAGGGCAAGGAGACTTTGTGCTGAAGGCCACCAGATTGGCAAAACTCACATGAAAAAAAGTGAAGAAAAAGAAAAGCATAATATCTGTCTGTATAATTTAGCATATGGGCATAAAAGAAAAATGGATCAATTTTGCTGTCTTTGGAGAGGTTTCCTGCCCCATTCATGAGGAGTGAGCAAGGCTGGATATAGGATTTTCCATTTTTACGAGAGGACCATATTTAACCAAAATTATTAATTTTGTACTACACCAACTTAATGAGAAATTTTCCTGCAACATAAGCATAAACAAGACCTGACTTGCATTTTATTAGGGTAAAGCCTCTGGTACATAGTCATATGTAACATAAAAGAGCTCTTTTGTGGGCTACTGCACATGAGAGCTTGTCCTGTCAAACGATGGGGCACAGGGCCTTTCCGTGCCAGGTTCTGCCCTCACAGACAAAACTACTCCCCTGAGTAGAGAATGCTTGTTCTCTGTGTACAGCCCTTCAGGAACAAACCTGTTCTAGGCCCAGAAGGGTCCGAGGGTCATAAAGATGAGCATGGTTTAAGACCTCTTAGGCAGTAACGCAGAGGTTAGTGACTTCTGGCAATGCTTCCTGCAAATGTGAGGAAGTAAAACAACTTAAAATTGCTACCTGAGACTGTGAAGTGCCCTACCATCTGCACTGAGAGTCTACAATAAAGGCAAGCCAGTTTAGAGACAAAGCTGGTGCATACTGGAGGCACTGACCAACTTATTCTGTCTGCCACTGAACAAATGAAGGTTTTATTAGAAGCCCAGGTTTTAATTTCTTTGGCTTTCTCTAAACAGAATGGCAAATATGTAGCATGCAAATTGCAAATTATTTGCAACAGCTGCTCTTTGCTAAATTCTCCTGCACTCAGTGGGTTTGGTTCTCATCATCCACCTGAAAAACACAAGTGTTGGTGGCTGGTGCTAATGGAGGCTTTGCCCCAGAATGGACAAGGGAGGGGTGAGCAGATAGCCCTATTGCCAGAACTTTAGATTTTAATTCTAGATTCAGCCCTGATGTCTCTACAATCATTTAGTAGAATGTGCACAGGATTTCCTGCTTGTCTTGCAGCCTGGAAACTTTTCCGGATACAGTGCCTAACTCAATGGAACTGGTCAAAGCTGGAGCCTTCCTACAAGAAAAGTGATCACAATGCAATGTAACTTCTCAAATTTGTCGTAGTAAACACATTTACATCTCTAAAAATGAAATACACATTTATGGTGAATGCCTCCAGACAGTTTCAAAACTTTTCCAAGAAGAATTGCATAGAGATTGTTATTACTTAATGGAAGAGCGTTTATAGACATGAAGTTATAATGAAACTAAATTAATTCCAAACAAATAAGGAGGGGATATATATGTCCAAGGCCACCACATCCTTAACAAAGACCTCTGCTTTTATCCTCAGCACATATCCTCTTTTTTATCCTCAGGAGCTGAGAGCTGCACATAAGCTTTGATCAGCCTTAATTAACTCTGGATTGGATCTGTGTCTGTGAATTGTTTATAGTATCTTGGCTAAAAGCAAGATGCTAACCAATACACTTACAGAAAGAAAAAAAAACTAAAACAGAGTTTGACTTGCTGGATTAATATTATGCCAGCTAGCTTGGAAAAAAAGAAAAGAAAATTTAGCCTTAAGTATGTTGTTGTTTGTCTTATTAAAAAAAGGGAAATCCATACAAATTAGGATTTGTAACAGTGTTTCCCATGTGCCGTATTTCTGTTGGAAAACTTGATGAGAAGCCCTTGGTATTGCTCTGTGGCTGGGTATGCCCTGCAGCTGTGCCTGGAGCAGAGTGTCAAACACTGAGGCTCCAGTTGTTTTGAGAAGCCAGCTGGGTGTCAGTGGGTGGTTTCCCAGCTGGCATCTTCTCAGGACTTTTGCCCAAGAGTCCCTCTGGCTGGTCGGGCAGTTTAAGAGTTGAACGTGTGGCTGGGATAACATCCTCTCACTGCTGTGCTCAGCTGACCTTCACAGTGTTTTTGTTTTGACTCATAGTTGCTTGTAAGGAATTTGCTTTTTCTGTCATTATATAAATACACAGACAGATGCAGGCCAAATCCTGAATCCTTAGCTTTGTAGGCTCCAAGCCCAGCCACAAATCTGAGCCCTGGCTGGGATCTGCACTGAACAGCATTAGGCAAACACAGTGGCTGTGTGGCTTTATATGCACCCAGCCCTGACACCTCTGCAAGAAAACCCACAGGAGTGCAGGTACCTGCACTGATCCTGCTGCAGAAACATCCATGAGGCTCACTGACACATGGCAAGAAAGAATTAGGGCAGCCAGATCCCCTTCTCTCAACACCCAGCATGACCAACCTCTCTCAGAAAGCTGTGAGAAACCACCTATACTACAGTAACTCCCATAGTTTTGTGTTTATACAATGCCAGCAATACCCACTCAGCCAGGAGGGATAGATCCCTGCTTGTGGGGAATTCACAGCTCCATTCATTAACAGACAAGGCACAGCAGAGCCTTGTAGGAAAGAGACATCTTCAGAGAAACTGAGAGCAGGTGCTGAACAAGAAGTGTACATTTCTGAAAGCACCGATGCCAAAAACAAGATCTGTAGTAATCATGACTGGTTTTGTTCTCTCATTCCCATACATTACTGCAGGCATCAATGAAGTCATAATAGTGTTACAGAAGTAAATCCAGAAAATACTGCTTTAGTCAAGGCTTTTTTCACCTCTTAGACAGGAGCAATTCCAGTGACCGATCTTACCTGCCAGAATCAAGTCCTGGGATCAGCTGTGCTGAACGATTTTCAAACTGTGGTTCTCCAAAGTGCTGGTACATCATCCGTATGTGGTCTCTGGTCTATTAAACAGCATGATCTCATCAGCCCTAAATAGCTGAGCTAAACTCTGTGAGAAACTTTGAGAGCTGACAACAGACTTAGTACCAAACTGTGGGCGTCACTGTCCTCCACAGTACTGTCATTAAAGCAGGCTGTGGGTGGAAGCTTGGAATCACCACTACTGAAGAGAGAAAAGACATTCTATGGCAATATCTACATTAATCTTTCCCTGGACTGGAGCTCTGGGCTCCAGAGTGCTGAGCCCACTGGCTTGGATGTACTAAGAAGGCAGACAGACATCCCGACAAGCTGGAGGAGGTGGTGGTCCCGGCTCCTGGCACTCTTGCTTATCTCTGGAAATGCTTCTGCTCAGCTCCAAAGAGATGTTTGATTTCAGACAGATCTTAGGATGTGGCAGGTTTGATTTTAAGCACTGATGGGCATCATTTTTCTCTCTGTAAGGGCCCTCAGCAGCACTGCCCTCAGCTGATGGCATGCGGGGGGTCTGGGTATGGGATGCTCTCACCTGAGCAGGTCCTTCACTGCTGCTTCCACTTCTACTTCTTAAAAGTTTTGTCTGGCCCTAGGAGCCCTAGAAGGTTCTGAGATGTGAGCTGTGGAGCTCCAGCTTCTGCTTTGTGGTTTACCAAGAAAGTGTGCTGTGTGACAAAGACATTTCAGAAAACACTGGATGCAGAATGAATGTAAATATTTTTTTCAATAGAAAATGTTTAATTTTTTGTTTGCTGCTCATGCCTCCAACATGAAACAATAATTTGAAGTTTAATTTTATCCCCTGCCCCCAATGAAGTCTCTGGTCTAGAGTAAGATATTCCCTCTTTTTTTTTTTTTAACATTTGCATGGATACACTTATTAAAAGAAATCAGGTGTCTGAGAAAACAAACAAACCAATACAAATAATTCCAACTATGCAAAGACAGAAGAAAATAACCCACAAGAGATTGAAAAATGACAATTTCAATGTTTTCAATTGAAAAATAATTTTGGAAAAGGGTTGCCTTTGCATATAGTTGGAACACTTTCACCCAAAGGGAATTTAGTCAATATGTGCTGCTTATTTAAACTAAAATGTTCCCCAGAAGCATCTCTATTTTGATGATATTGTTAAATTACAAGGTTTCTGTGGTCATTTTCTGACGAGAGAAGTAAAATAAGAAGAAGAAGAAGAAGAAGAAGAAGAAGAAGAAGAAGACGAAGAAGAAGAAGAAGAAGAAGAAGAAGAAGAAGAAGAAGAAGAAGAAGAAGAAGAAGAAGAAGAAGAAGAAGAAGAAGAAGAAGAAGAAGAAGAAGAAGAAGAAGAAGAAGAAGAAGAAGAAGAAGAAGAAGAAGAAGAAGAAGAAGAAGAAGAAGAAGAAGAAGAAGAAGAAGAAGAAGAAGAAGAAGAAGAAGAAGAAGAAGAAGAAGAAGAAGAAGAAGAAGAAGAAGAAGAAGAAGAAGAAGAAGAAGAAGAAGAAGAAGAAGAAGAAGAAGAAGAAGAAGAAGAAGAAGAAGAAGAAGAAGAAGAAGAAGAAGAAGAAGAAGAAGAAGAAGAAGAAGAAGAAGAAGAAGAAGAAGAAGAAGAAGAAGAAGAAGAAGAAGAAGAAGAAGAAGAAGAAGAAGAAGAAGAAGAAGAAGAAGAAGAAGAAGAAGAAGAAGAAGAAGAAGAAGAAGAAGAAGAAGAAGAAGAAGAAGAAGAAGAAGAAGAAGAAGAAGAAGAAGAAGAAGAAGAAGAAGAAGAAGAAGAAGAAGAAGAAGAAGAAGAAGAAGAAGAAGAAGAAGAAGAAGAAGAAGAAGAAGAAGAAGAAGAAGAAGAAGAAGAAGAAGAAGAAGTAGAGGAAAATACTGAAAAGCAGACCCTTATGATAGGAAACTATGTTTTACAGCATTTGCAGCTCTGGAGGTATCGAGAAGACTTCTAAAAAGCTTTTGCTTTTATGCTTATTTTTTCTTTTTCTAATGCACATCAGAAACACACTCAAGCTGTTTTCGGGAATTGGAGTTGTCCAGTGCATCTCTCTGATCATCTCCAGCTCATTATAATGTGACCTGTGGGCCTGTGTGGTGCTGTGCCCTGGAGTCCTACTGCTCCAAACACCCTAACTAGGGACTTGTTGGGACATGCAGACTGGATGGGACCTGCAGCAATTTTCTTTTGTGGGAAACCCAGAGCATAGACAGGGGGACCGGAGGCGCCTACTGTACCATGCCGTGTCCCTCGCCAGGGAGTTGGGCTGCTCCCGTCTCCCCATCTAAAATGCAAGCTCCATTTGCCATTTCCCCCCCAGCTTCATTTCAATTTGCATACACCTATGCTGGAAGAATAGATGTACTGTGCATAAATGTCCTAACTGGCACACAAACAAAGATGTTTATACATAAGCAAATTCATCCTTTGTTGGCTATTAGAGTCATTAGTCTCTTTCAAACACTTGAGTCATTCCATTCATGGGGCAGAAAAAGTACCACTGACCTCAGCGACCCGTCACAGACAAACCAGTGAGCAGTCAGTGGTGGAGAAAGAAAGCAAATTCTGACTTGAAAAAAAAATAATAAAAATCCACGAGCTTAAATGTGTTTGCATAAACTCCCAGCTTTGTGAGGAAACTCATTTATTAAAGAAATTAACAACGAAGGATGACAATCAAGGTCGTGGTCTGAAGCTCATTGTAGTCAGTGGAAAGAATCACGGTTTAGTGGGTTAGGTGAATGCTTCTTCCTACTTTCAAGACTGTTTGAAAAAACATAATTTCCAACCCTTTCAACTATGCAAAGAGATGGACAATCTTTCCAAAACTGAGATAACCAATATCCACAGACGAGGAAAGTCAGTTTGAAGAGATATGTTGGCACATAAGGGAAAAGGGGGTGTGGGGAAATGAAGGAAAAATAAGACATTATTTTCTTCATGTCCCTGCAGAGTGGGATGCAGGACAGAGAACATAAATTTAGGCCTGTGCTGCTGGGAACAGGAGAGGTGTCAGAAATCACACATTTTGCAGTGTGTTCCTCTACAAGAAAGTCCTTTGAGAGAAAAGCCTCTAAGTGTGTGAGCAGAACCCATAAAATTTTACACCCACCCCCCCAAAAAAGGAAGAATCGAGAGTCCGAACCTGCCACAGAAACCATGACCCTTCGTTTAAATTTGTCTGCAATGCTTTTACAGACATAGGTTTAAATAGGCTGCGTGCTTGCAGTAAAAAAGTTACATCTATAACTTTTTCATTGTAGCAAGCTGTTCTTGCCAGTGCCAAGATATTATTTTTTATACACAACAGGGTGCATATATGGTTTTCAAATTCTGTACGGTAGTTTCATACCAAACTCTTCATTGTTTAAATAATTTTTCATGTCAAAATGCATTCTGTGTTCCAGAAAAAAATGGAATATATCATATCTTAATCATTTTGCATGAATTGTGTTTACTGTGAGTTTAAAAAAAGCCTTTTCCTTCCAACTACTAATCTGATTGAAAACAACTATGCTTCTGGCACAAGACTCTGAGCAATATTCAGCACAAATTACATTTCATTCTATTATTAATAGATGTGATATGTGAAAAATGAAGATGTATGGCTACTTGTTTCTGTTTATAATTATAGCAATGCCATTCCTATTTTCCCTCTTTTATATATGCTTTTTAGAACCTTTGAGTTGGATATCTATGTGTTTGTGATCTCTTATCCAAAGGGCAAAATGACAATGAAAATAAGAGCAGCTATCCTGTTACAAGATTAATTTGGGTATGATAAATGAGTGTTTTTAGAATGAATTGCATAGGTTACCACTTAAACAGGTCTTGGCAGCAAACCAGCCCTTTTTTTCAACAAAAAGGGGGGAAAAATGTAGAGAATGTATAAATGAGTTGATTGCCCCAGGATGTCTCTCTCAAGAAGGATTAGAGAAACCTACTGGGGCATTTTCTATCCCCACAAAAGCACTATTTGTGCTACAAAAGTTCACCCTGATAATCATGTTACTACAGAAAAAAAGGAAGAAGAAAGGTTTTCTGCTCCTGTATAACCTCTTGTAAGACATTTGAAGTCATAGGTACCACTAAGTCAGCTGTATACTGCAGGCTCAGCCTATCCAAAGAGTGGGAGTGAGAACAAGTTCTCTCAAATACTCTTCAGCAAAGACAGGGAAAGCAAAACAATATATTTTCCTGCTATCATTCAAAAAAGTACTGTGAAATTGAACTCCACAGTGAAATTGAACTCCACAGTCCAGGCACAGCTTTGTCAGGGCTGTGCAGGTTTTAACTTCCAGGTTTTAACTGTACTCTGACTTTAGGTTCAGGCTATGGTTGGCCTCACATGTACACTTTGTAAGAAAAAAACCAGCAGTAGTATTTGAAGGGCAGCTCCCGGTCACGCACATTCTTATTCCTAAAGCTGTTTGTTCCAATTGAGACACAGGGATTTCTGAAATGCCCAATCAGTTATGAGTAAGACTCCAGCATGGCTTAAGGCCAGTCATGATATACATTTGATGAGATGGGACATCTGTATTTCAGTTTGGTCTCTTTATAAGAAATGTATTGGCAGGAATAAGTCTAAACCATTGTCCGGGTATGTGACAAGACAACCGGAACATTTTCTGGTGGAGCCTTGTAATTTTTCTCCCCTTTGCTTTGTTTTTCTTGCAAGATTTCTTCCTATAGCTACTTAAAGATGATAGAATGTCTTCCTCACCTTGATCATTGCATTTTTTCCCCTAATCTTTCTGTACTTAAAACTTTTAAAGTTTCCATAGCTGTTCAGATCTAGCCCAGTTCCTTTCTGTGGAAGACATCAGTAGACATTTATGGAAATAGTCAAAGAAAAATGGAAAGAAAAAGGGAACCATCCTCCCTGCAGAGTGTAATCAGATTTTCTGAGGGTGCAGCTGATAGGGCCCTTCTCCATAAGTTTTTGTTTTATCCCACCTTTGCTTCATGTATTTGGCTCAAAATCCAGTAGCGTCTGGATTATGCTTTTTTTTTGACTGTGCAAAAAGGTATCTCATTAAAAAAAGGTATGTGAGCTGGTAATTTTGTTGTGGTCTCCTAAACCCTAGGTTATGGAAAATTTGACCTTTTCTATACCTTTTTGGGTTAAAAGACTTGAACTGGGCATGCCAAGAAAGGGCCAAACACTGAAACAAGATGTGGCAAAAAGTAGGGACAAAGAGAATTGTTGAAAACATGATAAGCAAAACCAGAGATGAGAGAAAGAGTGGTGATGGTCATATGCTTAGAACAGAATGAAGAGATTTTTCAAAGGTGAGAGGACTTGAAATGGGATCTAAACAACCTGAACACCAACACTGTCTCTTAACCACTGCTCTGTGTTGTCTCCAGATATTTTGTTCATACCAGAGTGCTCTGTTCATTAAAATTCATACATCTACAAACAAGGAAAACAAAAAGCCCCAAACCAGATAAACAAACTAATCAAATGCTGATGTATAACAGAGGGGAAAATAAAGGGAAAGATTCCCTCCCTGGCCCCAGCTGTTCATATTTATATTCACTTGGCAAACACTTGAAAGAGTTTCTATCTGATGCATTCGTGAATGTCTGAGGGGGAAAAAATGGATCCTGGATAGATTCATACCGAGATACTGTTATATTTCCTGATGATCACAACCATCTTGATTATATATTATATTTCTGTTGTTCTGTGTTTGAGCTACACTATGAGTTTATGTGATGCAAAGGGTGAGGATGTGGCTTTCAGATGCTGTTTATTTCAGGATGACCTGTGTAAAGGATTGCCATCAGTCAATGGCATGTGGTTCATATCAGAATGTAGGGAAGGATACAGGTATTTTTTAAGCGGGAGAATGGCATTCTCACTTCTGAAACAAGTGCTACAGGAACACTTTTGTTAAGTAGGAATGGAAACATGGCCTCACAGACCAGCATTTGGGTAGCAAAACAGTAGGTCAGCTACTTTGTTCCACTTGCCCCTGGCACAGTATTTGCATATGAATGAAATGTCTTGAATTTAAATATAAGCCATCCAAAAGAGCTGGTGCTCAGTCCAAACAAAATAAATAATTTCCCTGAGATCTGAAGAAAAGGTAAATTTATTCATAAAATTATGACTGTGAATTGTGATTCTGCCACTTATATTTGAGTGTTGAAGACAGCAGTCAAATTTCCCACTGTGACACAAACCACTATTGACAACAGAGAAATGTGTCTATGTGCAAAGCTCTCTGGCATGTATGCTGTCATAAAATTTATGGCTGACTTTAAGACAAAGAACATTCTGATTATAGGCACTTCTTGGAAAGGGTGAGTGAAAAAAATTATGAATTCTATTTGTATTTTGCATTTCAGGGAGCAAGACAGACTCATCCAAAACCCAGTTAAGCAAAATATTATATTCCAATTGTTTTCACTGAACACTGGGACCTAGGGTCCTCAGAGACTCAGATGTTACACACGCCAAGGAATATACAATTCCTGCCCCAAATAATTTGCAATATAAACCTCTGAACCATTAGAGCATAACTGAGCCTTTTTTTTAGATCTACAGATATCAAAGCAAATAGTTGCTTGTGCCTGAAAGCTGAAGATAGTAGCAGCATTTGGAATCAGAAAAGACAAACAAAAGAATATCCACCATTTACCATAGAGACTTTAAGGAAGTAAACAGAATGATCATTAAATCTTGTCAAGCAAGATCCTTTTCCACATATAAATTTCAACCTTCCAGCCCAGATCAGATGCAGGTGCTGATGCTGTCACCCTAAAAATAAATCCCAAATTCTGCTTTGAATATTCTGAGTTCCCTGATTTTGTTTGCTTAGAAACATAAGATGATTTGGGTTGGAATGGATCTTTAAAGATCATTTAGTCCAACTCCCAAAGGGGTCCCTAGTCACCCTTACCAAGAGAGGGAGTTTTACAGAAGACATATCCCCAGGGACACACTGGGCAATTATGCAGAGACATGAAGAGTATGTCACATTGCTTACTGTGTTATAGCTTCAATACCACACAGTTTTGGAGGGAGATAGGAAGACAGATCAGGTACAAAGCATATGTATATCTGGAAACACAATGTGTTTCCAGTGCCAGTATTTGATAGGGTTATGTTGGTCTGCACTGCTGGTTACAAGTTGTTCTGTTCAAAGATTAAGAAATATTAAATCAAAAAATACTCAAGAAGTCCTGTTAAAAACACTGCAAATGGATTCCTGATTTTGCTTTTGGTTGTTTACACCTCATGCTGCAGATGGTGTGTAATATAGGTAGTAACCACTTGCAAAGATTTGTCACATACACTGTTGACCATTCAAAGCAATTTCCTTTTCTTTGTTTTTTATCTTTTTTTTTTAGAATTATTTTTCCTGTTTTAATTCTACTTCTGACAGCAGATACCAAGTCACCTCAGTCACCAGAAACCAAGTGGTTCTGATTTTTCTTCATTGTTGGTTGGATGTTTGTGGTTTTCCAGTCCTGGTTGTCAAAGTTCATTCTAAACATCCAAAGGCTCTTTTTACATTCACCCATTTTTAACATTTTCTCCTCTCTCAGTAAAAATTTTTGTTCCAGGCCTTCAGGGACTGAAAGACATTGTGGTCATCTCTGTGTGCTTCAAGAGACACAAGAGGATTGTGTGAACTCTCAGTTAATGAGAAGGAGGGAATCCTGAGCTCTCCAAAGGGCTGTGAACTTGCCCACTGATCACAGCAAACGGTGCTGCTGTCCCCAAAGAGCAGTGGTTGCAAAGGGCACACACATGCTTAGCACAGGCACAAGATGTGACACCTGCTTTGGGACTCCAACCATCCAACCATTACTCATGTCTTTATCACCTTAAAACTGAATTATTTCGCAGCTCTTCATCTCTGGCTATGCCTGTAAAGCACTCTGAAACTGCTTCTAGTGCAGTGGTACAAGAAATACTTAGTACGGAAACAACTCTGAGATTCACTAAGTGCAAATTGAAGCATTCCAGGCTAAATTTTTATATTCTATTTTTGATCTTAGGTAATACCAGTTGTTGGAGAAGCCTGGTCATTTGCACAGTGCTGTCCTGCAAGAAACAGAAGGAGGCGTTGAGGTTCAAAACAAATAAACATAGTTCCTTATGTAATGTGGGTCAATATTTCTGTTACTGAAGCTCAAAAAGCTGTAATACACAAACACTTTCATTAACAGATTTCATGGATTTAAAAAAAAAAAAACCTCAGAAAACAAGGATTTTATATAACTAAATAGAATATCTATCATAATATTCAGACATTTGAAAACAGAGATAGTTCTACTGAACTTTGGAAGAATGTGACTTTGAAATTATCACTTGAAGGAAGAATATTTACTTTCACTTGGACTGTCATTGGGCTTGGGCAGCACAAACCTAATCCAATGTTTCCTCTCATCAAAATCTTCCCAGCACCTAAATTGAGTCTAGTCTTTACAGCCCTTTTCACTTACCTTGGTAAAGGAACTAATTCATACAATGACCAAATGGAAGGAACTTGGACAAGGTTAGACAGTGGGAAGTCCAAAAATCTCCATTTCAGCTGCATCCTGTTATACCTGTATTCAGTGCCAGAGCTGAACACACAAACTCCAAGTCTTTGGAAAAAAAAATTGCCACCAGCTCAGTGATGCTAAAAATGCCAGGGCAACCATTTTACTCAGCTTGTTGCCACTAGCTGAGAGTAAGCAAATTTTCTAGCTCTGTTTTCAGCTTAGATAACTAGGTAAGTGTTAACAGAGTTTGGGTGGATTGTGCAGCCACTCAAAGCCAGAGACTGGAATTATTCACAGAACACAAAAGAAAACCCCACAGTATTTAATTAGCAGGAAACCCACACTTTTTTTTTAAACTCAATAAAAAGATGGAGATTTGCAAACATAAGTGACTTAATTTTCTTTAATCTGCATTTATTAGACATGGATGGAAATCCATTGACCTGGTGAGTGACTTGTGTGCTTTAAGGGATGGTGAGAATGCGGCCCTTGCAGTTGCCACTATTGGTTTTCTATAAACTACTCTCATACCTACTGCACTTCTGGATTTGCTTCCAGCCTACAGAACACACAAGTTTTATTGAGAAAACATGTAGATACAGAAGGAGAAAAGCTATCAAAAAGGCTGTTAAGAATTAATAAAAATTACCAGCAAGATCTTAGCAGAAGCAAATCTCTTTTGGACCAGACTTCGTGCAGTGAGTACTAAGAAACTTATATAATTGGACTGACAGTTTGTTGGTTTCTTTTCCAGCATCTGGTTGTCACTTGAACTACAATGCAGCTCCAATTATATTTTATAGGGAGCAATTTCATTTTTATAGTTTAGGAATCCTTTGGAATTGGTTTGTGAAGGGAAATAAAATATAAAGAAAAAGAAAAAGAAAGAAAAAGAAAAAGAAAAAGAAAAAGAAAAAGAAAAAGAAAAAGAAAAAGAAAAAGAAAAAGAAAAAGAAAAAGAAAAAGAAAAAGACAAAGAAGAAGAAAAAGAAAAAGAAGAAGAAAAGAAAAAGAAAAAGAAAAGACAAAGAAGAAAAAGAAAAAGATTGGCTGGCCTCAGAGCCTCTAAAGAGAAAGTGAGATCAGAAATCATAACTCAGACTGGCTGTTTGTAATGGCTGCTACTGAAACTGTTAATTCAAAGCAGTGCCCTGAAAATATCTATCAGTCTTATCCTCCTTGCCCATTTAAGGGGAAAGAATGAAATCCCGACAAAGTATTGGGGAGCAGTCCAAAAGTCTCATCTCTCCTCTCTGCACAAGCTAGTATGCTTCAGGAATAAAGACCTCAAATGACAAAGTGACTCTTTCTTTTTCTCTGCTAAATAAATCCATCCTTTTGGTGCTAGAACGAAGGACAAAAATACTGTCCCTCATCCTGAATGCAGCATACCACTCTGATCTCTTGCTTAAAGATGGATGTCCAGCTCGTACAGAGCAGGAAAATCAGTAACACTCAGTGTTTGCTGAGAGTAACCTCGTTTTGCAGCATCAGACAACCAGCAGCCATCCTCAGTGAAAGTTTGGGAAATTTCATCTTTGGGAGACTCGAGTGCAGTTCTCAGAGATGCTCTTTGCCTCAAGAATTGATTCCTGCCAGTAACTTTATCCTGTACAACAGCGTTTTCTGGTGCATCCTATTCTGACCTAAGTTTATGTTATATAGCACAGTAATTTATAGTGGCCCTTTACCTGAGCAAGGCAGCAGCTGGGAGGTGGGTTGAGCAGGAGGAGGTTCAGCCATGACAGGAAGATGCAGGGCAATTCAGTAGCTCTTCTCTCTGCTGTCAGCAGTGAGACAGTGACAATAAGTTACTGCCTGAACATCACTAAACACCACTGACCCCTGCCAGGCTGAATTACCTTCCAGGGTAGCCTTCAGTTCTGTTCTGGCTAATAAAATTTATATTTCAGGTCTGTACAAGGAAAAAACATTGATAGAAATTTTATATAAAAATCCTGTGATTAAACAAGCTGCTGAACATGAGCTTGTGCAGGTTTCCTAACTCAGGTGCAGCTTCACACATCTTTTAGATATCCAGCTTTGGGAGGCAAAAAAGAATAAGGCTCTCCCCTACACTACACTGGCATGGCACAAAAACAAGGATCTTGACATCAGGTTCATAATACGATGGAAGCATTTCCCATTTGTGTTCTCATATCTAGTTGTCTGCTTGCCTGTAAAACAATGCCTGCACTATCTCATTTATGTCCTTCTTGCATCTAGGGAGCCAGCATTAGAGGATACATAAATCATGATATGGTCCAGTAGTCTATTAATTTTGGGGAAGGAAAGGAAATTTATTTAATTAAGCAAGTGGCATACTACACTGCTGTTACACGGTCAACTGTCATTTTTGTATTAACTATTCAGATTCAAATGCATCTGAATTGTAATAGAAAGCACATTTCCACTAGGCCTTCAAGTTGTCTTCTCTCAGACAAGCCAGAAAAAAAATAGACTCTTATTTTCTTTAACATATAGCCCGGGACAGGTGCCAATCTTTTCCTCCATCCACTCAGAACCTCAGTCAAATCCATGCTCTTTTATGTGACTTTACCTGTATTTTTATCTATAGCTTCAACATTTTCAAAGCAGATCCTCACAAATGATAAGCTCTGTTCTAATAGCACAATGCAACTTTAGAGTTTTAAACAAAGAATAGTCCCATTGAATCTGACAGCTTTCCGTTTCTTTAAATCTGAAGCAAGACAGACCAAAATATGTTCCTTCATGTGTAGGCTGTGGTTAATTATCAGAGATGCACAGATATTTGTCTAAGAATATTATTTAGTCTTTACCATTTACAGTAATGTTTTAAGAAGTAAGAGCCTGATTCATTCCTGTGCAACCTCCTTTTATGACTGTGAATCTATTAAATCTTTTTTGTGCTTGAACATTTTGACTCCATGGACAAGCTGGTTTTATTGCTTTCTCTTTATAAAAAAAAGGTTGTTTGGGGTTTTTTATTTGTTTTTATGTTGGGTTTTGGGGTGGTTTTTTTTTGTTGTTTGGTTTGTTGGTTTTTTTTTTTTTTTATTCCAACAGAAGGTATTCCATATAATTGCAAACTCGTTTACAAATTGTAAATGCAGTGCCTTCCTCCTATCCTATTCCCTGATGGTTTTTTCCCTAAGACTTGCAACAAGCTCAAACAAGATAAACACTTCACAGGATGCAGAGAACTCTTTGAAAGTCATCTCATGTTTGGAGGTGTGACACAGGATCACAGAAATATTTCACCATTAACTTTGTAAAGATTCGCATCAATAAAGAAGCAATATCAGTAACACTCCTTCAGGGTACATTTTGCAAGTGTCTTACATAATGATAAAATTAGGCATGCAATTCTTCATTTGGGTTATCTGTAGAAGCCCTAGTCACCTTTCAGAAAGACAAGTTTCAATAAACACTGTGTCAATGCCTGGTTATGGAATTAAAACTTTTTACCTAGGCTTCCTTTAAATACATCATATTCCTAGGACTCTTTGATGTGTTTTTCTCCTTAACAGCAGTGGAGCTGCAGGGAATAAAGACTTTAGAAAAGACTCCATTTAGCCCCATAATATAACAGTGCTCACGCTGCAAGTGAAAGTTGTTTACACTGCTACCTTCCATATTTGAGGAACAGAAAAAAACAAAACTAGTGAGGGGCAGATCTCATCCCCTCACATGATGCAGGTCAGGGGAAGGCCAAGTTTGACAACTCAGCTGTGATATAACCTTGAATGGAGTAGAAGAGTCAATTCCCTTTCTTGCAATTTAAAGTTTGGAATCGTCCAAATCTGCATTCCCCATCATGCTGCTCTTCCACAGAGCTGTGTCTTTTCCTGCCAAGTCACTAAGTAAGAAGGCTAAGGCATAGCTTTTACAGGCACAGTGCTAGCACTGTGTAAGCCCTGCCCTGCACAGAGGTTTGGAAGGTGATGACAATGCTGCAAAGATCAGACACTGAACAGGGGCTGTGTGGAGAACTGTGAAGAAGCTGATAGTGTTTAAAGCAGTGACATTTCCCCAGAGATTTAGGTGAAGAAGCTTGGCATGAACTTAAATAGACAGATGCTTTTAATGATTGTGAAGAGTCGGGAAACTTTTTTCTTATAATACCTTTTTTGTCAGTGAGGGTTAAAGCAAACAGTCATCCATGATCCCACTGTGTAATTGCTTCCATTTTGTTTAGGCAGTTTAACCTCCCTTTAACCCCTCTGACTACTGTTCAAGACGAAATAAAATGACTTTGATGATCTTAGGCCAGCAATAATAATAAACTCCTCTGGTGTTGTAAACTTCTTTGTGTGGAGGACAGAGAGACTGATTACTTCTCCAAACTGTTTGTGTTCTGTGATTGATAGTGACCAGTTGGAATTCCCCTCGTTTGTCCCTGTGTACCTCCATACATGGGTTATTTAATCCACTGGCACTTGGGAGGAGTTTACCTCAAGGCATGGTGAGGGTTCAAAGGCACAATGAAGAATGGCTTTCCATACATGAGTTTTCGGGGCGGAGCCTTCCAAAACCTGCAGTCTCCTCGCTTGTGTAACAAGCTGGGAGTTAGAGCCTCGACTAGCATAAATAACTTCAGTTCAGATGAATTAGTTTTATTGCCAAGGTGTATCAATTTCATTAAAGCTTGCTCGGGAGTACTGTTAGCCATTCAAAGACAAAGCTGTGCCATTCAAATTATCTCATCACTTTTGGCTGCTGACAGATCCGAGGCATCTCCAGACCACTCAAACTCCATCACTGCTCAAACTATCCATACCTGCAATTCCAGCATGACAGCGTGCTCTGCAATTACCACAAAGTGCAGGAGGCTACAAGAAAGACATGCTGTGGCAAGAAATGTCTTTTAAAAATATGCAGAGTAAACACAATGCTGAGTTAAATTGACCTGATTTGCATTCATAAATAAGGTAAGGTGAATGTAATTATGCTGTGGCCATGGACTAAAGGTCACATGTCATGATTTTTAATTATAAACACCCTAACAGCAAAACAGCAATGATGCATGGATCTGGGAGGCCATCCATATTGTAAAGTTTTAAAAACCTCAAACTCCCACAGATGTGTGGGCATCCCTGGATACAGGGGAGAAAGCAGGAGTGAGAGTCCCCTCTCCTTAAAGTCTGTCTTTCGTCAAGTTTGTTATCTTTGGAAATATATTATTAGCCATATTTTGTGGTGAAAATGAAGTTTCCGAAGTAAATTGCCATTAACTTAATGTTGGTGCTGCAGATTACCCAAATTCTTATTTCAAACATATTTCAGAACCAGAAACAGGTAAGTTTCTTTTCAAAGGCTTCTGCTATTCTGACTCTGTGGCTGTTGCTGCAGGATTTAACCATTCCTTTCAAGTATGAATGATCAGAAGTTTCGAGATGAAAAGAACATGCAAGAATTTTTTAAACATAAAGAAAAGATGTTCAACCATGTAACTTGGCCCATAATTTAGTTATTAGAGTATCTAGTAGGCTGAGATATCAACAAATAAATCAAAATAATGTGGAGAAATTCTTGTATTCCCTCTGCTGATGGATCCACATTGCCCCTACAATGCTGCTGAGTGTGTGATTCTCGGATCAGTCTACACTGGGCTAAATTATGTTAGCTTAGGTAGCTTTAACTCTGAACAGTTGCTTCTGCTTAATCGTTTTAACCCTAGGTGGACTGCAGTGAACTCCTAAAAACTTTATCAGAGAGGGAATACTCATTAAACAAAGCAAAGCAGGATTTGGTTTGGTTTTTTTTTATTTTTCTTTCAAGAAAACCCTAGAAAAGTCTATGCCTGGTTTTAGGCTTACATTTTCTTGCTCATTTTGGGGTTACCAGATTTTAGAAAGGTAAAAAGTCTGAGATTGAATAGCATATGTTCCTCAGCAACTGGGGCTTCACCGGCTCGTATAAAGAACTAGAACACAAAATGTAAACTGCCAACATATATGACACAATAATGACCACATGTGAAGCAAGGAATCCCAGAAAAAGAGTAATTCTAGACTGATCTTTTGAGCCCATCTGTGCGTGTGCTGTTTAATGGGGCAAACTGCTCCCTAAATTTTTGCTTTCCATGTGGATGGATTAGGCAAGATATGAACATTAATGTCAAATTTATGCCTGAGGAAAATCCTACCATTTACTGAGGACAGAGTAAGGTCCAATACATATTTTACTGCAAAGTGAGATCAATTAATTATTTGAAATAGTGTTCCCACAGCTGTAACCTTCTTTACCTGAAGCTCAGACAGGTGCATAATTCTTCCCTGTCTTTGAAAACTACCAAAGGATTTTCCTTTTGGCACTTGCTTCAAAACTGTAGTCCTCACTGATCACTACAAAAAGGGATAAAAGCAATAGCACGCTAAAGAGGGAAAGATCAGAAGAGTATGGTGTTAATTCACAGCAGCAAGGACCACCTCAGGAAGAAGATGCCTCAGCAGACTCTGGATTTCAGTGTTCTTTTGCAATATGAGATACATTAAACAGGGTCCTCCATGATCCAGATCTGACTCCTATACTGAAGTGACTTCAGAAAGGTCATCCTTCAGGTGTGAAGGAGATTTCTGTGCTTTGGCCATCTTTGCGATGATTTCTCGCACCACTTCACACGTGTGTCATAAGCCTTCCTGATAAAGTTTTCATACAGGTGGAAAAGATGTTTTCAAGCAAATTCCATTCTCAGTCTGAACATCTATTTAAATGCAAGCAGATTTTTTCCCCAAAAAACACCTAACAAATTAAAACATCTGCTTCAAGGGAATCACAAGTTTATTGCTGTCATAACAACCTGACATTTGACATGCTGTACTTGGCTGAATTAAAGCCACAGTACACCATACTCCAGAGAAGCAGTGCTGAGTTATAGTTTGCTGGAACATCTGCAGAGTAGAAAATGCATGTTAGCTCTCAAGTTCAAAGAGCTCTTGGAACTACATTCCCTAAAAACACAAACTGGAACATGGTTAGTTTCTCTTTTTGTTTTGTTCATAAAGTTGTTTGTGAGATATAAATATACTTAATTCTGAAACTTAGAAATCTGCCCCTGAACAGAAACACTATCAAGCCAGGCCAGCTGAAAGATCCTTCTTATAATATTGTGCTCCATGGAAAAAAAAAAGTGTGTTTTGGGGAAAAGGAGAGAGAGAACCAGATAAGCACTTCCCAAAGTGCTCTTCCAAGTAGGACTTTACTGATGGACCAAGGAAGAATTTAATGTATTGCTCTGTTTATGGCTTACTTGGATGATCTGCTCTGCAGTTTAGTTCCAGTTTCCTGTTTGCAAAACAGAGACCATAGTAACACTTTGCCAGAAATGGCTCTCTGAGTTTGTTATGTGAACTGTCAGATCCTTCTGTAGTACCTCAGGAGTGGAGGCCTTGTAAACATGGAGACAGAGGGATGGAGGCAAAAACACATAGAGGGCAACCTACCCTTTTTCTTTCTTTGCACTTCATTTCTCAGAGCAAGGTAGAAGAATAGAAAGACTTAACTATTACTGCTTTCTTCTCACTTTGGTATCTCCATCCTCTTTCACAGATCAAGGAGTAATAAGGAAATGTTGCTTACCACTTCAGAAGCTAGTAGTCAAGTCATCCTAAATCACCAGACTATTTCTAACAGAATAACCTAAGGGAAGTAATAAATATCAAGCACACATCAAAATCTAACTTTGGGGGGAATTTTTTTTTTTATGAGGTTGTTCTAGAATTGTTTTAAATTTTTACTTTACCGTGGAAGTCTCTACGCAGTTCAACTCTACTCTGTATTGGCTTAACACATTACTTGATAAAAAGCTTACACATTTGACTCAGAGAATATTTGAGTACTGTTTCCATTATGTGGGGAGAGAACTTCCTCAAGGATTTCTGGAAATACTATGTTCTAAATTCCTGTCATTTTCATTTGACCAATATTATAAATATATGCAAAAGCTTTAGGAAGAGACTGGTATAACCCTGTAACATTTATGTCCTTGGCATGGAAGGCAACTGCATCCTGCTCTATGGCCACTCATTTTTGCAAAATTATGCAACACCTGAATGGGAAGAGCAATCCCTTCAAGGGATAGCTGAGGGCCTTCTGCTAAAGTTTAAAACATTTAATGTTTTGGTTTGCACTAATCAGCTGCATCAGTTGTGTATGTGGTTGACTCCTCTTAAATAAAACAGAAAAGGAGAGAGCAACTAAACAAAAACAGGTACAAAAAAGACATTAATTCAGCAGCCTGATGCTGAGTCAGAACTCTCAGTGGCTCTGTCTCCTCTAACCAGCCCTCAAAATACTTGAAGAACTGGCAAGCTCAAGAAGACTAATATGGTAGTGACAGCATGCTACATGGAAAACAGAGCGTAGACAAAAGCAAACAGGTTGACAAAGCAAAAGATTTATGTTCATATTGTGGATACAACATTTTCACAGTACCCATTGTGCCCTTTCTTTGGATCAACTGCAGGCAGCATTGCATGCTGTGTTGTGACTTGGCTGACATGGCAGGAACAGCAACTTCTTTAACACTGATGCAAGATAAGGGGAGCAGCTGCTCCCATCTAGACCCAAAGATACATTCCTTTTTTCCTTCCTTTCAAAAGTCAGTCTCTACCTCTGTTCTGTCAACACTCTCCTACTAAGGGTCAGGGAAGAATTCATTCCACCTCTTTTATCACATACATTCATATGTAGCACTTCATTTACTGAGGTATTTGTTGCGGGAGATGATAACTCTTAACTCCTAAAGGTTTGGAAGACTGGGTCTTCTGATCGTAAGTTCTTGCTCCTAGAGGTCAGATGCTGCTTGCTTAGTTATGTCAATTTTATTACAGTCACCTCACTTTCCATGTGCAATGGGCATTTGATGATTGATGTTTCGTAATGGGACATTCCTACTGAACTCTTTAAGAAATTCTTTCCCTCCATTCAAGAGTTCAAAGGAAAGAGAAAAATTGAAACAGCAATTGCATAAGATTTATGTACTGTACAGTGAGAAGCCAAATACTCTCCTGTTGAACACAGTTATCTAGCAGCAATTGGGAACAGCATGTGGAAACCGACTTCAGGTATTCTTGGCTTGAAATTGCAGTCCATTTTTATAAAACAATGGAAGATAAGGAGAATCAGAAAAACAGACTGTAGAACATTCTAGTTCAAAAGTATGAACTAATTATGCTATTTGAGGCAATACCATAACAAGATATATTTATGTCTACAGTGCACTTCATTCTTTTAGAGTCTCAAATATGAAGGTCCTGACAAATAATTTCTATTTTCTACCCTTGAAATTGCAATTTCTTTCCATCTGGTTATGGCTTCTAAGAACTGCATTCACAAAGCCAGCCCTCCTACACCATTTCTGGAAATGTATAATTAATTTATAAATTCAGTTGAACAGACATCATTATAATCTCATCTGACCACTTGCATTTTTTGCTATAAAAACAAATTCATCAAAAGATCAGAACTTATTGACTGTTTTGCCAACAGAGGAACAGAAAAAAATGTTCAGCTCTGAGTCATTCTGCATGGAAATTTAGGTATTTCTGTTACTATAATTAAGGTGTTGTATTTCCCGTTTTTAAATGAAGAACTAATTGTGAGTGTGTGATCTTCAGACCACCAATGTCTCTGTGCTTATTATAAGTGGTATCTTTGAAGTTTTTAAAAGAGGCTTACAAGTGAAGTTTGATAAGTGTATTCTTTATTTAGGTGCACATAAAATTAGATATTTTTTGGTACACATGGTAAGAATTTTGTCAGTACCATCCCACCTGCCTTCATGAATTGGTGCTTTATTTTTCAGCACAACTCACTGTAATACCTGCAGTGTTTAAAATTACTGGTTTTGAACTGTACATAGAGAGACCATGATTTATATGCTCTCATTCCAGGTATTCCATAAACACTTTAGCAATGTGAATTTCATTTCCAGGACAAGTGCTGCCACTTAGTTGCAAGCAGACTATTTCATTCCCAGGCATTTTAAAACAGCTAGTAAAAAGTTGAATGAGAAACTGCTTAAAAATACTTATTTAAAGTGGGAAAAGTATCTATGCGTTGGGATAATTTGAGAATACAAAAAGTTCAGATGTTTCTAACTTTCTGAAACTTAGTCACATACCTCCAAGTTAAATCTCCTTAAAAGCAGAAGGATAATAAAGGGTTTTAGGGTCCCGTTGCAGCAAAAAGTAAACCGGTAAAAATGTGTTTGAAAGATATGATCAAAATTATCTATCTGTTAAAGCAGGTTGCAAAGGCCTAGAAACTCTGCTATAGTCTGCCTAGGCTCTTGACACTTATCATTTCAGGAACCTAGTCTCTCTCCAAATAGCATCAGGCAATATGACAGACACCTGTCATTGGTGACTTCTCTCTACTTTCTCCTCAGAACTGTCTGTGCTGTGTTGCATGTTGGTTTGCTAAAATTTTACATGCCCACACTATTCAAAACCTATGGAGGAAGGCAGGGAGGAGTATTGCTGGAAAGAATGGAAAGGGGTGAGATTTCTCACGGTTCATGTGTTTGTATGTAATTTACACCCTGAGATTAATCTAGAACAGAGCTCAACTTCTTGGCTCCAGAAAAGATGGAAAAGAAAGGTGGTGTCTAACAGCAACAGGCAAAGTGTAAGAGTACCTGCCCTTCCTCCAAAAGAAACAAATATTCTTGATTTAAGGTACTATGCCCTTAATAACACACAATGAACCTGTGCAATTCTCTTTTGAGAGAGCTGGTGGATGAAAAAACACCCCATGACCTCAAGTTACTTGATTTTCTCAGGAACTCGCATCCCTGAAAACTCTTTCCTGTGTATATCCAACTGACACTAACAATTTGGAAGCATTTACTAAATAAAAACAAATAAATATTAGTAACATTGAAAGTCCTGGTTTCCTTAAAGGTCTAATGGCTTAAAAGGCAAACTTCAAGAAATTCTGGTCATAAAAAAAATATTTCAGTTCTAGCTCCTTCTCTTTAGCAATTTATTCTGGACAATGTCAGCTTGTTGATGGAGTAACAACAAAACCCCACATTTAACAGAGCTGTGTGTTGTCATAAAACAATATAACAAACCCATAAATGAAGGTGAGTACTCTCTTTTCTGTTCCTTAAAGACTATCTTTTGAGAAGCAGCATTATGTTCTCAGACTTTGAATATTCACGTTTTCAGGACTTTAAGAAGGATTTTAGACATAACTTCAATGTAACCTATATTTTTAAAGAATGAAAGAGTAAAAAGAAATATTTAGAAATGTATTGGGTTTCCATGGCAAGGTTCTGGTAGTGGGAGGGAGCTCTAGGGCTGGCTTCTCTGCCCCCATGTCCAACATAGCCAATACCACCTGGCTTCAAGATGCACCCACCACCAGTTAAGGTTGAGAATCAAGAGAAAACTTAAGCCCAGGAAGGAGCAAGTGGTGGGGCAAGGTGTTTTTTAAGATTTGCTTTACTTTTCATTATCCTACTCCAATTTTCATTGGTAAAAAATTCGGCTAATTTTCCCCAAGTCAGGTCTGTTTTGCCTGTGACAGTAATCGATGAGTGATTTCTCCCGGCCCTTATCAACTCATGAACCTTTCATTATATTTTGCTCTCTTCTGTCCAGCTGAGGACGAGAGTGATACAGAGGCTTTGATAGGCACCTGGCATCCACCCAGGGTCAAAACATCACAATAAAAGAAAAAGGGAAAGATACAAACCAGCACTGACAGTGTCCTTTCCTACCAGAGTGATTTCTGCCATGTCATGCTGATCTTGGTCACAGCAGAAAAATGCCTCAGAAGCACAAGAGCTATTAGCAAAGAAAACTTGCCTTTGACTGAATCAATGAATAGCCCCAAGACTGTCTCTCCTTTGTTTGTGTATGTGTTGTTGTTTGAGTTTCTGGAGCTTGATCATCCTAATAGGACTGAATTTTTTTGTAAGGATTGATGCTGCATACCAGATTTCCTCTATTCATCATGAAAGCACTGACACACTATTGTCACAAACATAAAAGGACCTACTTAATCCAACTGGCCCTGAATTCCCCACCAATTAATTTCGGATGAGTCTCCTGGTCAGAACAAAAAATCAAGAGTCAAGCAGATGCTGGGACTGAGTTTGAATTGAGGCATTGAATCACTGGATGACCTTGTGGACAGTCTCTTGACCTCCATGTGCCTCAGCAATCCAACAGCACTGCTGGGGGAACAGCGGAACCTCACTGCACGCCAGATGCCGTGCCCAAGCCTTCCAGGATAAGTTACAAAACAGCAAAATAAGCATGCTAATACAGAAACATTTCCTAAATTATTCAACTGACCCGTTTGACTTCTTCCTCAAAGGCTGAGTGTGACCAGGAAGTCAGTGAGGAACAAGGTTGATTTCACTTGTTCTTGCTGGATGGGTTCCACTCACTGTTTAGCTGCAGAACATCCAAGTGGGATTGCCAGAAATGCCCTTAAAATACATTGCCAGTGCTGGCAAGACAGAAAGTACAGGCAAAAGCACCTGTGTGTGTGCTGAGCACAGCTGTACATGGACTACTAAAGAAGTTTCCATGGTGTACATGCCAGAGTGCTGCTAAGAAAGAAAGGCAGCAAAATTCATCAAGGTTCAAATCCGTGGAAGGCAAGCATCACTCGCTGATGTTTTCCAAAGACTTTCTGCACAGTCATCTCCTCTCTGAAAATGCATAGTATCCCTTGTTCTCCATCAGTACAATTTGCTCTGCACACCTCCACGGTCAGTTTATGCAGCTCGTGATCCGACTTCCCCTGAGGAAACAGCTGTCTCACTGTGAGATATTATTGTCCCATCACTTTACAGGCAACACTGATGTGAGCCAGTGGCTCTAGAACGGAGCACAAAAGTGCTGTGCATCCTCTTCAGAGCAAAATCACTCAGGTCAGTTTAAGAAGCCCTGTACTATTCAGTAAAAGCTACCTATTGGATTAGACAGAATTAGACAGTTTACATAAATTATTTTCTCATTTTACATCACTAGGTTGAAAAAAAGAATTATGTAGGCAATGAGGAGCAGACTTTACCATAGAAACAGGAGTCCACTTCCCAGCTGAGCATTCTGATTTCTACATAGGGGCACCTAAGGATCATGAGCCCCTGTTCCTGCATTGCTGGTCATAATTTATCAGGATAGATGAAAAATCCCTTCACCCAGAACACATCACGAAAGGTAGTGAATGAAGGCACTGCACTGTGGTATGGAAACTAGGAGTCCTGTCTTTCTGGAAGCAATACTGCAACGATTGGTAATTATATCAGAAGGTATGCCAATACTTCTTTAAGTTAATTTAGTCCAGTCAGATGTGATCTAGAGGTGTCTAAGAAGTCACGTCCATGAGTATACTTCATTTAGGGCACATATTTCCTGAACACCAAACAATCTTAGTTCAGCTGAGCAAAGGCAAGAAAGTTAATGCAAATACTCAGCAGAGCAACTAATCTCCTTCCTAAACTTTTTATAAAAACTTTTAAGTACCTTGAAATGTTACTGTCCAGCCACTTTTAGCATAACAACATATTTTTCCCAAGCAAGTTTTGTGTGTGTTTAGAAAACACTCAGGTAGAAGACAGAAAATGAAACTGAAAACATACTCCTCACATAGACATCTCTCCATAAAGGCAAGTCTGTATAGAAAGATTCACGTTCTATCTGCTAGGCACCTAACAGTGCATAATAAAACTGAAACCGTAGCTGATGCTTTTCTCAATAGTAGGTAAATGTCCCTGTGGTTTCACCAGGATCACAACTGAATGCTGGCTTGGACTTAATATAACTTTTCCTTCTGTCTTTAACTTCTTTAACTTCAGTTTTATGTATCACAAACAGTAACGACTGAAAAAGCTTGCTTCAAGTATTAATAAACATTAAAAATATGCTATGCCATTCTACAGAAGTGAAGCTTGTACTCAATGTGATGCATTTAGCAATGTCCTTGAGTTACCTGTATTTAGGATGTAACCTAAAACCACAGCTTTTGACCACTTTTATAGCTGTGAATGGTCCCCTGGCTCCTTTCACTTGAGCAGGGGTGTTAACCCCAGTGTCCTGGCTAACTTCCAGCTTACATAATGATATTATCCTGCCTTAAATTCTCCAAGAGGTCCTAACTCGAGAAGCTAGTCTTTACTTTCTCTTCCTTGAGAAACAGTGCTAGCAGAAAATACCTACCAATCTGTGTCTGAAAGCCAACTGAATTTTCACATTGGAGTAAATGATCCCTTGTACAGACATGCACACCTATGTGTCTGGTTTTTTGTACTGATTGCTTGGATATATGGATAAATATGCATACACATATTTAGAGTTGTACTGGAATGGTCTTCTTAGCAGAAGGAAATATTTTTCAGCTTGAACTGGTTATAGCATTTTCTAAAGAATTATGTAACATACAGAGCAGAAAAGAACAAAAGCTGAGAGGATTTAATTAAGTGACATAAGATGCCTATGGCAGAAGAGGGAACTTAACCCAAGTCTCAAAATTTCAGCTTTCCGTATGACATCATTTTTTCCCCTGAAGAAACACTATGTAATATAGTGCAAAATATATAACAAAGGTATAGATATGTGTAATACAATGAGGAGTCTGTAATGAAGACTATATAGTATAACAAAGAAATATAATGATCTAACCTCATCTCTGAAAATAAATTTGTTTTGGAGAGAAAAGAAAGTACTGTATCTGCTTTGGGGTGAGTGTCTTCAGAACAGTGTTGAAGACTCATCCAACGATTATAAACTAGATGCCTCAACCTTCACTCTATTTCTGCCCTTCAGTCACCCTTTTCCCTACATTCTACTCCTCTAATTCTAAGGATAATGTTGACATACCTACGTAAGGGAACCTTTACTACATTAAAGAAGACTACCACACTCTCTCTGTGTCAAAACCATGGAAGGGTGTGCTCAACTTATACCACAGAAACTGATTTCCATATATTTCATGACTCATTATTTGCACATTGGTGGTGTAACCTTACAGCAATATATGCTTGTGGTTTTCATTAGAGAGGGAGCATCACTTATGGTTTCACACATCTCTACTCTCTCTCCATACAATTACTTTGCAAATACTTTGGCAGAGGGCAAGGGAGAAGAGATGGTGGATTTGTTAGCATTCGTTATGACAGAACACTGAAAAATCTGTGGCCTAATGATTTTCCTGTCACAGACTTTCTATATGCCCCTGTTTTTTCCATCTACAGAACTGCAATAATTTTTAATGAACTCATAAGAGTGTTGTGAAGCTGAACATAGCATTGTCCTGGTTTGTAAACTACTTGGAGATTTTTGGCTAAAAGGTGCTGTTAAAGTGCAAAGAAGTTAATTGAAATTACAGGAGTCAATTCCTAATGTGTATCTCCGTGTTTATGAGCAGATTTTTCACCTCGCCCTGTGGAATTTGAGATATAAAAAACACACTCAACCTCAGAGAACTTACAATCCCAACAGAAAGTATAGATGAAAGGCCAGAAGAAGTTTAAAATTATCATCCCCATTTTAGAGAGAAAGAACTCAAACATGAGTGACATATTTGTTTCAGTCTGCACAGAGAAGGAGCAGCAGATGCAGGGATGTGAAGGCACATCTCCTGAAGCCCATCCCAAGTGCTTAATATAGATGAGATTCTAGTTAGCACAGTCCCTCTACATTCTTCCCGCTGCCCTGGCAGTAAGTCTAATTACTGAATTTTACTGCTGTTAGAAAGGTAAAAAAGGTCCTTTAAAAACCCACAGCTAGCTTGGAAACCAAATACAGCAGCATGCTTTGTTTTATCACCTTCTTGTTTAGTTAACCTTTTTTTTTCCCCTTTTCTTTTTGTTGTCACATGGAGCTCATGAAACTCCTTAGTTTTGATAGTGGCTTTTATTATGAGTGTTTCTTTAGGTAGCTGAAGTGGCTGAGAGCAGGGCTTGCTGAGGAAGTGCTCAGCCATGGCCCACTGGTTGATGTCAAAAGGCCAGCATCTGGTACCATTCTCCCAGTGCTCAATTGCTTCTTTCTTTCAGCTCTTTTCAGACCAAGGTACAACTTGAGAAGTGCACTTTGTGTTATAACAGCCCTGATAGAATGGCAGCTTTATGTGCATAAATCTGTTCACGCTGCCAACACCACAATTTAGCCAAATAGCAACTGCAGCCACAATACCAGGAGGCCAAAGTTTTCTAAGACTAAATTTGTCACCTCGTCTCTTGCAAGTAGCTGCCTACAGACCTGAATATGACCTTAATTTGATTGTCCCATTGTACACAAGCTACAGAGAAAATTGAAAAGTGTTGATTTACTGTTCTATAGATTCTCTCAATTTTTCTTTACTTTTTTTTTTTTTTGGTATATTCTTCACAAAATTATATATTTTTATTTAAATACTGAGGAAAAAGCTCAGCTGAAGCAGTGACAGAACCATGGTTAGCTGTCAACAAATCTATGTAAAACCCAACTGTCAGAATTTACTGATCTGAACAAAGGGAATTTAATTTTGATTTTATTGAAATATAAAATTTCCTTGAATTAAAACCAAATGAATATATCTTTATAGTCAAACTGAGACTATATGAAGGCAGACAGCATCAAGTGCTAGTTCACAGAGTGAGGTCAGCACTCTTTCTTCACTGCATTTGCCAATGTTTATGTTTTTTTCTAATCAGGGGAAAATCAGAGCCATGTGGACACCTACAGGAAAAACAGCAGGTCTCAAAATGTTATTGGCAGGGTGAAATTTGTGATTCTCCCATGACACTTCATTTTTTTGTCAACTTTGTTTCAGTTACATTTTCATGTTAATGTCTTCTATTTTGTAAAGTCATTTGGTTTGGAAACAAGTTTTCTCATGGTTTTTATAGAATTGTAGAACAGCCATTCCCAAGTGGAACTCCTATAAAGAAAAGCTTTATTTTAATCCACAAGCCTAAATCTAATATATAACCTCTCTATTCTTATAAGGCAGAGGTTAATACAGCAGGTGTTTCAAGTTCCTGGGAGATGCATTAAATAGACAAATTTAAACCATGATTAATAACAATTTTTTTTTTTCATTTGGAAGGAGAGGAGACTATGAAATTTCAGTCAGGTATGTACTATAAACAGCTTTAGGATACAAATAACCCTCATAACACCTGCATGTGGGGAAACAAAGTAATATTTTAGAGTGTGTTTAATAGAACAAGTTGAAAAACCCCACTATTAAATGAAATATTGAAATGCAAGTGCATAGCAGTCATAATTTTTAAAAGAGGGACCCAAAATAATGAACAAACAGCCAATAACTAGAAAATCACCTGAAGTAGTGAATACAAAGGACTTATTAAAAATATCAAATTTACCTTTTGAAAGACCTGTGAAATTACATGCATCATGATAAAGCGTGCAGGGCAGGCAAGGCAAGCATGTGCTGTAAAGATCTGGACAACCTATGGCTGTACACGTGCAGGAAACACAGCAGGTTCCCAAGCACATGGAAGCATAAACGTTCAGGAGAGCAGGCCTGAAGGCACTTTGTAACGTTCCATTATGGACCTGCCTGGCTTGCAAAATTTTGCCTATCTTACAGTGTGTCAGCAGAGGAGCTGAACAGATCAAGGGTTAATGGGACATGGTACAAGTTAAACCCAGCTGGGCACATCGCTCCAAACAAAACCACCAAACTGTGGGATATGAATCCTGTCTTTGCTGGTATCAAGCCTCTTCCTTAAGCACTACAAAAAGAAACACTTCTGTCCTCCAGCCTTAGAGACTTGTGTTAAACACAGCTACAGCAGGCCTGAGGGTGCACGCCAGAGCTCTGACTCACTGGTTTGAATGAAAAAATATGATCTGGGAAGAAAGATAAAGGATTTTTGTTAAATTTCTTTTAAGTCAGAAGAGCTAAACTTAGGGCAGATTCCAGAGTTTATTCATGTGAAAACCACTGTATAAACAATCTGAAGTTCATCTGACTGTATTATGTGTGCTTAGATTGAGTACTGGGAGTGGTGTGTTTATCCATTCTATACAGGATGGGATGCTGATTTAGATAGTAGCTATAGATTGGTCACCCAATTAATATCTAATCTTGATGTGTAAATCTTTTGACTGACTCATGTTTAAGTCTGTTGGAAAGAGACTGTGTTCTAGGTTCTTGGAAGTCCCTTATGAATCCAATGGGTGATTATTTAACATCTTGCTTTCTTATCCCACTTAGTCTACTCTCAATACTATCTGTCAGTCAGAGAATTAATCATGGTGAGTCACTATTTACAAAGAAAAGAGTGTGACATGTCCAAGAGGACTTCAACGACTACAAGCCAAATCCGCATGCAAACTTTGCAAAGTAACAAAAGCAAAAGCAATCAAGAGTGAAAACTATACCTGTGGATTCCCTAGATGTAAAGGAGGTTATAAGGAGTGTATGAACATTCCAAACAACTTTGGCTTTCCTTCAAGTAATGGAAGCATCCAAGGGGATATTAAAAGAAAGAGTTTGGGGGAACTGGTGTCGGTGAAAGGTCTCTGCCCTTTGCTTTCTGAAATCTAATGAACTCTTCTATTAAGACAGAAGAGACTTGTAACTGCTTAAAAATGTCTACTAGCCAATATACATTTCTTGATCCTGTAAGATCTGTAATCTAATAGGATACAAAACTCTGAGTTATATTTTTTGACATATTCTGCTGGCTTTGAGTGTGGGGGACTGTTTTCTCCACTGATATTATTTGACATAAACAAGATGTGCTATTTTTTTCATCTGAGTTGTGTTAAATAACTGAACAGTTACTTGTGGATGTTGGATTCAATATGGGGAAGTAAGTTATGGTTCATAATTTAATACACATAGTGGATTTGAAATGGTCTCTAAAGAAGCTCAGAGGAAAACTCATATACAAATGCTTATTGGTTTGCTTTAGATTTTTGTTTGTACAGAGAAACCAAGAAGCATACATAACAAGAACTTGGTGTTTCTCCAGCTATCTGAACCAGTATTTCATTTTAAATATTTCCATGTGTTTATGAAGCTGAAATATTTTTTATGCAAACAACCATGGTATAATTCTCTCTTTGAAGTTACTAGGCACAATAAATAAAAAAACCCACCAGAACAATAATATTGAGACTTTGACTTTAGAATATCTTAGGAAACAGACATATCTTCAGGGTGGTTTGCTGGTGGGAAGGTATGGCAGAGCAAATACAGCAATGACATGTGATATGTTTTCATTCCTCCCATAATATTTCAAGTCAGTAGAAGCTTAATTTGATGACCAGTCTCCGTGAAATATGGTGATACAGTTAAAATGGCAAAAAGTGCCAACCTGACTGACAGAAGTTCCAACCTGATTTACAGAGTGAGTCACACACATCCTTTAAGAAGCTTTGGGTAAGGAGGCATTCAGGCTGGCTGGAACTCCTTCATTCTTTTTGAAGCTTCGACATCTACCATATACTACACGGCTAGTATACTATAGTATGGCCAGATCTTAGACTAATTATTACTTTTTCCTAGCTCTGGTAAGTCCACAAGGCCAGGTGTTCAACATAAACATCACACAGCTGGTGCTACACATCACCCCACCTCCATATACCTCAGTGAAACCAGGTCAGCTTACACAAGCTGGGCACCTTCATTTTGGCTCTGCAAAATGGATCAGGCAGCATATGCATTTAATTTTACATCCTGACTTGTGGATCTGTCTCTAGGACATCTGACAACACTTGATAAGTTAAAGGTTTGGTGAGTCACGGTTAGTTACAGATTGAGTATCCCAAATCCTCCCTGCCTAGAAGGAGGATTGGGAAATGCCATGGACACAGTGCCCATCTGTAAAGAATAATAAAGCCTCAGCTGTTTATGTGGAGATGGATGTTCCCACTCCAGTGTTGCTGATGGCTCCATTCTGCGAGATGTCAGCAAAATACTTGAGCACTTGTGACTTTCATGAACAAAGGACAACGGAATTTCTCATCTGCTAGTACGCTTTGTGTTAAAAAGCTGATTTGCCTGAAAGTCATTGCTGCAAAGTTCTTTCACTCTGTGCATTGATGAATCAGGCATACTGTAAAGTTGAACCTGAGTTAGGGTTTTTGAAGGATAGAGTTAAGAATTAAAGGAGAATTTTGGGTTTAAGGTTAGAAAAATTTTGTCTTTGGTGTTATTCCCATGGGATCAATGGAGATTTAGTAGGGGTGAATTTTATTTGGCATGTTTAACCAACACTTCATCAAAAACTAATTTTCCTACATCTAATCACCCAACCAGCCTCTTTCAGTTTTTATGGTCAAAAAAATGGGAGCTGGTGTCACTGACATCATAGATTTTCTTCTACAGAAAAGGAAGGAAATTTCACCTCACTTCTAACTTGCTGTGCAATAATCACAAAGTGTCACTTTGTTTATTAACTGTATGTTGATGTACAACTGCAGTGCGAAAGTGACCCCACAGTCCAGTCACGACAATCACTGGCAGGTTAGATTTTGCTTAAATAATGCCCCTTGCTCTGCTGAAAACAAGTGTAGCCCCATCCAATTGCCAAACTCAACATCCTGCTGCTAAAGGCAAGCTGAATGTTGCACCAGTGTGACAGTAGGTGAGTAGGAGAACTTCTAAATGATATTATCAGTTGTTAAGAGAAAGACATCTTAATGAGAGCTACAAGGTTTTGGTGGTTACATAGCCTTTGCAAAGCCTTCTCTGGAAATAGCACATAGTATTTACTTCAGAAACTAAACCAGGGATTTGTTCTTATGGCACTTTCTTACAATTATCAAATTGGAAAATTTATGAAGAAATAGTGACATCAGAAAAAAAGTATGTTTGCTCTTGTGAAGATGCAGAAAGGCACAGCTTGGTATGAAGCACCAGAGAGAATCTTGAGTGTCAATGTCTATGTTGCTGTTGTAAGCATTGACATTATACAATTCTCTTAGAAACTTGTTAGACTTCAACATTAAAATTAGCTGGATTTTTGCCTCCTAATATTTAACTTTCTTTATTTTCATCATTCTGTTTGGTATTTTGTTTCTGTCGTTTCAATGGTAGATTCCAAGCAGCGTCAAGTCAAGATACTACTAATTTTTCTGAGTTTTCTGGGAGTGTCATGGAATAGCTGTTTCTGAAACTTGACATTATCATTAATTCAATAAGTAAAAATACAATTAAAACAAAGGAACTACATCTTTTCACACTTACATGAAACATAAGCTCTGAAATTCCATGAAAATATTAAATTTTCTGCATTAAAGTTGGTACTGACATGGGGAAATAGAAGTTAAAATAGCACAAGAGACAATTTCTAAACATGTGTCTAGACTGCATGAAATATGCTGTTCCCTGGAACTCTGATTCCTCAGCTGGCTAGGAAGCAGGACATAGCAGAGCACACCATGACTTTGCACTGTTCCAGGCGGATGTGCTTCCCTTCCAAGGAAAGCATGGCAAGGAAGGAAGTGCACATGAGTGTCATCTTTATATGGCTCTGGCGTTTCAGACAGAGACCATACTAACTCTGTTTTTCCAGATTTTGCTATTTTTTTTTCCTAATACCCACTAAAATTCTAATAGGTGTCTAAGCCACTTTTCAGATTAAATTTCACTTTTAAAAATGGCTTGGTCATGTGGGACCAGACTCTAGCCATATTACTTAGTTTTCTGTTTACCCTTAAAAAATACAGTTATCAGGTGGGTTCCTAAGAGTTTAATGTCTGACAATAGAAATGTTTCATATTATTAAGGACCCCATTTGAAGAATTTTATCCTAAGATTTCTACTGTGACTTTCTGAATAATTCTTTGACAAAAGAAGTGTTAGCAACTGTATCTAAGGGTCTGAAGTACGAACGTGATTCATTGCTGTATGTGATGGTGTGGTATTTGTACAACCACAAATATCTGGGTAAACAGAGTCTCAATTTTAGAATTAATTCTTATTTCTTTGTATTTGCATTGTGTCTGGTTATTCCACTGTAAAATGTAACCATAAATTGCACATGCCTGGGGAGCAGGGTGTGAAGCTTAATATTTTATCTTCTTCAATTAGTCACCATTTTTTTCTTTCAAATTTATATTGTCACTACAGCTCAGTAATGAGGTGATCATCATTATTTATCTTTATGGTTTAGAAAGCTTGTTTAAACTCTTTGTCAGAAAACAGCTTAGTGATTTTTATAGACTTTCATTTGAAGTTTCAGAGTTGTTGGCTTTTTCATATTTTTAAGTGAAAGATTCCCTCCCGTTTCTCAAGATCAATTTCCATTTCAAAACCTAATCTTCTACAGCTAGCCCCCCATCCTGTAAGCATTTTAAGAAGTCAGAATTAATCTCAAGGAAACACTGTACAAGTATCACAGTAAAGATATTTCATTTATCCAACTGGACTTCCAATATGAAATTCTAAATATATTGGCCCAAAGCTTTTGACCAAGCTTAGAGGAAAAAGTGCTCCAAAAACCCTGAAAATTCTCACTGTAAGACAACAATATTCCTCCAGGCTTATTAATTCATCCTGATCTTGAACTCCAGAATTCCTCCCGCTGGTAGCATGCAAACCTCTTTCAGATGTTTCTCCCATGAGGGCCTTAGCTCTGGTTTTCAATCTTGTCCCAAAAAAGCTTACTTGAACCATACCCCCGAGTCCCTCCAGACCATCATGAGTCACTATCCCTGGATTGGTGGCAATTTTACATTCAGTTTCTCACTTGGGCAGCTACACAAATAGCCCTATATTCATCAGAGATAATTGATGGTAAATGCCTCAGTACCTGAGGTCACTGCCATCACCAGCTGCTTGCTGACTGTGTGATGTCATGGGCTCCAGTCTCTGTAACCTGCTTGAATCACAGTGCAGGGACCTGCAGCTGGAGAATTCAGCTGGACCTGAGCTTAGCTGGGAAAGAAGATGGGCAACTAAGAAGGACAGATGGGGTAATAGGGCTGTACTGATTTTCAAGAGGCAAAACGGTTCAGATAGAATGATAGTGGGACTCTTCTTGGGAAAAAGGGGAACAGGGCATGAGATGATCTTTCTCCACCTGTGTGCACACACAGCCCCAAAAATCTGACAAGATTCAGGTCCTTTGTGACTGGAAATGGCAGCAGATCCTGTATTAGTGTGTGCTGTGCTGCTGCAGAATACGCATTCATGTAGCAAATGCAGCCCTTTTATAAGAAAAGGGTGTGCTAACTAATCCTTCTCACTTGCTGCTACTGATCTCAGACTACAAAGCTCATTCTCAAGAGAGGGGGAAACAGCTTCACCCGTTCTAATTCTCCTAAACTGTTTATTCCCTTAGGCAAAATAATCAGCTAACACACCTGTGGAACACGAGCGTGGAGCAGGGGAAACCCAGCAGGGAAACTCCTTGCAGCCACGGCCGCCAGTGCTGTCACTGAAGTGTGCCCAGAGCTTAATGGCACATTAGGTGGGCATTGATCTCAGCCAGTTTATGAGGTCTGTTACAGAATTGAATCACTTGCTGCTGAATCCCATGGAGAAGAAATTGCTACTTCCTAAGCTAATCCATTTTCAAATTAGCTTCCAATTGTGACAGATGACCTCACTGAAAATCAGTTTACCTAATTGCTAACACTCACTAAGGGAAGAGAAATCAATCTTTATATCTCTTTCTTAACCCTATTTTTCTTAATATTTCTCACAGCTTCCTTTCACACTGCTCCAACTGGGAAGACAGGCTTTATGAGAAAGCTAAGATTGCTTAATTGTCTATTCCAATTCAGAAGTCAAGAGGGGTAAAGGGAATCGATGACTGCCACTGTTTCACTGACAGGGGAGTTGAGAATGTGTATTCATTTGTTTGTGCAGCTTTCCTAAATCGTTACTTAAAGTCTATATCAGACCAAGATACAGAGATTTCTGCATGAATAGACTGTTTCTTGATCATTGTGTCTCATTATAGACAGCTCATTTCCCAGTTTGTAATTGTAAAGATAAGTCCCAGCAAGAGAACGGGCACAAAAGCTGGTGGAAAGGGAAGATGTGACGCCCATGTAACTCTTAAAAATGGATAGCAGAAGCAATCACAGGTTGCCTCATATATCTTTTCTACATGACTTTCATTATGAGAGGTGGAGGTGGCTTTTTTTCCAATTTCCAAGGTAGGCTATATGTAGAGATGAAAATGCATAAAGAATACCCTATAGAAGACACTTCAAACTGAAGAAAATAGAAAATCAAAACAATTAAAGCAGACACATCCCATTAAAAAAAAACAAACAAACAAAAAAAACCACGGCTTCTAGTAGTTCTTTTTAAAAAAGCTCCCTATATCTAATTGCAGGGACCTTTTTCTGGTACAAAATAGTATCTCAGTCTGAATCCTCCCTAATTTTGATGGCATTGAATTCTGAGCAGATACCTCTTCAAAGCAAAGTGACACATTTATATGTGATATATATTCTATGTGATAGGATGAATTATATAGCAATACAATACAAATAAGCTCTGAGTGACATGGGAAGTTTTCAATATTTTTTTATGGTATTATGAATAATGTGAAACTAAGAAAATGTACTAAAAGAATGAAAAAGGAAAAATTAGTCACTTAACACTAATTCAGTAAAAAAGTCATGCAGACCTATCCAAGCTGTTTCCCAAAGCAATCAACACAAATTAAATAACTATTAAATTCATCCTACACTGACTCAAAATAGCAGACAGGGAGAAGAGGATGTCTGTGCAGCTGAGTAAGGGACAGTCCAGATTTTAATTTTGCTATGTCAGCTGGCTCAGAAACAAATCTGCATTTTCTCCTGGGAAGATACAGATGTACTTTTTAAATAACAAAATAGCCAATATGTCTCTAAATATGATTAACATAACCACATATAACTTGTTGTACAACTATGCTCAGCTTCATAGGTAGGGCAGAAAGCCAGAAAATGTGGTGAACATATCCTCTTCCTCAACCCCTTGACCTACAAGTGTGATGTTTATCTTCACGCTGACATTCCTAAAAATCTATATTTCCCCCTTGAATCAAGCTACCATATATTGAGAACAGAATAGCAACTTATGTTCCTTAGGCATTTTAGACACATTTTTTTGTTGCACACATTGCCTTGCTTTTGCTTTCCTTTTGGATGCCTCTGTCCTCATTGAGTCCACAGTTTATTTCTGACTCTGTGACTCTGCAGCCATTCCTGGTTACATGTTAAAAAGAATCCCAAGGAAACATTGTTGCTTGTGGTTTCGAATATCAGTTTTGCTATGTCCCTGAAGCTTAGACATGAATGACACACTGACCTTTGAAGTAGCATTGTCCTGGGACATAGCTGAGATTTTCTATTAGAGTGAGGTTTACCTTTAACAGAAGAGGAATGTTCAGATAGACTGATTGGTACTTGGCCCCTGGCTAGGCTAAAGGTACAGCTTTCCCTCTCAGGCCTAATTCCTAGCACAGGAATGCAGAGACAAAAGGAAACACAATAGGGAGATAAATCTAGCAGAAGTTATTCCAAGCAACTTTATGGAAGTTTGAGCTATAAATTGGAACACATACTTCTTCCTTTGGTTATTTCATCCATTTTTGACTGTGCCTAATATATCATTAAAGTGCTATTATAAAATTTAAATGGATTGGTGAGTGTGTTTTTCTTGGGGGAAATCTTTTGTGAGAGCTCCAAAGTAATTGGATAAGGTATAGCTTATTTGCTTTAGAGTTCTCTAATCAGCATCAATATGGAACTCAGATTCCAAAATATTTGGACCCCTACTGAAACAAATAGAAGTGTTGTAGAAACAGAAATGCACTGGTGACCTCACAGCAATTTTTAATATTCTTAAGCGTTGCTTGCAAGTACTACAATCTTTTGAAGTGGTGTCTAACTATTTTTCTGTGAGATCTGGGATAAACTCAATTCTTTATTTATGTAAGCAGGGGTTCTCCTTCAGTGAATTTCATAATATTGAGGAAGATAATTGAATTAAGTAATTATAAACGGTACTAGAGCAAACCCATGAAACCAAATTCATCTGCTATTCAGAATGCTCAATGTCATTGTAATTTTCCTGTCCCATTTCAAAATGTTTTCAGAAATGAGATTTAGTCAGTGTTCATGTAAATTTAGATTTAGATAGGAACTCCAACAGAGTAACCAAATGCCGAGGATGATCTCTTATCAGGAAGTAAAAGGACGCCACCCAAATACATTGAATACTTATAATGGTTTTCTGGCAAGCACTAATGACTCTGATGTACACAAGATAATGATCTGAAATATTAAAATCATCTCCTATTAGCATTACTCTCCTTCCGTTTCCCAAATCCCAGGGACAACAAATACCATACTTAAACCCAACATTGCATCAAAGATATATGACCTAAACAACCAGAAGAGCAGAAACTGAAGCTCAGCTGGAAAAAAGGAGAAACAACAGTGTGTGGAATGGCAGCAGAAAGAAAGGACCCCTAAATGACTCCCTGCAGATCTACATTGGTTCAGAAACTCACCTTGCACAAATACCTTTTAAATTGAAAAAAAAAAAAAGGAAAAAAATAAAACAGAAAGGATGTGGTTAATTTTACAAATACTCATTTGAAAATGGGTAGAATGATACAAAGATGTGATATGTAAGGGGAGAGAGAAGTCAGTGATTTCCTTTTCCATCTACATATAATCACATTCTTTTTTTCTGAGCACAGGCAGTTGAGCCTTGGACTGCTAATTCTAGGAAATGATTTCTCAAGAGTTTGTCACTCAATAACCAAATTAAATCACCAAAATTCACTGAAATGGAAGAAATCTCAGAAACAGAGGTCACTGACTCTTCAGTGTAAAAGAACCCTTTGGGTGCCAGCATTTGCAGTAAGTTCCAGGTTGGGAAACTGTGACTATGGCTTTGGTGTAAGAATACTTCCCTTCTAAAGATAAAGAAAATACAAATTTGCTTATAGAGCTAAACTTCACTGAAAGATAATGGCCTGTCCCTAAATACAGCAGCCCTGCTCATCAATGCATGGTGCTATGGAGGACAGTGAATCTGTGACCCTTTCTTCTCACAACCTCAGTGCCCCTCTTTCTCATGGGAAAGATAATGAGGAAACTGAATATTTGCAAAGGAGAACTGAAAATGCTACTTTCTCTGTGTGTAAAATAACCTGTGTTAGAGGACTGAGTTTTTAACACTAGGATTTTTAAAACAAAAAACCCCAACCAACAACTACCTTTATTCACCTCCATCACTGCAAACAGTACAAAAGTAGACCTAATTTATGCTAACTTTGAAGCTATTTTACTCTCTCATACTGATGAGAAATAAGGCTCAAAATCAGATGTTATCATCTCTGTATAAACTGTCCATTATAATAAAACATAGTTTTTCTATTACTTCAAAACTAGACTCATATATGAAGGAATCTACAGAATGGGTGTCAAGATTTTTCTCATTAGACATTATCTGACTATTGACAGATTTCATAATCACATCATGATTCTGACTGGAATCATGGAGTCCAATCCTGCCAAGAAAAAGATGCATCTGCACAAAACATGGATTATATATTATAACATTTGTAAAATGATAAATTATCTACTGTAGCTTTATAGGAAAGTACTAGTACGTAAAACTGAAAAAGTGCAACTGCTGCTTAGAACCGTTTGAAAGGAATTGTTATTACTGGAGTTCAGTGGGTGTCTCTTAAAGTTCTTGGAATTAAGTGTAGTATTGTACTAAGCATAGCAAAAACTTATGATGGTGAAATATCTATATTACCTTTTTTTCCCATAAATTATCATGAACATACCAAAATGATATGCATACAAGAGAACAGAAGGAGAAACACAGTATCTACTACGCTGCTGTCATGACTGACATTTTAATTGGCTCACAAGTGAATGGGGACTGCAGTATGTTTAGACTTAATTTCCACATGTACAGTACAGCCATTACAACTAGAGTCTTCTACATCTGGGAATTAGTTTATAGGATTGCAACTGCTGCTCATCTGGTCTTCTGCTGTCTTTGCCATGAACATGAGTCTTGACAGAGAAACTGTGGCTGGATAAAATAGCTATCAGACATTAATGTAGTCCCTTTAGGTATACTAACAGAGAACACACCTCCGTAAGCAGGGGAAAGTCACAGTGTTTAGAATTGGAGCCAAGTAAAACAGGCATGGGAGACTTGGAGTGCTACTTCTTGTGCTGGAAGGGGAAAGGCAGGGTGAGTGAAAGGTACAGTAGGAATAGCAGCACAAACACCCCACTGGTGCTGGAATCCAGCTCATGAGGACTTATTGCTGTTCCATGCAGCTTTCAGGGCACACACCCTGAACAAAGGCTATCTGCATTACAGCTGGATGGGACTTCTCCAGCAAAGTTCCTTTCCTATTCAAAAATTATGATTTGCTAGAATATTTTTCTTTTTTATTATTGCCTTTAATGAAAATGAATAGTTTTTGAGAAGATTTGTGTTTGAAACTTTTCTCAGATAGATCCATCACAGACTATCCCAAAGGAGTAAGTTTGCCTTGATTGTACTTTTACTTAGACAAAACATGAGGATAGAGAATTAATGCATGTGTGTCATGGTCTAGTGAAGATAATTGTGTATAAATATGCAATAACAATCAGAAAGACTGTATCTCTCCAAGGACATAGCACAGAGACTGACATCCTTGGAGACATTTCACAAACAGGGCTTTACCCCATCATCCTCTTCTTGAGGGATCACCATGAACCAAAAAAAGCTGCAGTCTCCCACATTCCCTGAGACACAGAACAGTTGCCCATAGAAATTTCATTTTTATATCCCCATCAGGCCATCTGGACTATTGTCTTATATTTAAGTATTTGCACAAACCAAAACAATTGGAATAAAAACAATGAAGAGAGACTGATTTTATCCTGGGTTTTATTGGAGACATGAGAGAAATCAAGTTTTGTTTTTCTTTTTAATCATAGGTGATCTTCATAACAATTGAACTATTTTAGAGTATTCATATATCAGTATTTTTAGGAAAGTAAGGCCATAGGGGTTGGGGATTTTTTTTTCCTACCCTGTCTTTCCTTTACACTATTTGATTTAGCATGATGAAGAAAATAAAACAAACTTCTAAACCCTGAAATCTTTCAGAAGCCAGCGTTCTAGTTTTCCAGCCAGCACTCATCCACATGGAGGCCAAATGCTCTTGTCATATTATTAATTCAGTCTGCACAAGAGGTTGTGGTTCCCTTGCTAGAGGAACTCTGCTATGAAATGTGGTGCCAGAAAATCTGACAAGTGCCTTCCCTCCCAGTACAATATTTTGGAGAGAGGAAGCCCAGAGCAAAAGGCTCTCTGTGGGTTGCTGGGGGACGGTTTGCATAGCGCTTACACTTCTTTGTGGTGTGGTTTGAAGGGGGAGAAAGTTGGGACATTTCAACAGCCCTTCTCCCTCTCTGTCTCCTGCAGTTTGCACAGCAAAGACAGAAAACCTAGCAAAAAAAAAAAAAAGAAACCAGTGTTGTGGTTTTCCTGCCTATTCTACCACCTTAGAAAAATGTCTAGCAGCAAATCCTAGTAGATCATGCATTACAGCCAGTGTCTGGGAACACGTATAGGAAAGGTTTTGGCAAGTACAATAAACCCAAATATTTCGTGAGAATGAGTGCTCAGTTTCAGATATTGTCTTAAACCACATTCAACAATATGATATGTGTGGTTTTCTGTTTTTGTTATTTTCATTCCCCCTTTCCCCCAGTTCATTCTAAATTACCTGAGAAGTATTTTTAATGCTTCTTTCCCCTTTCAGGTAAGTATCTTAACAGTCAGACTGAATACCACGGGCACAAGCATTAGATCTTGGGAAGATGATTGAAACCCTAATAAATCTGAAACCGTTTTCAATTAGTACACAGGAAATTTACTTTGTGAGCCATGACTTGTTTTATTAGTGCCCTGGAGGGCAATTTAGATTGGAAAAATCAGGACATCGTTGTTTGCCAAAAAAAGAAAACAGATACTTAGCTTTCATCTATAGTCTGGGATACAGCCATGAAAATGGGACTAAAATATTATTGAGTATCAAAAAATATTTATAAATTAGGGTCAATCATAGTTCCAGAGTGTTGGAAATGACATTCATCCCATCCTAAACTGTGTGATTATCTTGGAAGTTTGCCACTTGCTAACATACTGTTTTTACTTTTAAATCAACCCAAAGTAAAACCTTTATATTACACTTTTAATAGGTTCAATTAAGATATGGAAATTGTTGCTCAAGAAAGCAGGAACCCCTTTAAAATTTATCATACCTCTCAAACTTCGGTCACTTGTGTTTTCAGTTGGGTTACATCATATAGCCCACTTTCTATTTTTCTTCTCTGTTATTGCTCATGTTCTCAGCTAGCCAGAACTGAAAAACTTACATCAAACACGTAGAATAGAGAGAACTAAGTACAGGTTATATATTGGCAGAAGCAATCCCTTCTAAAATTACAAATAGCAAGATCCACTTCTAATTCTGCAAAATTCGTTCTGCCAATTGTAGTCTGGCCAGTAAGGTGAAGGAGAGGATACACCCAATGAAACAGCTCTTAATGTGCCTTTTCCTGACGTACACAGGCATCAGCTACAAAAGTGTTCCTTGTGTATTAACCTGCCTTGACCTCAACCACCTGAATAAAGGCCTCTTGCAGTGTGGTCTATAATTTTTCAATACTTTTTAATCATACCCACGTCATTGCCTTTCACACTTCAGCAAGCTCCTTCAAATGATGCCAAACTCAGTTAGATTCAGCAGCACTGGAGCATGGCTTAAACACTTAGGGCTAAATTATCATAACTCTTTCTTGGTCGTGTAAGGGAGGGAGAAATCTTCTCTCCCTTTTCCCCCCACTGTGAATGTAACTCCAGGGGTAAAGGACGGGAATATGAGAAGACCCTTGTGTACTTTGCTCCATATGCAATAGCTGATACACAGGGTGAGAAAAAAATTCTCCAAGAAAACAGTGGAGTGCTTTTAGAGTTTTTATGGAAGCATATACCAGAAGGATGCAACTCCAAACAAGTATTTGCACCATTTAATACTAAGTTGCATCTGTACAACAAGCACAGTGTAATTAAGTAAAAGAGGCAGCTCCAAAAAGAATTCAGCATATCTAAATAAAACTAGTGCTCAAAGACAATCTCTATGAGAAGAACCCATACAAACAGTGATTGTAACTACTCCAGAGTTCACACAAGGAAAACTACCCCATGGTCAGTCACAATTTCTATAAAAAAGTGAACGTTAAAACCCACAAGGGCACTGGCCTCGTGGATTTCCTTTCCCATCTGAAGTTTTCATTTTAAAAATCTGTGCTTGTCAAATCAATCACAGCTACAATAACTGAGCTCTTGTACCTGAAACTGTTTCAGGTATCCAAGTATCCAGCCAAGAGCTGAACCTGCAAGAGTGAACTCTTGTAAATGATGCTTCTTCCAGAACAAAAAGGCTATCAGGTATGAAAACAACATTTACAGTTCAGAGCAGTAGAGTATTTACCATCCTATCACACTTTCACACCATGGGCATCTCTGACTCAGAGTCAGAAATACCAGTCTCAATTCCCAGCTCCTTAGGAGGAAGGGCTCTGGTGTGGCCATCCACTGAAATCTCCCAGATAAATCAAAATGCACGAACAATGTCCTCTTGTGCCAGGTCCCACCTCAGCAAGCAGGCATGACATTGTCAGGACACAAATCAAGGACCCAAACTGTAGGGCACATTATGGGCTTCACCTATGTCTTATTATAAGCATAGCATCTATCTGTCTCCATCAGATCAGCAGTTTCTAGATGAACATCTAGATGAGGTTTTAAAAGAAAATTAAACAAAACCAGTATTCTAATACTTTACATAAATTTCAGAGTACTAGTTAGGCCCTTTAAGGCACATATTAAATTTCTACAGAATTCTTAATCCCTGGAAAACAAACAGGAAGGAACTTCTAGCTTTAACTTATTTAAATGCATGTCAATGAAGAAAAAAAAAAGAAGAAGAAGAAAAGATCTTACCTCACACAGCTACAAGTGTCTAATTGTCAAAGCAAAATTATCCAGTTTGATTGATGTCTCTCTCGATACCCCTAAGGGAAAATAATTTTATATTTAAAAAATACAACCAGTTTACAGAAAAAACACATAAAAGCTTGCCTACTTCTGAACAGTAAATAAGAACAAAATCAATCACCACAGCATTGCTTCAAAGCATCCAAAGTCTTGACTATGCAACAGGGACCATTCTAAATTCAATAAGATTTGGGAAAGTGCATGGCAGGGGTCTTGTGATGAAACGCAGTTGTATTGGACTTACATAAAGTATCAGCCTTTTTGCTGTAATGAAGTCATCTTGGTTTGTAACTGGAGTTTGTTAGGATTGTCTCATTAATGGAAAAAAAATCCAACCCAATCCATCCCTCTTCCATATCTCCCAAACCTCTAAATGCATTGATTTTTATTGGAATGAAGTCATATTGTTGCCTGAAGTGGCCACCTATAAAGAGACTAGACAGGAGTAAGGGAATAAAGGTAGGTGTTTATTTGAAAGGCCTTCAAAGGTGCACCCTGGGGAGCCAGAGGCTATTGCCAAGATGGACCCCAAGATGGACGGCAGGTCATGAGTTCTTCACACTTTTATAGGTTTGATTCATTTGCATATCAGGGTTAATTCTCCAATTAAAGCTTCAGTTAATGATGTAATTTCCCCAAGCTTGACCCCCCTTTAGAGGCTTTTGGTTTATACTTTTTGGGCCTAGGAGGGTCTGGGTGTCCTCGGAGAGCAGGCCTGGAGAGGCTTTGTTATGTCTACCTAGCACAAGAGAGCAGAAGTTAACAGGCTACAAGAAACCTGAGTTACACACTCAGCAGCACAGGATTTGAAAAATATGAAAGTTAAAACCTAAGGCATCAATATGTCCTTATAAAGGCAAGCCTAGATAGGTTATATTGAAATAAATTAGTTTCACTTTTTGAAACATTATAGCACAGTTTTGCTATGGCCCACTCAGTTAATCTTGCTTAGGAAAAGGCCAGGGAGCAGGTGAATATTTATTTGGAAAGGGGACATGCAGGTTTGCAGGAGGGCAGCACTACAAGCATAGCCCTGTGGCAGAGGAGCCAGCAGGACCACAGCCCAGGGAACCCGCTCTGCCAGCAGCCAGAACTCTGCAACACAGAATGCTCGGGAGCCAGGTAGAACTTCCGGGCGCTTTTTGGACTTGAATATCTACTCAGACACATTTGGGGGCATACTCAAAGACTAGCTTGAGCTAAGGAAGTTGATCAGAAAGCCAAGTTCAAATTGGAGTAGCTCAGAGCAGTTAACTTTAAACTTCAGCTGTAAAAGAGACTCACTCTTCACTGGAAAAACTCAAGTAATCGACCATTCTACACCTATATGAACGTCTGTTCTCCATCCAGTCTGATCCTTTTTATTTTTACCCTGAAAATGTGCAAGAAGATAAGGTAAATGAAAAAATATTTAAGAACTTCTGTAACCCGTTAACAAGAAATTTGCTCACATAAATGGGCTTCTCAGGCACAGGCACAAACCACTGTGAAGCCCATCACAAGAACACAGACACCCTGGGCTATGATTTCCTGCTCTGGGACCTGGAGAACACCCTGGTTCTGACAGGGCTATGGATGAGCAGAGAAAAATGCTTTTCAATATTCTCTGTATGGAATGTATTCATGAAAGATCAATTCCAAATGGAATTAAACCCAGTTGGATCTACAGTTGACTCATTTCACTGAACATTTTAAATTAAATATTTCTGTTTGGAATGCATGGACTGTGTTGGTTAATTTTGTTATATTTCTGATGGCAGATGCTATGGGACCCTACAGATTTCTAGGACACAGTTTGTATTTTAATATGTGCTTGCACAATGCCTAACATTCCTTGGCAAATAAGCTAGCAACATTCTCACGTAAAATTAGGCAAGGTCTTGTTTTATTACATGCTTTTAAAAAAAGTTTCTATATTTGGATCATGATTAACAGTTTCACTGAAATGCTCTGGCTTTCTAAATGTGATTGAAACAGGAGGAACTATGCTAAAATATTTTGAAATAAGGAAGAGACAAATGATATTACAGGTTAATTTTCTTGTGCAAATGTATTATAGGAAGTTTCTGAGAGACATTCCAGCCTCTAGTTTTAAAGAGCTGGCAGAAGAAAACTCATCCAGTGGAAGAAACCAGTGTTGAGATCTTGCCCACATCAACTGTCAAACAGAAGCCAACACACACAATTGAAGTAATTAGAAAAAGAATTTTCAATATCTCAAAGGTAAAAGAGTTGATCTTCTGCAACCTAGACTGTCAGCGATTCAAAATGAAATAAATTACCTTATCTGCTAAAGGGAACAATAGCTGCTGATTTGCTCTCCAAAAGTAATGAATTTTTTTTTCTTTCCTACTGATGTTCTTCTTTGCAGGCCAAAGATAAATTTCAGACCTTATTCTGCCTTGTGTTAAAACCTGAACAAAGCCCAGTAAAGGAAGACATTTCAATGGCTGTGGAAATAAGACCCAAATTTGATGCAAAACCATCAAACCTAACAGCCCTAGATCTGAGGAGGCTAACAGAGAGCACTTAAGAAGTAAACTGATACAGAAGCCATAAAAGATCCCTCTGCGGATTCTTATGTTTTATCTTTTCTTAACCAGACTCTAATCAATTTTTTGGGAAGGCAACAGAGAGTGTCCTGAGTATTAAACAGGTTTACTGTTCCAATTCTGCCAGAGTTTTCTTAGTCACTACACAAGCTCTGTAACCATCCTGCTAATCCTGTCCTCTCTGTATAATAATGTACAACCCCCACCCCAAAACAAACTGGTTTTAAACCACTTCATATTCAAAGTGTCTCTATTTCCTGCAATATGTATGCACATAACTAAACTATTGACTTCAACATGCAACAGCTGAATAAAGCATATTCTTAATTATAGCAGAATTTGAGTGACATTAAAATATTATTATTGTGATGCTTCTGTCAAAGTTCTATCAACACTTTCCTGAGATACAGTAGCAGCTGTATTTTTATATTTTTATTATCTGGACAAAAGAGCATTCTCCATACAAAAGTTTCTGATTAAAATTCTATGTTAAAGAGAGTGTGCCTTTTAAGATCAGATGCAGAAAAGGTCTGTGGAAAAGTTTATCTCTAAGCCACAAAAAAACTATTAAATAAATTAAATTATTTACTGTTGAGATTTTTTTCCTCTTTTTTAAACTGACTTTCTTGCATCACAGAAAATACACTATAAAAAGAGAAAATGTCAGGCTTTTTTAAGATTCTCAGGAGGGGCATCAAAAGTTTAAGCACCCAGTATTATTAATTCCTTGTGAAACTCAGATTTCAGGTGCATGCACTTCTTTCTAATCATATGAAGCTCAGTCTAAACATCTCAGTAATAAATAGAACAAGTACCACTGATTTTCATCTTTACTAGTCGCCTTGCCAGGACTGGCAATGTTCTTGCACCTCTTTCAGACATTTTACTTAAACAATCATTTAATGTCTTGGACACAGAGATGTGAAGATCAACCCACCCACCCACATGTACACACACACAGGTATGCAGAAAGAAAAACTAATCTTTATTAAAAGATTTGTAGGATCCTCTCTGCTTTTTCCTTGTGTGCTCCCACTACTTCAGGGCTGATCACAGGAGCCAAACTACCTCCTGCTGTTTTTTACAGCTGAGGTTTCTCAGTCCTTTATAGGCACTGTTTGACCCCTTTCCAGCTGGCTCTGATAATCAAATACGAGCAGCCAAGTCCAGCTCTAGCTCCTTGCTCCCCTAACAACTGCTCTAGGATTGAAAGGAGTAGACCACCCTGTTAAATGTCCTACAATTAAACCAGCAAAATATTTAATAGAAAATTCTGTTCACTTTATTATTTCTTACAAGACAAAAGGAAGAGAGAGAGCAGAGAGGAACCTTTTGTGAATGTGATTAGCTTTTACTCAATTGAAAGTCCAGTGTGGAAATAATTTGTTGAACTATGAGCTTTTGCAGACATACAGCAATTTAAAGTTAAGCAGATATTTCAGATATACTTCACTAGGTTAGTTTCATCCATGGAATACTCCACATATTGATTGTTAGTTTTGGCAGCTTTTTTATTAATGGGCTTATACACACTTGAAATGAAGAGATGTTTCATCCAAATTTCTTTATCCTTCCTTGTTTAAACTTTTCTTTCACTCTATGATTATTATATTTTATATACAATATATGATTGGAAGTGCTTAGTGGTAGGTAAGAGATAATTCCATCAGCTCACATTGCCTGAACTGCTGAGCTTGAGATGAGACAGATGAGACTGGAAGGAGAGAAAATTTCCTGAGAGCAAATGAGGATGTCCATACCTGTGCCACAAGCTGAGAGAAGTTCTCTGGGTTGATGGAGGAAGCATGAGAAGGAAGACTGAGTTTGTAGCATGGACTTCTTAAAAAAGCAGAGGGCAAACATGGAGAAAAACAGAAAAGCCAGGTAACAGGAATCCCAGTGCTGACTGGGAACAAGATATAGAGCTGAAAGCTATACTGGGCAAGAGGGAGACTTCAAACCATCTTTTTTTCCTCACTCTAAGAAAAAGTTTGGACTGGCTCATATCACAGTTCTGCCTGATTTAAGTGTCCTGTCACAGCATCTCATCAAGTACATAAAGCTAAAGATGTGAGCGAATACATTTTCATAAAAATATTCCTCATTGACATTAAACATCAATATTTGCATAAGCAAGGAGCCCTAAGAGGTGGTGTTTGGCTTTAAACCAATGTTAGAAGTGTTTGTCACAAAGCCTTGAGATAAGCTGCAAGTAGATAGAAGTTATGTAAAGCATATTTTTGTCTTCTGCAGATACAAACTTTATGCCAGACATAATAATTACACAATGAGTGATAGCATTTGAATGAAAATATTCTTAAAATGGAGAAATGGCACATTATTGTATATATCATTTTTACTCCACAAGTTACCTGCAAAGGTGTTTTTCTGAAAACATGGCTTTTCAAAATTAGACTCACAGAAAGGCAAAGTCTCAGTTTGTGTTTGGAGGAAGTATATGGAATTTCTGCTGGTCAGGTTTCGTGGTCTCCAGTTGATATAAACTTTCTCAGAGGCTGTATTATGCATACTGTTCTGTGTGTGCATAAAATTTTGGAAACCCACCAGCAGGGAAAGAGATGTAGAAACATTTCCTTGTCTTAGAAATTATTGATGAAACTGAACACAAGCATTTTCAGAACTGGCCATATTAATGAAAGCATTTCCTGGCTGGTACATATAAGGGCAAACACATTATTCCCAATGAAAAACAGCTTTGTAAAAGTGAAGGAGGAAACCTCATGGGTGGTCTTTTACAAATATAAAAACCTGTTTTATGCTCTAGATACACTAAAAGAAAAAAAAAAAAGGAAGCCAGTGGCTACCTTTGGATCCCAGAAGCACAGGAGCAAGATGCCGTATTTGTGTCCAAGAGGAGCTATATTCTGTCTTCCTTGGATTGGTGTGGAGAAATGCTGTGCATTTCCCAAATTTGACCAAAGTGAATGAACTGATTCTATGAGTTTCATTCCCTGAACTCACTCAAGCAAAATTGCTATGGAGATGAGGCACAATTGAAAGTTTCTTTTATCAGCAGAGAGTCTAAATTGACTGTAATAGGCTTTGGAATATCCTTGAGCAGAGGTCTCCAATCTACTTGATATTTTGGCATTGGCAGTTGCCTTGTCTTACACTTGAGCAATTTAGACTTTGCAGAATCTGGCATTCTGTGTCTATTCATATTTTTAAAACATTTCCCTCTGCTACCTGTAAAATCTGCACTACCATCTTTGACTACAACTTTACTATGCAGATATACCCACATTTCTGCTCTTTTTAAGATGTGATGATGATTAAATTTTCTGGTATTTGGGAACAAAATAGAGTAATGAATAATACAGTTATCTTGTCATTCTGGTATAAATTTCATGTCATTTCACTACACTGACAAATAATAGAATTTGGAGGTAGCAGAAAAAGTAAAAACCTTCTCCAATGGCATGTTACAGATTTTAAAAGGATAGAGAGTAATTTCCAAACTTTTATCTCTGATCAGCTTGGTTTAGGTATTTTAACTTTTTTTTTTTTTTGGTGTTATATAGACAAATAATTTATTGTGATAAATATTCCATTTTGATCTCTTTTGGTTTATGCCTTCCAAATAAAATTCCATTAAGTGGAGCAACTGCATTTCTTCCATATGCAAAATTGTTTAAGACATTTCTGATCTCCCTGTGATAAATGTTGCAGGATGAATGAAAGAGATGCAGAAGCAGATAAAACTTAGATTAACATAACCTAATGCTATGAGGTATTTGACTTAAAGCAGAGGCAGGGCCTGAATCCATCTCTTATGCCTCCTACTCTTTTTAAGCTTCCTCCAGGCCCATCTAAATCCAGTATTGCATAAACGTCATCACATAACTTTGTCATGACTGTTGAATTACTAATTGGCTACTCTGTTCTCACTAATGCAAGACCTTCCCTTTCTTTATGAAGTCATCTTTCCTGCCGGTAGATGTCACAGGACATGCAATTTCCTTCTGAAAAGGCCATTAAATGTGACAAATGAATAAGCACAATTTGCTTCCTCCCTGAGGCAGGGATCCAGAAATTTTGCACGGGAGTATCTTGCATCATTCTCCCCGCCAGCCAGTTTGTCAGGTCCAGCCAGCACCAGTAGCATAAACTGACATGGTGAGATATACCTCTGAAAGTGATTCATTACAACTGTAAACAAAGAACAACACCAGGAAAAGATTGTAACTTCTTCACTGAGTGGGTTTGGTTTTTTTAATTCAGTGAAATATGCTGCTATCATGCCATGTTATTTCCTGCACTGCAGAGGTGGTAACTGGTGTTCAGTAAAAGAAGTTTCAACCCACACTAATGACCTTGATCTAAAATTAAGTTGATAATAGGACTGCAGGCCTTTGAGTCTTAATTTACTTATTAATTTACACTTGAATATAGTGGAAATCTTGTCATTGGATTCAATGCAAGTGTCTCAAGCCCTTCTGTTCTAACTCAAGCAATACTGTATTTATAATTAAATCCACTGGACAAAAAGACCTACAAAGTCTTACTTCTTTAAACACAGTCTATATCTATATTAAAAAAAAAAAAAAGGAAACTCCTTGTGATAGCTCAGCAGCTTTGGTTTAGGTAGGTGGTGTCCATTAAATTACAGTCCTGATAATATCCATGTTGTCTTTAATATGGCTGATAATTTTACTGGAAATTTTATCAAATAAACATGAAGCTGCAGCTCTTCCTAGCCCTTTGAAATGTCCAATTCAAACTAAGGAGCATTAAAAGAATAGAAGAATAATGAAAATATCTTGCCCTATTTCCATACACTAATCTTTTGAATAGAAATAAAAAGAGACTTAATTTCCTTGACACTTAATTCAGAATTATAATTATGTTTTTAGGAAAAAGCTTGTTCCTTCTTTTGAAATAAAACAGGTTGAATAATTTCTCTGTTCAAGAACAACTCTGAGCTTCTATAGAGAAGAGACTGATAAGGATTTCTATAATGACTGCTAAGAAACTACATCTCCTAGATGTAAAATAACAACTCTTAGCTTAGTGAAAAAGAAAACATGGGAAAAAAAATCTATGCTTCACTGTAGAGCAGAATATCCTCTTACAGGGAAGATGTTTTTTTTTTTTTAAAAAGAACAGTTTATTCTCTGGTTGTGTTCTGTCACAAATCATATAGACAGATGTGTGCCTTAGTCACGCATCAAGGTTGATTACCATTTCTTGAAGTTTATATAACACAGGCTAAGGATTAATCTTTTTTATTGTAACTTTTTTCATTTTTTAGTAGAGAAAATGTAATATTGTGTGCATTTTTCTTTGTTATAGCACATCTGTACAATAAAACCAATATTTACATCATGCTATTTTCTGCTCTTATGAAGAAAAATCTAATCATAGCTGGGTCTGCTTGTTCTAAGAACATATTTTGGGGGAAGTCCTCATATGGGCTAAGATAATGATAAAAATTTTTCATTGTGTATTCTGCTACCCACATGTCTATATTTTTAAAAATTATTTGATCAACAAAATCTTAGAATATATGTATAGATGAAAGTACCTGGAGAATACCAATTTAATAATGAAGCCCTGGTAAATTCCTGCAGCCTTAAGGATTTTTAAATGTCAGGGTGTGTAGGATGTTTTTTGACTTCATTGCACTAGGCCAGCCTGAACTAGAAGTGGGATTCTTCCTCACTGTATTTCCTTACCAAAGAAAATTCTGTGAGGAGAGTATATACATCAGGGAGAGTGATGTGATCTCAGCTATTATAGCCAGTCATAGCTGGCATCAAGAAGAGATCAACATGAGGTTACTCAGTATTTCTATTAGATAAGAGTTCAGATTTGACATTAATCATGGATATAAAACAAATTTTGACTGTGCTTTGGAATTCAAGCTCCCTTCGTTATTTGCCAGTTTCAACAAACTTACAGAAACAAGGTTGTTATATTGCACACAGGAAGGAGCACATGGCTAGGACAATTGAAATCTAAGATTTGTCTGAGGATCTCATAGTGAAATGATCAATGTCCAACAATGTTTTGAAACTTATCAAATTAAGTTTAGTTCCTTAAAAATGAAAAGCAAAGTGAACATCTAATTCATCATTGAAATAGCAGCATATTCGGTGATTTCTGGAGGTGATATGGTTCTCTTAGACAATCTCATGACAAATGCTTTGTATTACTGGCACTGTCATAAACTTGTCTTCTCCTTCCACAGAAAAGGACAAAAAGATAGGAGGTGTGAGTTTGCTTGTGAAAATGTTAGAGTGTATCACATTTGGTAAAGAAGAGCTATTCCTCTATCAATCCAAGAATATTTGAAAAGTTAATAAAATGTGACTCAAAGCACTTTTGTCCTGTCATAATACAGTTCACGAAGTATCAGACCCTGGGTCATTGGTATCGCTATAGAAAAAATAACACTAATGTTTTAGTTGCATTTACCTTTGAAATTTATTGATGTGCCACAAACTGTGTTTAATCCTCATATTTTCTTCTCCCAATCAGAAGAGAAATGGGAAAGCTATTTCAACAGTGTGTGAGTTTTTTCTTTGCAAATATAAAAAAAAACAGCAGGCAAAAAAAACTTGCAAAAAAAGTAAGTTTTTTTTAATTGTCCTTTGCTCCCCTCCCCCCACAGTGGTACATTTTTCCATATAGCTGTGATGTTTATGTTCATTCTGACTCACGTTGGAAGGAAAGGAGGTGCTAATATCCATGATCAAATCAGTTCATAAATTTACTTCACTGCCTTGTTACACCATCAACACTTGTTTTTCCACTGAATTTGTTTCTCATTATTTCCTCTCTTCCACCTCACCCATGAGTAGTTTAAACCAATTGAAAAACATTTGCAAAAACATCCCCAAGCAAAGAAGCACTTTAAAAGTAAGTTGGCTTACCTTGTGACAATTCTCCTTCAAAATGGGAGAGTTTCGTGCTTTTTTTGAGCAAGAAACTCTCCTCTGAGGCTCTTCTCTTTCTCTGCCTGTCCTACACTGTGGCTTTAACCTCTGCCATCATTATAATTTCCCTAACCAAGGACTATGATGTCACAACATTTTCATGTTATGATGGACCTCTTTGGGTTCTGGATATAATTACTACTTCTCTGGATGTAGCTATGCAGTTGTCAAAGAAAAAGAGATAATATAAAAATAAGGAAGCAAACTACACTGCCTGGTTCTTGGCCTATTTTTCCTTATGTTGATGTTGTTTGAATTCCAAAGTCTCTGGTACCTTAACCACTAACACGTGGAAGCATTTTGCTATCTGAAAGAATCAGAAAATAAACAAGTGATTGAATTATTTCACTTATCCCCACTGAAACCTCTTATAGGTTGAAACACAAGAAGAACCGGTATATCTACTGCATCTCATTCTACTGCCTAATCACTTTCCTTCCCTGTTCAGCTGAAATTGAATATTAAAATTAACTATAGTGTAGGTCTAAGTGATGATGCAGAGTATATAATTTTTCTGCTCTTCTTTGTGCCAATGAATACACTTACCTGGATAAATGACTATTGAGTCTACAGGGTCAATGAAAATGGTCTGGCAATAGGAGCTCTGCTCAAAGAAACATTTTATTGCAAGCTTTGCCATTGGAAAGAAGCTGGGCAATCTCTGCTACTTTGGATTTTAAAAGATAGATTTCAAAAGCTAATTTCATCTCAGCTGGGGGTGAGGTCTCCCAAAAGAGAAATCCTAAAGAAATCAGCTTCTCAGCCTGCTAAGAAAAATATCAGAGCCAAGTGATCAAGGCTGAAATCAAAGCTCCACTCAGGTCAGGAGAGTTTAACCAAGAGTAACACTTCCTCACTGAATGCCGCAGACATTTATTTTCCCTGCTGGAGCTCACCATGTCTTCCCCAAAAGCCATAGATAAGATGACACTTAGTTCAAGCAGCTGTGCAAACTGCCGTGCTAACAGTGCTTAATCCTTACTGACATGCCCTGGCAATGAAAACGTGTCTGAGGGCAGCCCTGTTTTAGATAATCTTATGCTCTGTCCTTCCCTCTCTGCCCATGCTGAGAGCAACACAGCTAAACATAGAATATTCTCTCTCTCTCACGCCAAAAAGGAAAAACATCTCTGTGCACCTTACCCTGCAATAAAGAGAGTCCAGCCTTGACAGTCACCTGTGGATTAGGTCTGAGTGTAGTCAGAGAGTGGATGCACCCTGTGTGGCACAGAGAGCTGATGAAATCATCACCAGCAACCTGGAAATGAAGGTCAGACATTTGGTCTTCTCAGAGCCCCATGAAACAATCTCAGTTTACTTGAGGTGATTTGAGTCATGGGGTGTCAGAATGAGAACACCAAACCCTGCAGCAAATGGTCAAGTCCAGAGCCATAACAGCAGCTCTGTGGGTGCCCAGGTACCTTTACAATATTGATGCTGGGCTATTGTTACTTAATGGAGCCAACTGCCACACAGGGAACTTGTTCCTGCCTGGAACAATTGCATTTGAAGTATGATGGAAGAAGCAGGCTTCGCTTCCAAACCTCTGCCTGTTGCGTGATTTTATTGCTATAGAACACAAACCAGTAGGAATTTCTTGATCTGTCGGCTTGAAATAAAACTTAGGGAATCAAAATCTTTACTGAACTATTTGAATGTCATGGCCCATGTTTTTATTGTGTGTTTTCAGATTGATGACTTAAGATACAGAGGGTGGGTGTGGTTAAACACTCTACTCCCACTCAGTCATTCCTAAAATGTATGTTCATGCTCAGTTTCTCCAAGGTTCCCCTGGATTTGTGTCACTGCAGAAGTGCTCTGCCAGCTCCACAAGCTGAGAACAGGCATCCTGCTCTCAGTTGCACATCCCTTGAGATGTATCCATCCCCTTGGTGGAAGGAACACACTCTCTGACTAACTTCCTTCAAAAATGATTGCAGAGCTTTGCTTCAAGCTTTTGAGGCTTCGATCTGTCTGTCAGAGGAAAACAAATCCTTCCCCAGACTCCATCCTACCAGTTCTAAGCAAGAACGGAGCTGGATGCATTGTACCATATAAAATAATTTGCTTTCTTTGTAAAAATTCCTGCAATAAAATAATGAACATCAGATGTCTCTTTATTGCTAATGTGCTGACACTGCATAAAAAGAATGCTTCGATTCTCAGCCCAGAGCAGCCTTTCCTACTCTTGATGCCACAGACCCATAGCAACCACAATTCAACCTCATGTCATGAAACATTCAGTCTTTAGCTTAGACTTAGACAGATGTCCATATCTTCTAATGAAATTTCTGTAACCAGTGAACAGGTGTAGACACTCAGTCCATCTCAATCCCCTTCTGGAGAAAACTTATTACTAGAAAAATTCTCCTGCAGTTGCTCCTTTCCTGACTTCAGTCTCTTCAAAAAAGGCCTGTAGAGAGGCAATGATTTAATCTCTGGCTTCTCTAACTTACTTTTCACCATATTCCTTTTCACCTTGACATTTTTTCTGATGGGAATTCAATTAAGTAATGACCATAGAATCATAGACTCATTTTAGTGGGAAAAGACCTTTCAGATCATTGACTGCAACCATAAACTTGACACTGCTGAGCGCATCATTAAACTATGTCCCTAAGTACTGCATGGTATCATGGAATCATAGAATGGCTTAGGTTGGAAGAGACCTTAAAGAACACATAGTTCCCATCCCCCTGCCATGGGCAGAGACTCCTTTCACTGTACCAGGTTTCTCAAGGCACCATCCAACCTTACCTTGAACACTTGAAGGGATGGGGCATCCACAACTTCTCTGGGCACTTGTCTTTTAAATGCCTCCAGTGATGGTGACTTTACCACTTCCATGGACAGCATGTTCCAATGCTTGTCAACCCTTTTCATAATTTTGTCCTAATATCCAATTTAAGCCTCCCCTGGTGTAACTTGAGACAATTTCCTCTCATTCTATCTTGTTATTTGGGAGAAGAGATTGACCCCCACCTGGCTGCACCCTCCTTTGAGGTAATTGTATGTATCGATAAGATCACTCCCAAGCCTCCTTCTCTCCAGGCTACACACCCCCAGCTGCCTCAACTGCTCCCCATCAGACTTGTGCTCCAGGCCCTTCACCATCTCTGTTGTCTTTCTCTGGACTCAATCCAGCACCTAAATGTCTTTCTTGTCATGAAGGGCCCAAAACGGAGCACAGTTTTTGAGGTGAGGTCTCACCAGTGCCAAGTACAGGGAGACAATCACTGCCCTGATCCTGCTGGCCACACTCTTGCTGATACAGGCCAGGATGCCCTTTGCCTTCTTGGTCACTTGGGCACACCTGTCTCATGTTCAGCAATCTTGACCGGCACCCCCAGGTCCTTTTCCGCTGGGCAGCTTTCCAGCCACTCCTCCCAGGCTGTAGTGCTGCCTGGGGTTATTGTGACCCAAGAGCAGGACCAGCCACTTGGTCTTGTTGAACATCACACAACTGGCTTCAGCCCATTATTTCAGCCTGTCCAGATCCCTCTTCAGAGCCTTCTGACCCTCCAGCAAATCAGCACTTTCCCAAATGGTGCAACATCCATTCTGCACACTCTGATCTCTCACGATTTTAACCTGCAGGGTGTAGTTTGTAATGGGAAAAGAAAGCATTAAGCCATTGATTTTGTCTGCAGTTTCCCCCGTATTTTTCATAACTACATTTCCCAGCTGTGTTTGTTCACTGCATAAAAGCTAACTGGAGTAAATATCATGCAAATTTAGACAATTTCAGTGTTCTGCGATACAACTAATACACAAAGACAAACCTATTGAACTGAACAGCTTCTAAGGTATGCAAGAGGATATTACCATGCACCCAACCATTTAGGCATGACACAAACTGAAGTTGGTATCAAATGGGGTAGAGAGAAAAGCCAGCGTCAGCTAGCAAGTTTAATGTGTGTTAAGTAAGGTGAGAGCTCAAGAGAACTTAAATGCTATGGTTAATTCCACAAAACAGAAGATAATATTTTAAAAGTCCAGTTGTTGAAATTATCCCTGACCAGAACACATAACAATACATTCATATCTGTGTTTTTATCAATACATTTCTATTTGATTTATTTTCATTATATGATACTAATCTTATGGACACACAAATGAAATGTCTGGTTCTTACTTACAGGTCTCTGTCTACTTCATGGGTTTTGATGAAGCATTTTTATTTTCCAGTTTTATAAACTTATTTTCTTCATCTTCAAAAATACCCAAGCCAATATTTGAGGTTTTATGCAATATGAATTCTGATAAAATTTGAGGACAAAACCAGTGCAGAACAATGGGGCCTTTTTTCTTTTGTGTAATCAAAATCTCAGAAATTAGTTTATTACTTTGTGCTGATGTGCATACTGATTATATATTATTTCCCTTTATATTTATCTCAATATAATATGATAGATAAAGCAAAACATGGCAATTAACATACAGAGTTCTTTTTAATAGATTTTAGTTGCTGTTTGTTTTTTTTTCTTCTGAGAGTGAATAACTTTACAACCAAAAATTGTTAAAAAAAATTGCTGTTCTGTATATCTTTTCCAAAGTTGCAAATTGTTACTGCTGATCATGGTGCTAATTTGTATTTCTTTGCTTCTTTGGGCTCTCGCTTTTGTGTGTTATTCCTTCAATTAAGATTGCAGGATTTTTGAAGAAGGAATCATCATTTTGCTCTAAATTCATGCAGTGTTTCTCATATGATCCTAAATACAGTATAATCTTCAGTCCTTTTAAATAGTGGTCTATCGCCACAAAAATTTCCATATATTCCCTGTTTCAATGTTGATACTATGAAAACTTGCGGAATTACATTATTATACTCTAAAAATTATGCTGTAAATGTAATGCAATAGCTATAAGTAAGGATAGTTGTCTGTGAAGGGGATAATTTTAATCTCAGAAAGAATACAAAGATCAGTGTACAACTCACATTGCAAGTTAAAATGTGCTACTAATGCCATGAGGGGCATCCATGGGACTGAAAAAGGACAGGATGTGCAAAGTGGATAAACACAGACCTTTTATACTGAAAAATATTTCTTTGGTGGCAAGCTACATTTTAGCCTAGGGTTTCAGTAGGATCTGATGAGTCACACTAAGCTGCTTTGCAACACATGCAACTGCTACTGCAAACCACAAGCTGGCATTTTGTCCTGGAGAAACTGCACAATTACTGGGTCCTGCCATGTTATACCACGTGATTTTCATATTCTTGAGGCCAGTCCTTGAAAAGTCTGAGACATTTTTAATGTATGGTTTACTGGATTCATAGTATTTTCCTTTAATATGTTAAATTTCTCCAGGAATTAACTACTACTTTTTATTGTAGCAGTAAATTATACAATAAATGAGGGGCTTATTGTCTTTTTACTGACAGTGTCTGAGAATAAGCGAGGTTGAAGAACAATGCTAGAAATATCATCACATGGCATATGGGATATGGTTATACTTAATCTCAGGATTAGTGACAATTTTTGTAGTGTAATTAGAATTCGTTGTTTTTCTTGATTTAGATACTGACTCTGTAAAATGAGGATAAAAATATTAATCTTTCTGATGATGAAAGAAAGTAAGCTCTGCTGTTGAAAATTTAGGCATCATCCTCCTCCTCTCTAGTGGAAAAAAATCTTTATATATGACAAAGTATTCTCTCTATGTATTAGTCTCTGCTTCAGCATTTAATAAAATAGCCTCTGGACTCCAGACAAAAATGTGGTTTTTTGTAGCACACAATAATGTCTGGTTTTGTGCAGAACAACAACAACAAAAGAAGATCATTACTTGTACTCATGAGTAACCAAAAAGTTAGATTGATTATGTTTTGCAGTCATCCACAGAAAAACTTGGAGGAAAGGATTAGGCTTATTTCTGGAAACAAATGTGTGTTTTACTATTCAAAGATTTCAAAACTATTTCCCCATACCTAGAAAATATGTACTGCATCACATTTTATAAGTGGCTTTTGTTCTGAGTAAGTTTTTTCTGATTTTTATAAAACTTTGCTGTAGTGGCTTGAACAACTTTAATAATTTTATAATTTTGCTGCATTCTGCCCTTTTACACTATTCTGGTGGAATGACTTCTCCATCCCAGTGGTACTTAGCTAAGTGTTTTAAAGAGTTTCTTGAATTCAAATATAAAATGTAAATGAGACCCTTAACAAAATCACAGATGTAAATAACATCCAGATGGATCAGTACATGTATTTCATAAACAGTCCCTATCTTTGTAATGCGTTAAATTAAAATCCTGGATCCAACATGCAGTAAGTGGAAGTTTCAATCTTCTGAAATCCTTATTTGGATCTGATCTGCATGGCTGATGTCCATCTCTAGTCAAAAATCTGTTTGCCCAGAAGAAAATTATTCCCACTGTAGTCACAAATAGTTACGCATGTTTCCATGGGTGCCTGTGAAACCAAAACTTTGCTCAGGCAATGGAAGCAACCTTGTCGGAGGAAAAATATACAGATCTCATGCTGCAATTTTTTCCTGAATAAAATATTTCAAGCCCTGGCATGTCTGGACTGCATATGGAATGAGCATCTGTATGTTTATATGCACATATTTATGTTTGTATATAGTTTCCAATTCTAATATGTATTAAAAAAAAGATATGAACTGAAAGTTATGTATTTGACATCACCAACAGCAAGGATAAATGACTACTTCAGGCTAAAATTTCAATTGCTGTCAATATTGTAAGAAAGACATTTTACACAAATATACATTCATTTTATGTATGCGTGTGCATGCATATGTGTTCTTATAGAAATATATTAAAGCATTTTTGTAACTGTATGATTTAGTGGAACAGAGATTTCTTATTCAAATGTACTGTTATAGTACCAAAGTGAGTGATGGAAAGTGTCGGCAGTGTTAGAGCAAAGCAAGGGGCAAACATCAGAAATTACAGCTTGGGAGGCTCAGCTTAAACTTCAAGAAAAAAAAAAGTTAACCAGAAGGTTAGTGTTGGCAATAGTCCCACTTTGAGCAGGAAGCTGGACTAGATCAACATTCCGATGGTTCCGTGATATTTATTAAAAGATGTCTGCCAGGTATCCCACCTTAAAACAAACAGCTCACTGATACAATAATTCAGGTGGTTTAAAAAGGCTATGGATAGTAATTAGTAGAACAAGAGATAACTGTTGTTTTCCAGGTCACCAATTTATGCCCATTTGTGAAAATAGTAATGGGATTTCTCCAATAAACAATTAAGAGTTGACCTATATCAATTTATACTACAAGATTCCCCCTGGAATCTCTAAAATTTGCATTCTCTTTGATTATTATTGTAATGTTAAGAAGAATAAGGCAGCTGTTAGGAATTATTTTCTGTATCAGCACCTTGGATTCCTTTGTCTGGTTCCATTAGTCAGCCCTCCCTTTGCTCAGTTTCTTTGATCAGAAAAGATTTTCCATCCTAAATGTGCCAAAAATGTACCTGCATGTAATAACAATCATTTAACCCAGAGAGTTATCACAGAAATATAATTACAGCAAATAAAAATAAATAGAATTTATTTTAGTATTCAAGTACAATGTCAGAAATTATTTTGATTTTTTAATCACTTGTGTTCTGTACCAAAACAAGCTATGAAATATATGCTTGATTACAAATTTTAATTTATTCATTTGAAAACACTTACAAAAGTTCCTTATGGTCCATTCATTGTCTTATGTAATTCTCTGCACTGTTGCATCCTTTATTTCAAAAGGGAGAATGACCTTGTACTTGTGACAGGCAGGCTCAGACATTTTGAGACACTCCCAAAAGTTTCCTCTTTTACTTGGCTTCTGCCAGAAGATTTCTAAATGTAAATGTAGGTACTTTAAAGCATGTCCTGATTGCTTAATGATGAATAACTGCAGATGACTTGAGTTCCACTTACTTAGGTACTAATTATAGATGTCTAGCTGAAATACACCCAACATTTTGGGTTAGCAGGGGAGGAGCTTGGCTACTGTTCTGACAGGTGCTGGAATAAGATTTAAAGATTGACAAACGAGTAATTTAGGGAATTAATGGCTGAAAAGATTGACTGTAGCTGTTATTTGCTTTGGTTTTTCACCTGTAAAATAAAGAAAATAGTATTTCTTAGGAAAGAACTCTTTGAAGTATTATGAAGATGTGCTGGTTTTGCAGACCACTGTGATTTTCTTTTCTGGAAGGTGTTATATATGGTGAGAAGTTATTGCTTTTTGTCTGGTATTGAAGGCAGATGCATAGTTATTTATGAATCCCATACTTTCATCTTTCAACCCAAATGCTACAAAAATTTTTTATACTTGCTTTCAGCTTAACAATCAAAATTATTATTTCTAAATGAAATGTATGAGCCTGTGCCTAAATCCAGCATCCACTAGCAGACTGCAACACCGGTTCACAGGACCCTAGTAGATATATCTGTTTCTTTCCTAGTCACTCTGAACGAGTGTTCTTAAAAAGTCAGTGCACATTTTTAAAATGTCACTGCACTTTTACACATCAATGAACCTCATAGATTTTTGCTTCTGCCATACTGATCCTGAAGACAGCCTGAACTTAGTTTTGTCATATATTGGTTTTGTGATGATGACAAATTACAAGTCTATTTTAATTTACTTCACTGTTTGGTAAATTTTAACACCTCGTGCTCATAGCCTAGTGAAGAAAAAGCAAAGAAAAACACTCTTCCTAGTTTACTAAAGTGAAAAATTATTAATCTTCCAACTGCAAATTCAATTTTCCCTATTATATCAAGAAATATCTCCACATATGAAGCAACAACTCAAATGTGTCCTCCTTCCAGTTCTCTTATGAAAACTCAAAAGAACCTCCACCCAAAGCAAAAAACCAAAAATTCCCCTGTTGTCTTGTTATTTCCTGGTACTGATTTCTTGGGAACTTACATTGTGGAAGCATTTGCACTCTCAAGAACTAGCACTAGATATTTTTCACTGCTAGCTCTACTTTGGGAAGCATTTGGCCCTTTCCCACCTGAACCTGACAGAGAATTACTTGAAAGGTTTTTTAGGAAGAAACATTTCAGCAACTGAAGAGCTAATTAACCATACACAGTGAGATATTTTCTATCACAGGAATTTAAAGAGGAAAGTGGAATTACACAATAATTATGTGCCCTTGCCAGAAAGGAAAGGGTAAAATAAAAAATACATTGAAATATCTTACTTGCTTCCTATAAATAGAAACACAAAAGAAAACAAAATTTCTCCATCACTTGCTTAATTTCTGAAATTCAGATGCCTTTCATGTGTTAATAAAGGAGCTGCCTGTGCTTAGAGCCAATCATTTCTCTGGACTGGGGCTGCCATGCTGAGCACCAGGCAGCATCACGTCTCTCTGAAACTGTCTTATGACCCCAGTCTATGAAGAAATTCCTAAGAAACACTTGATCAGATAAGAAGAATGTTTTCAAGCAATAATCATGCAAAGGTTTCCCAGATGGCTGATTTTGTGCCATGAATAGAACACTGTGGGGCATTGTTTTTCACAAATAGCTTTTATCCGTTCTTGTTTTGTTTTGTTTTTTTTTTTCACACAGTTGTCTTTTATTTCCTCGCAATGTTGGTGGTAGGAATTGCTGTAGGCCTCACAGGGAACAACCAGCCAACTTGGAGTTTCATAAAATACTGTGTACAGGCTTAAGCCTGCTAAGTACAGAGCTGAGCTCAGGGCAGCTGTGTTACCTACAGCCAAGCTCTGTTTTCACCAGTAATTCAAATCAGAGCATAATCTGATGTGGGATATACCAACACAGCAATGCATCATCCTCTTTGAGCTACCTCAGGAGCTGGAAAAAATACAGGTGTTGTTCATAAAGCACTCTTCTCAGCTGATATAGCCAATTTCTCACCTGCCTACCAGTTATCCTAGCCAGAAAGCAATGTTAAAGGGCCTCTTCCACTCCCTGTATCTTAACTTCTTCAAATATCAAGAAATAGCACAGAACTATTATAAGCATGTCCAGCACCTGATCTCCTGATGCAGACTGAGTTCTCTTGAAGGCAGTAAAATTTTAGGAATAATATAAATGAAGAATTTAACCAAGAAGGAAGAGAAGGGAGCAGTACACTCTTGTTTGGTCTCTTCGCTTTTTCCTTGCCCAGAAATAACTCCGGAGTGAAAACAGTGAAAAAAGGATCAGACTTGTGTTTCGTGCATGATTTCCAGCAGCGTCGGCAATACAAATTGGAAGCCACCCATCTAGCTGATGCACAAATACCACTAACCCTATATTCAATAACATATTTCCATTTTTTGCTGCCTTTTTGGATTATTTCAATGGCGCAGCACAAGGCAGCTGCAATCAGTGCCTAAGGAGTTACAGCTGTTCATCATGGATGTGTCAAGGAGAGGGTTTGTTTCCAGGGATCCTACTGTGTAGAAGGCTGGCAAGGGCTGTGGAAAAGGGAAGGTATTGAAAAGAATTTCTGTAAAGCTGTTTTCCATAGTTGTGGCTTTGGTCACATGTGGTAAATAGTTGAGGTGGTTTTTTGGTTGGGCGGCCTGGGCATTTTCACAGCAACTATCAGGCAGTCAGCATTTCAGAGCTGGTGACTAAATTATGGAGGGGTTTGGTTTTCAGCCATTTTCCTTGATGTATCTTATAAGATCAGGCATGGACGGATGTTTATAATGAAATACCTCATTCTTTACCTTTGCTCTTTCAGGTTGCCAGCATGGGAGGCTGGGTCAGACTTTCAGTCAAACTCATAATTTTGAGGAAAACACTATTCAAAGACATGTGGGTAAGTACAATAAGCTACTGAAAGGAGAATTCCCAATTTATTTAGTGCAAGAGAGACAGGACAAGGTTCTTTTCTTATCCCAAATAAGCCAATGACTTTGCTTTAATTATATCATGGTGAAGAAGGCCCAGTGTTTTTTGCTGCTGACCTTTTAAGATCTCAAAAGCAACATTATTTGCAACGCTAAGCAGTTACCATGGTGCAGTGGACTTATTTTTAGCCAATAGCTGGATGATTAAGCTTGGCAGAGAATGATGTAGATATATCGTGACAGGAAACTTCTCGCATGGGATTTGTCCAGAAATTTACTGGTCATCTTTTTTGGGTAAATGTAAATTGTCTTTATTTGATTAACTTTTCACTCTGGTATTCTGTGGTTGTCTGAAACACAAGTGACCAACTTAAAAACAAATAAATAAATATTCCTACATTACAAGGAATTTTCATTTCTAGAGATAAGTGTAGAGGATATATATTGACAATTTTAATACGAATCAAATGCTTCACAGATTATGGAATCTTTTTCCATATGGCACCCACACAGTGCAGTTTTATGGGTCTAGCTCTCCAGCTGCATCAGTTTATAGGAGGTGCATATGCCTACAAAGACTGTCTCTTGGTGCTGAGCATATTTCATCTCTCACCTCCCACCACTGTGGCAAAGGTAAACAAAGCAGGATTTAAAAGATAGAAGAGGATGAATGAATCCAGCAGTCTTTGTGTCAGCTAAAGCCAGAAGACAGAAAGGAAGTGATATGTAGCAACAGGAACCTCATGGAAATTCCTGACAGTTATGCCATTCTCCCACAGATTTTACAAATGTTTTGGATAATCCTTAGTGCCATAATGACAGGGACTGTACGCATGAATGCAGATGATGTCTAACAAATGTCTTTCCTCTCTCTTCCTCTGTGTGTGTATATATGCAGATTCATACATATAAAATTACAATCATCTCTTAAATAGAACTTTTATTGCAAGACATATCCTAAGGAGCTTCATGAACCATAAAATATGACAACAAAGCAAATAGGTACCATGTGCTCTGCACAGTCATGGGAGAGACATTTACAGGCACTCAGGGATCACAGTGATATACCTGCATGGATTCAGGTTATACCATGCATGAAGAACCTCTAGAATTGTTAGAATAGTTATGTGCATTTTCAATGCCTATTTCATATATAAATTCCATGTATGCCAATACCCTAATGTGATTTAAGTACAGTTTTGTCTAATGCTTACTTGACTGAAAGGTGGAAAACTAGCAGTTTCTAGGCTTTTGGAAGTGGAAATTGGCGAAAATGTTAGTAAAGAAGATTCATGAAGAAGAGACCGATGTTAGAAAAGCAATTAAGGCTGGCCTCAAGCTATGTTCAGCACCAAGAGACAGGAATTTTAGGGATATAAACCTCCTATAAACTGATGCAGCTGGAGAACTAGACCCATAAATCTGAAATCTGGCTGGCACTATGTTGGTTTCCTGTAAAAGGCTGCTACCTGATCAGGTATGGCTATAATATTCCTGTTGAACCACCTACGTGTGTCCTCCAAGACTCTTACCATGAGAAATGTGTACCAAACATTCATATAAGCATGCTAAAATAAGATTAATAAAATAAATAAAGGAGAAAATGGATCAGAAAATCTCTCTCCTTCCACAAATTAAAAATTTAATTTTAATTCTTTGCTTTCCCTTACAGAAGGGGAAGCAAAGAACAGTGAAATTTTAGGTTACCTTTAAAAATATCCTATCCTAACAGTTCCCTGTCACAATTAGTTTCTATTCAGTCCATTGTAACCATATTAATCATGTGGAATGTTATAGAAGATGTAACTTCTGAATGTGCTTTAATAATGTACAGTAAATGCTGACCTTTGTAAAACTTAGTAAACTTATGAATGAAAGTAAACAAGTTCATAATCAACATCTAATTTCCCTGCAACCAGAAGAAGAAAAATTCAAAATGTTCTTGCTTTTTCCCTAATCAGTAAGGCTGTTTCTCACCAAGACACTTATGCTGAAAAAAAAAAAAAAAGGGAATTCTACT